>PVKB01000014.1:1172001-1745579 GCA_004027205.1 Ctenodactylus gundi
ACACACACACACACACACACACACACACACACACACACACACACACACACACACACTTTACCTAAGTAGGTCTACCAGCAATATAATTTCTTCTGCATATATAAAAACAAAACAAAACAAAACAAAAAAGGTCTATTGTGTGTTTTAAATTTTTTAATAAACTTTGGAAAGTAACCTCGTGTTTGTTTCAAACACAATCAAATCATAGTAGTAATTTTCTTCTAGGAACAAGTGCACTTTAACATATACAGTCCTAACTAAGTAACAGATAATAGAGTTAAACAGACTTCATAAACTTTACAATTATAAATTGACCACTAAAACACGATGAACCACTAGACCATAATCAGCTTTTATCCATACCCTCACTCCCATAAATTTCATGAATCTGAACCTGCTTTTTTTTTGGAGAACTCTATGAAGAAAATCACTCAACATTTATTTACTGTCTGACACTTGCACAGGACTTCTTAGAATCCTTCTCGCTAAACAGAGAACATTTGTCACATGACAACTGTGCATATAATCAGTCAAACATTGTATGTGGGTTGTAGAGATTACAAATCTTCAACTACCTATTAATAGATGATTACCTAGTGTCTAATATTTTTGGTACATTAAAGTTATTTTTTACTCAGGTAAACTAGTTTACACTTCAAAATTTGTATTAAAACAATTCCAAGCTGGGTGTGTTGGCACATGCCTATAATCCCAGCACTTGGGAGGCTGAGACACGAGAATTGTTCTGAGTTCAAGTCCAACCTGGGTTACATAGTGAGTTCAGGACCAGCCTGGATTACAGAGCAAGGCCCTGTCTCAAAGTAATAATAATAATAATTAAAAACATAAAGAAGAGGTCAACAGCAGTGTAAAAACTACTGTTTGTGTTTTATCAAGACAAATCTGGGGACTGGAGGATTGGGAAAGGGATTAAAGAGCTTACTTAGCAAGCATGAGCCTCTGAGTTCGATTCTCCAATACCATATAAACTGGATTTGGAGGCATGTGCCCGTAATCCCAGAACTCAAGAGGGTGAGCAGGAGGAATACCATGATTCAAGGCTAACCTGGGATGCATAGTGAGTTCAGCAAGACCTTGTCTCAGATATATATATATATATATATATATATATATATATATATATATATATCCTGTGTGCTTTACCATGTTCTCTAATTTTTTCTGAAATATTTTAGAGTAAGATGTATACATGTGACCTGTTACCTGTAATACTTACCTGCACTTCTTTCAGTGAGCATTTGTTAATATTAAGATGTTCTCATAGAAAACACACCATCTCTCACTATTTCATCAACACAATATTGACGCAATAACAGCCTGCAAAACATGTCTCCCTTCTTTATTGAATCCGAATTAGATTCATGTGTTATTTTTAGGTGCCATTTCACTGTAGCTTCTTTAATCTTCAGCATAATTTATAAAATATTCATTTGTGAGGATAGATTGTTTCTCAACTTGCATCAAGGTTTTCTCATGACTAAGTCCAGGGCGGTGTTTTACTCAAGCGTGCTTGTGTTCCTCCCACAGGATGTCGTCCAGAAACACATAGCTCCGTCTTTTCTTCATTTTGCAGTATTAGTTTTGATACGTATTTTCATACATTTTTGCTGAGAGCTTTCCAGGTATCAGGCAATATTCAAGGCATTTCATATGATAAGCTACCTGGCCTTAAGATCATTATATCCAGACATTAAACAATTTTTCTAGATTAGTGAAGCATTTATGTGTCAGTGTAGTCAAAACTGCTTGGGAGAAATAACTGCTTAGATCCTGTGACAAGTACAGCACCACTTAGGTGTTAGCAACACACTACATGGAATTCAAATTTTGTCTACATTAATTTAGGTAAATCATTTTTGTTTAGGACATTTTGTCAAAAAGATTTTCTTACCACTAGACACAGAATTTCCTTCGTTCACATTCATAGAAATAGTAAGTTGATGATAATTTCTCTTAAAATGTACCCTTGTTGGTGGTTTTGAGATCATTCAGTTAGTGAATACATGTGTTTTTCTTCCTATATTTATTAGTATGTATTTGTGATACACAATAGTTACATTAAACTTGAGAATTATGTGCACATACGTATCACATCAACTTCTTATGATCTTTCTCCTTTCTCACTCTCCTGTCACCTCCCTTGTCCCATCTGACTCCCAACATCTCACCTGTTTGACTCTATTAGTTATTTATACTCTGGGTTTCTCATATTAAAGAGTGATATTTAAGTGTCTGAGTGTGATTCACTTCACTAAGCATAGTGGCCTCAAGTTATAATCATTTACCTACAAATGGCTTGAGTCTGTCTTTATGGCAGAATAGCATTCCATTGTGTAGATCTGCCACTGTGTTCTTTATCCACTGGTGTCTTTGTGGATATTTTGGCATCTTCAGTGACTTAGCTATTATCAGTTGTATTATTATAAGCCTAGATATACTTAAATCTCTTTTATGTGTTGCTTTTAACATTTTTGGAAAAATACCTGGAAGAGGTAAACTACAACCTCTTCAGTAAATAGTTCCAGGAGACCAGGTTATCCACATGAAGAAGAATGAATTCAGATCCACACCTGCCTTCACACACCACAGTCAAATCCAAGTGGATCAAAAACCCAGATATTAACATGGAAACACTGAACATCCTGTAGGACAAACCAGGTAGTAAAACTCTTAAAGACAGGCACGGGCAACTACTATCTCCACAGAACACCTGATGTACAAGAAATGATCCCAAGAACTAACAACTAGGCTTGTATCAAACTAAAAAGCTTCTGCCCAGCAAATAAAACAATCAAGAGAGTGAAGAGACAACTGACAGAATGGAAAAAAAAAAATAACTACACGACTTTTTAGAACTTGGGGTCCAGATTTTTACCACAATTGGAGAATACTGTTTTGTGTTGAATGAAACACCTTTTAATACCCGGTGAACTGAAATCATCTTCTTCTTGGAACTAAGCCTCTCTTTCTCACAGAGTATTAACATGCTGCACCCTCCAGTCCCCACAAAGTGCCTCTTCTTTTTTTCCCATTTTATTGATATGCATAAGTGCAAAATTTAAGGTTTACAATGCATTTTGTGCACCTATGTATCTTGTCAAGGTGACAAGGACTTTCCCACTCTCTTTTTGTCCCTCCCCCTACCCAGCTCTCCCTCCCTCCCCACCTTACCCACCTGTTTCACTTTGTTTTTCGTTTTAAGTTCCATAAGAGTTGTGATCTGGGTGTAAAACACTGAGACTTGCTTCGAGACTTGGGCAGGTAGCTAGTGATACAGTGTATCAGAAAGATTTTTTAAAAACATTAAGTGTAGATTTGCCTTTTTCCTCTTGGGAAACAGCACAAGGCCTTGACTATTACAGAAAAAATATAGTACATTATTTTACTCATGATAATATATGAGCTCGGCCATGTTTGTCAGGTGATCCATTAGCCATTTCTTGCACTCGTCTGTTTAGATTGCAAAGAGATGACACCCTAATGGTTGGGCTTCATTACATATCATCTACACAATTGCCTGGAATGGTATCAGATGCTTATGGAAAAGCATAGCAAAGATATTTAGGGTCTAGCCCACTTTTGCTTTGACCCAGTTATTCAAGATTCAAGTTCCCCAGATACAACCTTAAGTTAAAAAATAAAAATCAAGCTGTATTGCCAATTTAGTTTTTACCTTTTAATTAAACTTGAACATAACCTTAAATGTATTAATATTCAATTGAGTTGAAGTCATTTGAACTGCTACGATCTGTCTATGAAGAGAAATGGTATTTATTCAGCATCTTCTTATAAAGGCATTGTGGTGAACATCAACATCAATTAAAATATTTCTCATGTTCCATGTAGACTTTGTGTCTCTATTTCTTTGCTTTAGCAGTAGCTGAATGTGCTTGCTCTAAATATAAAATTATAAAAAAGCAAGAAACAATATTTTCTTTAATTAGCTCCTTCCTTTGGGGGTTTTAGAAGAGAAGTTATGACTTGACAAAGATCCTTCCCATCTGTTCCTGTTTGTTTGCATTTGTTTTCCCTTCCTTTCCTTGTCTTATCACATATCACATGAATCATTAACGTTTGTTTCCATCATTTGTTTTGATTTCCTTTATTTCATATGACTAAGACATTATGTTGAGAGAGGTTCAGGGCTACCATATTTTATATCAACCTTATATTCTTTCAGTAAATATTAAACTCTCCAGATATGTGAGCTCATAACTTTACCCTCTGCTGTGCTAATATGTTCCTTAGCTCTAGAATAATGAGGCATTTGCACTTACAAGAGCTTTTAAAGCAACAACCTCATAGGGGTGGATGTGTTTTGAACACATAGATGCCATTTTAATAAAGTTTATTAGATAAATAGGAAGTACCATTTATTACAAATTCTTTTTTTTGAGACAGGGTCTCCCTCTGTAATAGAAATTCATGCAGATCTTTTTTTTTTAGGAATAGATTTATTTAAAGCTAAAACGTATGTATCTATTTGCATATTTTGTGATACTTTTCATGAACATTCTTCTTTTAAGGGTGTGGCATGATTTACACAAAATGATGAATTAGATTTTTGGTCATCTGAGCAAGTAATTTTAATCTCTTCTGATTTACATGTTATCTGATGTCTTCTTATATATAATGTGATTAGTATCAAATAAACTTCATTAGCTTTTAAAATAAATTATAAAGTTATTTAACAGTCTAATTTTCTTATGTATGAGAAAAGATGAATTTTGTATTAACATGTGTTAGATATTATTGATAACTACATGTGGTTGTATCTATCAAAATGTTAATGCAAAACATTAAATTTATCACATCAGTGCGAGATTAAACTAAATTCAAAATTTTGTAATAGAGTCCTCACTTCTCTCTCCTTGGGTATAGCAAATATATAATATATAGAATATAGGTAGTTAGTGGACTTGGTAACTTCAAATTTAATATGAAAATCAGAGATCCATTTTTACAAATAACTTAAAAGTCTTTCTTAATTTTGTTACCTGTAGATGTAAATCTGTAGACCTATTTGATAACAATAAAAAAATACACAAATTCACAGCCATGGCAAACTGTTCAGTGATTCTTATATACCAAATTACAGCTGTAAGCATCAAATCACAATGAACTTTGAAACTATTAGGATTTTGTAATTTAAATAGTTTCACTCAACCCCTACTCCCAAATGCTTTTAATTAGAACAGACTTTTTAATTAAGTACTCCCCTGCACAAACTTTAGCTTGATGATTTTCCTGTCATATCAACCTCCCCTACCAAGGCAAGTAATCATTGTGTCAAATGAAGGGATTTTTTTCCCCCTTAACCCAGTGTGTAAGAACTCTGGTTGAGTTCTAAGTTGCCCAGGTAAGACTAGGCAGACAAAAACAAAAACAAGAGGCCTGGAGCAGTTCCGAGCAGTTCCACCGCAGTGATGACAAGTCAGAGATACTGAATTTCATCTGGTTGCTTAGTAAACACTTAAAGGTAGAACAGAACGGAGAACGGAATGGACAAACAATTTGTATTCACACAAATATCCAGGTGTTGCAGTTCCACTTGTTGACTGGAAAACATACAAAATACTGAACTTTTTTGAACCGTGTTTGGACGTGATCCCAGGAATGCCTATTTTGTTGAGTTGTTGGGAAATTTCGAGTTACAATCCATGTAGTAGTACCTTACCTTAAACACAATAGGTGCCGTGAGAACACTGGCTGTAGTGATAATGATCCCTACTACCACCATTGCTACCTTACTTATCTTAATGCTCTTGGCCAATTAGATAACAAGCAGTCATTTTTTATAAACCTTATTCAACACAAGAAAACAAAAGAGGAAAAAGGTTTTCCATGGCCAACACTTGCAAAATTACCCAGAGAAAGCATTGGAAACTGTGGGTTGACAGATGTGAGCTTACCTTCTAAGGAGGTAAGGTATGGTTCACAAAGGGCTACTCTTTAAACATACCAGATAAGTACCCCTAGTTTGCAGATGCAAACAGCACACGTCTGACTGACAAGGCCTCAGCAAGGATTGCCCACATCTCCTTTGCAACTTGCTTTGGGGAGGCTTATCCACAGTCTCAAGGCTTCTCTTAGTGTTTGAATAGTTAGGAAAGGAGAATATTGGGACTATTGTCATGTGCTATGAAAACTTGGCTCACATTGAATTCTGAGGTCGTACATCTTTCAGATCCGATTCCTCTTGCCACTTGGACATCGCTCCGGTGGTTGGTGATCAGAAGTCGGGGTTAGGACTAGAGCCCCATGTTTCAGAGGCTTGTTACTGGCTTTCGGGCAGTATCCATGTGTGGCTATACACCATGACCTACAGGGCCAATGTGACTTCTATAGGATACTATAAAATTAGTTAAAAAGTTTATTCTTACATAATTTTAATTTGCTAAAAATATATCTTAATAAGTAAGAAAACTATGAAGTATAATTGCTTTTAAAGTTAGACTGTGTCAAAAAAAAGAGAGAATCGTCCTTCTGGCATCCTGATATGCCTGAGGTATTTCTGCCTCTGGCTGATTCTAAGGTTGTAAAGCCTCATCAAAGCCTTCTGTGTCTTCTTCTGACTCAGGAAAACGCACAGAGCTGTTGCTTTCATGGGACTTGCCATGTATCAGGCTCATTGTATCATGTGACTTCAATGTCTTGTTGTGGAGTTAACTTTTAGAGTGTACACACCAAGAAGAAAAAGGAGGATCTTTCAGCAAAGAACTTTACTAGGAAGGAGAAGAGGTAATTGGGAGGAAAGAGGAAATTGTTTACAGGATACCTAGAAGGAAGAACAAGCTACATTTTCCAACACAGTATAGAGCTCGGCATGCTATAAAGTGGAGAGGAAGGAAAGAGCTGAAAAAAATAAAGATAGGAGAGAAAATATGTATCAATTTCTGTATCACCTTGTAAGCCATGGTACATGAGTTGTCTAGCAATATAAATGAGAATCTTCCAAAAAGTCATTCATACTTATTGGATTATTTTTGTATAAGCTCTTTGCTCTGGATTCTTTCTACTTTACATGCTGTTGACAGCACAACTTAAAAGTATTTTGATACTTTTAATTATTTTCTTCAATATACTGAGATTGGGAAGATCCATAGCACAGACATGTTAATTTTCATCACATTATTACTTTTTTCATAGATTATGTGAAAGACCTTGCTTTATGAAATTTCAGTTTCCCAAAAAGTGGAAAGGCACTCAATTGTAGGAAAACTGTATATTTTCTCAAGACACTGGAATGAGAATGACACTGTAAACATAATCAAATCTATCAAAGAAGTATGACAATTGTCAAAGCACCTAAATGAGGATAAAGAATTAAGATGTAGTTTTAGTGAAATTATCAATGCCACCTCTTCAGTTACTTCTGTTGTGTCCATTACCAATTTTTTTTAATGTATGTTGTTTTGTGTGATAGAAGCCATTAAATTAAAACTATCTTTATACAAACAGTCCTAACAGTCAAGCTAAGGAAAAAAATCAGGCCACATTTTTTGCAAAAACAATGAATATTTCACAATATGTTAATATTACACCATCGATTGATGTTTAAAAAATAATCAAAACTATATGGATTTGCTATTAATATTTATTTAGATTTATACCATCATGAAAGTAATATTTCAATTTTACTAATGAAACAAGCCTAAAACAGGAGATAGAACAGAATTTGACTTGCAAATGCAATACCCTGAGTTTGATTCCCCAACATCAAAAAAAGTCATGCATAGTGGCATATGCTTATAATCCCAGCACTCAGGAGCCTGAGGCAGGAGGATTGTTGTGAGTTCACGACTAGCCTGGGCTATAGTGAGTTCAGGAGAAGCCTGGGCTTTAGTGAGATCCTGTCCCCCCAAAAAATAGAAAAAGAAATATAGAATTTGAGCATATCTCAATATTTCTGTAGAAAAATTAAAAGAAAAAATGGTTTCACCATTAACGACCCTAACTCCCTAACTTTTTAGTATGTCTACCGCAGATTGTAAGAAACAAAAGCACTCAATTTGCCTAATATTAAAGGTGATGTTTGTATTTTTGTTATCTTTTCTTTTTTCCTGCATTTACTTTATATAATTTTTATTTCTCTCTAGTTTGATAATTAAAATACCAGATATATTGCAAACATTGATCTCCTGATATGCATTTTTTTAAAGTTTGAGAAGATTTTCTCTTCTGAAAACTGTAGCACCTTCTGTAGGAACTAAAATTTGAAATTCTGGCATATGTTACACAAATGCAACCCAACTTCAGGCCACACCACAAATTGGAGGTTATTGGTTTTGTAATGGATTTTAAATTTCCCATTTCTTCTTTCTGTTTCCTGCAGCTCACATATTCTCTGTGTCCAAGATTTGGTTCTTTTTATTTTTAAACAACAAACATAACATAGTTCATTTCTGCCAGCAAAAGTTAAATGGTGAATTCATATCTTATCATTCAGTTGTTGAGTTAACCTCAGTTCAGGATGAAAGGATTATAATTCATTAATAGCGACGACATGACTTTGGTAGCTTTCATGTTCATAGCAGTAAGTGTGCACAATGGTTACATCACATGGCATATTTAACAATATTGCTAGAGGGTGAGACAGGGGCTCAGTCTTTCATGATGAAGATACACCTGAGTACATTCAGAGAAAATTTGGTCCTGCAAGTTTAGAGAAAGTAGTTGTCATTTAAGAGAAATAACCGAACTTCACATATCAGTAAAACACACACACACACACACACACACACACACACACACACACACACACACACACACTTATCTATTCGCCTAACATAATTATGAAATGAACTTTTAGATTATGTGAAAAATGTTACCTCCTAATCCAGTGAAGGTAAAATAAAAACCACAAAATTTGAAGCAGGTTAAATAGACTTAAGTACACCAGGTCTGCTATATACTATGTCATTAATTATTTCATGTTATTTATTTCTAGATGGAAGACTGTATTTGAAAACTACTGTCATGTACTGAATCTTTCCTGTTGAAGAAATCCCATGGCGTAGTAAAGAACTTTGTAGTCACACATTCGCCATTGGACACTTTGGAAAAATAAAGCCCTTTTAAGGGAATTTCCTCAATTTTGTGTATTAATATTCATCAACATTTAAGTATTATACAGAAAAAAGGTTCCTCCATTGATTTTCACCTGTGGTTCATACCAGAGACCTGAGAATGTTTGTAAATGTACAAATATCAAACTTCGTACAGTTAATAACTGCAACTTTGCTGCTGAACACTTGCATACAGAGTTATAGGCAGGTCTGAATAAGGACCTCGCTTTTTTTAATGGAATAAACCATTTTCCTCTTCTGAAAATTCTGTATCTGAGCACATCAACAGACTCTTATAGCAGTGGTTACCCAGACTTACAGAATTGTGTCCCACTGAAACCAGCAAGAATGCATGGACATGAACTTGTAAGGGGCATAGAGGATTCTGAAATAAAGAGTAATATTCTGTTACATTCAATTTTAAACTCTCCAGTTGTGGGTTTTCTCCTGAAGATTTTTTTTCACATACTTTCCAAAAGACCAACTAGTGGATATTGACATCAACCAATGGAATGGCATTTTACATATTTGAACCCAATGGAATGGCATTTTACTCTGAAAAGAGGCATTGAATATAAGCCAAAAGATTTTATTGAAGGGTTCTTCTTAAAATATAACAAATATATAAATGTAACATGTTTTCATTCCAAACTGGTAGTGGTATATAGAATTAATAATGTTGCTTCTTATTCAAACTGTTGGTCATATGTACAGTATATAAACATAAAACACAAGGAAGGTATTATGTATGCAGTAGTATACTAGAATTTAGGAAAATGAACATTTTAGAAAATACGTTTTGTCACCCTGTTGGTCAGAAAGATGTCTTTCTGGTTTTAACGCATGCAGGCATGTAAATATTTGTCTGGAGTCACAGTATTAATGAATGAGACCATAAGTATCTGGTGACATCAGAGCTCTGTCTCAGCCACTTTTATTTGTATATTGATCCCTAGTCAGTGCCCCGAGCTGCACTATTGAGAATGGATTGTGGCTGAGCAGTAAATCAAACACCAGAAATATTTTTATATGTTAATGTCATATTATGTTAATGTTGTTGGAAAACAAAACCTAACAGAACCTTGATGTATCAGCCCAATGCCACGTAACCCCGAGTGCTAAAGTTAAAATGTGTTGTGCTTCCCGCCTTGGTCAGCGGGAAGTGTGGCTACGTGTTATTTTCACTGTCGTTATGGAAGTTCCAGTATGTGTTTTCACTTTTGTGCAGATAACTGGATATGAAGCTGCAAACCGAATTTATTACATGCTGAAGTTACCTTCTCCTTGTTTTTATATATCTGGAGTTACACTTTTGAAGACTGATATAAATCCCAACAGTCACTGTACAATTCATGATTTTCCGTCATCTTAAAATTCTATGATTATAGCATTATTTATTACCATAAAAAGTGAAATCTTAAGTGTCTAAGAAACTAGCTTAAAATGTTTAAGATGCTTTGATTGGGTCATAATTATTTGGTTAAGAAAAAACTTAACATTATAGATAATCGGGCACTAAGCTTCTATGTTATACTTTCTAGGTCTTCCTTGTAATGCTGGAAAATATTCTTTTATGTAACCAACTATTAACCAGCTAAGTCCATTTTTTAATACAACAAAAAGGTTATATGTACAGTTCCTACTTCAGCTTGCTTAAAAAGGAGCAATCTTTTTTATTTAAGATATCGTTAGCCAATGCTTTGTAGAAATTGGGTTTTCGAAGTATAGTTCTTCCATTGCCACCTTTTCTTGTCTGAGATCAAGAGATTCTATTCCTAGTTATATTGTATTTTTGTTAGCTTTTCCCTGTATGCAAACTTTAAAGGATTATAACACTTAAAATTGGATGGACTTATGACAAACTGTGGAATCATACATCTTTGGAAAGATTTTTTTAAAAGCCTACAACCGTCATATATGGTAGAATCAGACGTTGCTCTGCTCCTGGCCTAGAGTCATCTGTTATGTAAGGTTAAATAGTTTGAAAATACACACTTTCAGGACCTATGAGAATCCTTTTCGTGTTTGGTTTTACACAGAAGGAAATTTTAGCGAGGATTAAGAAAAAAATGCTATCAGCTATACGTTAGGAGAGACTCTTACTAACATGTTTGTAAATAATACAGTTCACAAGATGTTATTGTAAGTCTGTAACTTAATTTTTTTCTTTTGTTAGTTAAACAGGTTGTTTAGAAATTCATGTTTTGGCATAAGCAAGTAAAATTGTGCCCATTTTATGGTTTTCATGCTTTTGTAATCCTACAAATATTAATGTCTAGTTGTTCTATATTATAACTGCATTTGCGCTCTATGCAAAGCCCCGGGAACAGAACATGCTCATCTTCATGTAGGACCTATGAAAATTGTCTATTTTTATCTATATATTTAAAGTTTTCTAAAAATGATAAAAGGTTATTACGAATTTTGTTGTACAAAACCTGTACAAAAATCTGTTTTTACATCATAATGCAAGAATTGGAAATTTTTCTATGGTAGCCTAGTTATTTGAGCCTGGTTTCAATGTGAGAACCACGTTTACTGGTATTGTATTTAATTTTCTTTTTTCTTTTCAACAATCTCCTAATAAAAAATGTCTGAAATCTCCCTGTGACTTTATTTACAGTTTGTCTTTATTAAATTTTGTAAAATGCATAGCATTGAAGGAATATTTACTTTCTAATGGGAGGCGTCTAAAAACAACACAAGTCAGCTCTTTGCAATGCAAAAGGAACAATGCTCAACGATTTTATTTAACATGCAACTGCTTCTATCTCTAATATGAATTACTGTGGTGCAAAACATCATAAAAGCACACTCTGTAGTTATTGTTTAACAAGCAGATTTTCCATATTTTGTTTCTTGCCAGCTAAGCAAACTGCCCACATATACATGATTTATTTATGTACATTTCTCAGTTTATGAAGCTGTTATTTGTATCTTTTTCCTTTATATTCTTATATTCCCATGATTCTTTTTTTCACAAAGCTTTGTGCTGAATAATGTAAAGTAGACATGTTGATGGAACAAAATATATTATTCCCATATCTATACGAATGTAGATTTGTAACTCTATCTTAGTGTTTTGCTTCTGATTTTATCATTGGGAAAAATGCCTTTAGTAACTTTAAAATTACAATATCCTTTAATAATATATTAACAGTTTAATCAATCTAAAGTGCAACATTTAAAGAAATATTGGGCTGCTATCTCTGTGAATATTCTAAACATTCTCAAGAGAATGGAAAAATGGATTTTTTTCTGTCTAAATGAATTAACTCAGTGAATTCTTGAATATATTTAACAAACTATGATTTCTCCCTAATAAAAACCTGAAATGTTTACGTGACCACTACAACACATTTTTTGTCTTCTGTCATTATGTGTTTTTGTCCACCAGACTTGTATTATGATACATTAAATCTCTGGATGTCAGTGGAATTTCACAATAATTTAGGGTTTTTTTTCCCCATGTGTTTTCATTGGAACTAGCAAATTTACAGTGTGCACAAAAAAAAAAAAGAAAAACATTTATTACTGGAGGAGAGTATCTCTCAATATAAATTATATGAATTGTATTTTTTGAACATAGGAAATAAAAATGCTAATAGAATAAAAATATTATTGTAAATAGCCATATGAAATGTCAACTTTCGTCCTGTGCAAGTTTGGTGTGAACACTTATGTTTAATATGTGTAACTGACATATAAAATCTAAACTGACTCTCGCTTATTCATTAACAAACCTCTATGTGCACAATGAGCCATGTTACACGTTGTAATGATTGAACCTGAAGGTGTGGATTTCTCAGAGAAGTTTACAGTTTTGTTGGAATAGAGCATCTTAGCTTCAGGAAGAACAGATTCATGGGGCACCATTTGATCTGTAGTAGGCAAGACCAGTCAGTGTAAGAGGTAATTGACTTAGATGTCTTTCTATTAGGTAGTAACAATTTAGTGACCCACTTGATGCTTAACCTCCTAGGCAGCATTCCTATAGTTTGGGAGTCAGATGATTCAATGAATATTTAAAAAAGAGAGACAGAGAGAGACGTAGTTTTACCTAGGTAAAATGTCATGGCAATTATTCTTTACTTGTTGTTTGTTAATTCATTTCAATTGCAACATTTTTTTTAACCAATGATCCTAAACTTTGTTTTCAGGTAAGTAGCCTGTTAAATCATGGACTAAGAATAATTTTATCAACAAATATGTATTCTGCTTGAATTATTACATATGAGTGGACAGTGCTGAGTCTTTATCACTTGTCATTTGTGTAAGGTGAGTAGGAGCCAGAGTATTCAAGTAGCATAAATCCGTAAGTCCTAAAATAGTGACTGATGTTTGCAGATGCAAGATTATTTACATTTAGTGATTAATGAACTAGAGATTCTAAGTTGAACAACTGAATGAGTTAGAACTTCACTGAGAATTGTAAGAGAAACAATTTTCTACTATATAAAATAAATTAATTACAGGCACAGAGAGGTACACGTGCGACTTTGACACTGGAGATCGCACTTCCCCGGGACCCAGGGACAGGCACCTTCTTCCGCTCCTCTGCTGCATTCTCCTCTCATTGCAGACATGCCTGCTTCTTCTGCTCTCTCACGGCTCCTCTTCTCCAGGAGGGTAAGATCCAGCCCGCTGCGATGAACACACGACCTGTCTTGTGCTAAGTCAGATTCCCTGAGCGTTCTGACTGTGTCACATGAGAGTACACACATGTAAGGCACGTTGGGTGTATATAGAATGAATTTATGGAATTCAAAAATATTGTATCCAATTAAATTTGAATCTCTAGGGTTGGGCTAGAACATCAGAATTTTTAAATTTAAGACAGATCTAACGTGTTCGTAAGGGTCACGACTACTTATGGGAGGTAGACAAATACACTGTGGAAAAGGTTAGTGAAGCTTCTGCTGTGGAGGAGGGATGGGTTGGTGGTGACGTAAGGACCACTATAAAAGGCAACTAGTAGTTCTCTTCAGCCAAATATTTTTGAAAAATGATTCTTTGCTTTGTGAACTAATTCTGACTAGGATGTGAATTCTACTGTCGTGCAATAAAAGTCACATGATTTTCTCTAATGATATGAACAAATATGAACACAGGACAAACTGAGTATGAAGAGATGTAATAATTCTATGTCTCTATCTATCTATCTGTCTGTCTGTCTATCTGTCTATCACCTATCTACCTACTTACTTTCCTATCCCTTTTTACCCTAAACACTTCCTTTAACACACACTATTTGGAGAGAACCCATGGTTTTTCATGCCAGCCTCTGGTAAGTAACCTAAACCCTTATTTTTAGAAAGCTTCCAGATTTGAGGGGGTCAAGATAATAATATGGATTGGTTCTTTAAGCCCATAGAGAAAAAAAATTGAGGACTGTTATATTTATAGGGATGTAAAGTTAAGTGAAAGGAAATAATATTTCTATATTTTATTTGTATTAGTAAAATTTCAGTCTACACAACCAGATGTAATAAGCTTTGAAAATACAATGTAGTACCCAACCTCTAAAACTTATTTTGCCTGAGGTATTTTAAGTGACACGTGTTGAATTTCCTTTTTCATTCAGTCCAACCATCCTTTCTCATTTCTCTCTTGGTGTCAGTTAATTCACGGCTTATGTAAATTCCTTTATTTGTTTTCTAAGTGCTTTGAATTTTTTTGAGAAATCTCTCTCCTACATTCATGTGTCAGTTAACACTAGATACATGTTCTGAGGAATGTTCTTTCAAAAACTAAGATGGATTTGATGTCAATAAGTGATATAATCTCACTGGCCTGTCTTTTACAAAATTGGGAGTCCTCAGACACATACCAAGTTCCTCAAGGGGAACACACTATTTAGCATATAGTCTTACTTACACTTCTGAATTACAGCAAAGAAAGGGTAAAAAGGAAAAGCCGGAGAGTGAAAAGACACACGTGAGAAGCCTGAGAGAAGCCAGATCTAAACCTCCGGAGTTCTGGCTGCGGTGGAATCACTCTGTATATGCCTATGTCCCCCAGGAATGATCGGTAGTACATGTGGAAAATCTCACCAGCCAGGAAAACTCATTAGAACCTTACTACCCAGAATTTTTATTGATCACAGTTGTACCCCTGGTAGGCTTATATATAAATTCCAGACTCCCAGGAGAAAATCAAGTGTTCAACCTAAACCATATTAAGCAGATTAAGTCACAGTGAGCAACAGTTATTAATTGATGGAAGAATTCTCCCCAAATGTAAGATCTCAGATGCCAGCCAATGCCACACTTGCAAGTTCTTTCAAAAGAGGCCATTAAAATCACTTGGTCAACTCATTTCTACACAATTGATACTGAGTTAATTGGAAACTTTGATTCTCTCCGATCTTGATTTATGTTTAGCTAAATAGAGCTGGAGTTGTGGTTTTTCTGTGATTACTTATTTTCTATTAGTGAAGCAAGACATTTGGGAAATTCTAGTTAGTATCAGCGAATTATCGGTTTCAGAGTTTGGCAGTGAGATGTGGGATTCTTTTCAGACTGGTGTGAAATCCATCCATGTAGTTCTGAAGCAGTTCTGGAAGTCCTCCTTCTTGAGCATCTATTCATTTTGATTACAAGTATGATGTGGGTCATACCACTGTTGAGCATCATCGAACAGAAAGTCAGGCTCATAAAAACCCAGCCGTCAGTCCTCATCCACCTTATTCATGGTTCTGGCATCATGTGAATTCTGGCTCCTCCCCCAAATCACAATAAATGTGAAAGATGAATATTTTTGTTTAATTAAGCACATTGAGACTGCCATGACTGTACAACTCAAGACATTAGTGTTTTTGTTGTTGTTGTTGTTGTTGTTGTAGTTGTTTCTGTTGTTGTTGTTTGGTTAATAGTAGGGATTGATTTGTTGATGGCTTACATATGAAGCTACATTTATTTATTATTTATTATTGTTCGTTTGTTCAGTGGACCAAGCCAGGGCACTCATGATGAGCTACATCCCCAGACATTTTTGCTTTCTGCTTTTGAGACAAGATCTCAACAAATAGTTAAAATCTCCAGGGTTGGCTCAAACTTCTAGTCCTCTTGCCTTAGCCTCCCAGGTGGCTGAGCAAACTTACATCGCTTTCTCCACCTTGTTAATGTGATTATTACTATTACCTTCGGCAAGCTCTAACAAACTTGCTAAGTTTCCAAGGCTGGAACCTGCGATCTCTCTGTCTCAGCCTTCGAGAGTTCATAAATTACACCTGTGTGGCAGCACCTCCGATTATCCCTCATTTAAGTGATTTCAGGGATGAAAGATAAATCCAGTCAAATTACTGTCCTAAAAGCAAAGCTTGCATTGGAAAGATATTTTTTTAACAATTGCATGGTTATGTATTGTGTTAGGAAAAATTGTTACATTTTGAAGTTTATCAGCAGATTGGCGTCTGGTAGCTTACGCTTTCCTACCCAATTTACTACCTTGCCTTTCTCTTATGTACTTCTAATGGTTCCCATGGTTCACTCTGCTCACATTTTCTAGCGGTAATCCTTTTTGTTTTGTTTTCTTACCCATCTGAACCTTCACTTCACTTGACCAATATAGTTTGAGTCTCTTAAAATTTTATACCTTAGGTACATAGTTTTTCCACAAAGAGGTTACTAATGCAGTCCAGTGTGATTAGATAGCATTCTGCCCTATCTCAGTCTTGGGAGCTAATTTTAACTTTACTTGTGAGTCAACTGGATGTTGAGTTATTCAGACACATTTCTGGGCTCTCCTTTTTATTAAAGACCTCAGCACAACTTGTTTCTTTCACAAGGCATTTGACTCTACGATTATGTTTGAAAATCTATTTATCATGGTTTTTATCTGTTCAAGTGTTCAAGAGAAATTGTATCTCTCACCATTATTTTGTAAACACTAGCTCTGTGAATGAGTTCTAGTAGTTGTTTAATAAGTGCTTGCTAAAATCATTAGAGAAGTTTAAGCTCAAGTGGCCTAAAAACCCCATTCCACCATCTAATAGAGTACTCTGCTTTACAGATGGGTAGTGTTGTGAGACCATGGGGCAGCCAGTGATCTTAATCACTGGCTAGTAAGTTTCCTTCACTGTTTATGGAAATCTTGCATGAAACTTTCCTAAGCTAAAAAAAGAAAGAATTCAGCGCTACTGTAGCATCTTCTGTAGCATGGATCAGGGACTCAATAATATAAAGAGGATACACATTTTTCACTCCCTCCAGTAAGACTTTCCTCTGGTTTTCAGTAATAAGATTCACACAGAATCATATCTTCTAGTAGCTATGAATCCACACAACTATATCCTATGTGGGTTGAAATTATAATTTTTTTTTACCAAAACTGAGATTAAAAGTCTTTGTTCCACCAAGTGAACATTCTCACTTTCCCTTGTACAGTACAGTTGTGAATATTTTCCCCCCTCAGCCAACAGCTTCTAAGTAAGAATCTGAGGCTACCTGTGACCAGTGAATTTAGGATGGAGTTAATATATGCCACTTGTAGGCTTGACCCCATGAAACCACTTTACTTTTTTCTTGCATGGTTATTTCTCTCAGGACTACAGTGAAAAACACATTTAATGATAAAATGACTGGCTCTTGCCCCTTCTTTTGAATGTTTATGTGAGAAATAATATTTCTTTATCCTCCACCTATTTGTTTCAGTAAGACATAACTTCTACATTTTCTTTTTAAAAATCATTATTAGAAGATGAATTTGAGTCATACCTTTAGGACCCATTATATTAATTCTCTGATTTTATTTATTGGTTTTGGCCACTAACGTAGTACTACAATTAAAGCCACTGTGTACAGAAAGTAGAGCTTAGTTTATTTGCAAATGAGTCTAGCTTTATTAGAATTAGACATATTTGAAAGTTCATCAGATATTTGAAAACTAATCTAATAGAAGTAAAACTCATCAAACTTTAGATATTTCTATCACCAAACTCTCCAGTTAAATCCTGCATAAGCATCAGCATAAATTGTACCTGCATTCTTGGTGACTATGAACTTCTAAAAAGACGAATGCCATTTTCTAACAAAGTGCACACTGAAAGCTCTGAAGGACATAGGATCTTGGCAAAGTGTATTCCAGACTTGCTGGCCCAGTATCCAGCCTATGGTCACATTATGTATTATAGGACCATTAATTCAAATCTGATTGATTTTTTAAGCTCCTATTTGTGCATTGCCCAGTGACTGGTCATATTTGTAGATGAATCTGCATGAGATACATTATTTTCTTGGCTTTTGAACAAATGTAAATCAATACTAGGTAATATATCTATTAAAAGTGTGTTCACTGTTGTTCACTTGTCATGTGGAGTAGTGATTTCAGGTTTGCTTCTTTTCACTTTTGTGCTTAGACTTTAAAAAGAAAACATCATCAACAAAAAACAAAACAAAACAAAACAAAACAAAACAAAAACAAACAAAAAAACCCCAAACAGCTCTTGGGACTTTTTTGCATCTAAATGATAATTCTTTATACATTAAAGACAATGTATCTTGCAAGCACAACCTTAGTTACATTTGATATAAAAAGGAATTAGGAGATTTTTTGGAGGAAAACTATGTTTTCTTTGGGAATCTAAAATTTGCTGAGATGATAATGTAAAATAATTTAAATCAATGTTTGTTAATTCAATTAGAAAAAACTTGTATAATAAACATTTAAAAAATTTTTATAAAAACATTTTGGTAGAAAAACTATTATCTACAAATAATTTCAGTACTCTGTCAGAAATTTGTTAGGTGCTTAAATACTTAGTTGAACTTGAAGATTTCTTTTTGTTAGAATAATTTTCAGGTTCTTTTGAGTTGAAACGTCAGGGATAAGCTTGGATTTCTGTTAGTTGCAATTTGTTTTAAAAGTATATTGAAATACACCATATGTGGAACTATCTGCAAAAAGGAATATAAAAACTGAAAGTCACATCCAGGATTCGGTTTGGTATATTCTTTTGAAACATCAACCACAAAAGAACAAACAGCACAGGTCTGGCCAAAGAAAGAAGTTGAAATTCAGTTTTGACATAAAGGCCTCAGCCTATCACATGGGATTTGGGATGACTGTGGAGAGTTGTACTACCTGAAGAAAAAAGGTTGGATCTCGCATTTCTACAGAGAGTCTACGTCACTCAGTATGGCTTATTTCGAGGGGAAAAGAATGACTTTGGGTGAAGTCATGAACTATGGGCAGTATTGAACAAGTACTCACACAAGCTACGTTAGTTTCCTGTAAGCACAGTAAGTCAGGCAACATGTCCTGGAGGGAGGATATGGCAGTGCTCCGTGGCATCCGCTGTTATGTGTCCTGTCGAAACATTCAGCTTTAACTCAGAATCCAGACCACAGTCCCAACAACGCCATCTCTGTAGCAATAGACCTTATGGGCTCTCTCGTTCTATACATAGCATCACTTAGTCTTTAACTTTATATTTTGCTTTGGAATATTTCAGCTGTGTTCTTTCTGTGGTTTTATTGCCCCAGCTACTGCTGTCACTTGTCAGTTGATCTTTATAATAATGACTTCAAATCTTTCTGGGATACTAACACATTCTTCCTATAGATCTCTGTGCTTTTCTCTCTACAATCTATTTTTGTCTCATATTCAAATTTCCTAGCAAAAGAACCTTATTGTATTAGATTCGTACCTTTCTAGATTAAGCTTGTTCCTTGGGCAAGTCTCCCACACCAGATCTCATAATGAGTGATGTGACCAAGATAATGAGATCACTGGGCATATTACATGATGAAATGTTTATAAGAAACTTTCAGCGCTACTGTAGCATCTTCTGTAGCATAGATCAGGGCCTCAATAATATAAAGAGGATACACATTTTTCACTCCCTCCAGTAAGACTTTCCTCTGGTTTTCAGTAATAAGATTCACACAGAATCATATCTTCTAGTAGGACTTTAGACAAAGTGGGTACTAACAAGAGCCTCCATAGTGGTCAATGTAAACTGAAGCAGAGTGATTGTTTTACTAATTCCTGGTGAGATGCCTTTTTAAAAATTTATCTTCACAAATTTTTGACACATCAGTTACTCTTAAATTGCACTGTGTGCAAAAATTTTAGGAAGGTAGCTAAAAGTAACAACACCTAGAAAATGTTTCAGGGATTCTAATAAATATTGGCTGTAATGGGGCCTTATCTATGCATTCTTAATAAACTCTGTACATCTATTTAGTTGTAAGTAACAAAACTCCGGCCAGTTCAGAAGAAAGAGATTAAGAGAAACAATCAGTTATTTACAAAATGTTAGAAAGGGCCATTACTTTGCTCCAGATTTAATTTTCAGGAATAACTCCCAAAATTTACACGGTAAAGTCAGACCATTGAAGAAAGCAATATGGAGATTCCTCAAAATGCTGAAAATAAGTGTTCTTTTTGATCCAGCAATACTTTTTTTGGGGTATCTTTCCAAAAAAGTTAAAGGCAGCATGTAATAGAAATACATGTATACCCATGCTTTTAGTAGTACTACTAACTATAGTTAAATATTGAAAGACTTTCAAATACCCATCAGTAGACAAATGGATACAAAAACCGTGTACACAGTGGAGTACCACTCTTTTATAAAGACAGAAAAATTTGAGGCTTCTGTAGCTAAATGGAGAAAATTTGAGACCATCATGCTTGGCAAAGTATCAGACTCAAAATGGAAGATATGTTTTCTGTAACATGAGAAATCTAGAATACAGGTATTGTACAGAACTAAATCAATGTGATAGTGGGAATTGAGGAGCATGAGTGAGAAGGTGGGAGGGCCAAGGAGAGGGAGGTATTGTAATTTTGTGATATGTATGTACATAAATCCCTCAAATTCAATTTAACCACTGCGGCATATTTTACACACACACACACACACACACACACACACACACACACACACGGGGGGGGGTAAAGAAAGGAAAACTGATTTATCTGTCATGATTAGAATCTTCTTCTTGGCATCATAAGGTGAGTAGCTTTTCTGCACTCTGCCTTCTGACCTGGGAGGGGTTATGACTTTTGGAACTGGTTTAAAGGAATAGCTTGAAAAAAATGGAGAAACATACTTGAGTAAACTTTCAATGCTGTAAACTTAGCTTTATTGGAAATTCTGGCTGGAGTTCAGAAGAGATAACAGTACTGGTAGGAATTTAGATGGTGAAGTCCAGGCTCCTGAGGTTATGGGTGGGAATGAAGATTGTATAAGAAAAGAGACTAGTGAAGACTGGCCTGAAAGGAAGAAAGACGTTAAATGGGAAAAAGGGAAGTATGGTCACTGAAAAAGATCAGCTTCAAAAAGAAGCCAAATGCTTAACATGAGGATAAAGGAAAAAGTGGCTTAAAGGAGCCCCAGAAATTGGCCAGATTTCACTTATCGTAGGATCAAAGGTCGAAATGGCTAACCTTCTTTGAAAGACTTTGCTTTGCAAAGACAATCCCAAAATATCTCACTCATTCAAGACTATCTAGAAAAGTGTTTTTCTGAGTTGCTCCACTCCAAGTTCATCTCTCCAAGTACTCAGAAGCAGCTATAACCACAAATCAAGGAGCCAGGACACTACTTAAGATGGCAGTAGACCTTGCTGTAATCCATGGGGTGCTAGATTTTCAGGCACACAGAATGAAAGACTTGTGGTAGCATGTAGAATTTGAAAGGAGGAGCCCCCATGAGAGTGCCTCTGAAGGTTCACTGGAGCCCCTCAGAAGCTGGAGCCATCAGGGATGAGAAATATCTGCTGAGAAAAACCAGAGGCAATGAGCAGAGTCTGGTCAAGACAAAAACCACGTGGGTTGCAGCCAAAAAAAAAATGGCGTGAGACTACCAAAGTTTTTTGGGAGCTCTTATCTTGCCATCCCCATCTGAGTGCAAGACATGAGCCCACCAGATTCAGTGTTGGCTCTAGTGGCTTTTGGTTTTGCCCCTGTTCATTCTCGTCTATTTGTTTCTTCTTTATGGAAGAGAACTGTTCACCTTGTGCCAATGCATGTTAGAACTATATAACTTTCTTTTGATTTTTACAATAGCTCACAGTTAAGAGTTTGCCATGAATTTCAGAAGAGACCTTAAATGAACTTTTGAGCAATGTTAGAATGTGAAGGCTTTGATTACTCTTGAAGACAAGGTAAATATATTTTGTGTAATGAGAAGGGCATCAGCCTTCTCGGGGGTGTGGTGAATTTTTATTGTCTAGATCTAATACGTCTCCCAAAAATCTCTATGGGATTTTGATAACATAGTGGTCATGGAGGCTTTCATCACTGGTGAGTTCATACTTCAATATGCTATTATGATATGTGGCCTGATGAAAAGAGGAAGGTCTGCATGATGGCAAAATGGAAGAGCATATTCTTTCCTCCTTCTCGTCCCTCATCTTTCTGTTTCATGAGGTAAGCAGCTTTCCACTGCTTTGTCTATTGTCAGGATTTTCTTGCCTCGAAAGCTGTTAACCACAGACTGACTCCACCAAATTGCGAGCCATATTCAACCAATCCTCCTTTAAGTTATGGGTGTCAGGTATCATGTCTCAGCAATACAAAATTTGAATAATGCAAATGGTGACAAAATGGAAGAAAGTGCATTCTCATGTGGAAAACAAACAGTAGAATGACATGTTTAATTTTAAAAGTTATCATATGTATTTTAGCTACTCTAAAAAGTATGAAAACAATGTTTCAAATACACTGTTTCATTATACAATGAAAGCATTCAATTTTAGAGTTTACCAATCTCTGACCTAAAATATTGAGATTTAAGCTAATGGATGATATTTAGTTTGTATTAAACTAATGGCCTGAAAACTGAATGAACTCATGGTTATTATGGCCTCTGGGCACGTAATCCAGAATTGCTCTTGAGTGCCAGGTGTCCTGCCTTATTTATAAGGCTAATAAAGCAGAGTGGAAGGAGACAATGGGAGGGAATAGATGAAACTGCCACTCTCATGGTAGCCCGGTGTCACTCAGCAACTGCCAGTCACTCAGGGACACATCTGTTCTTTGCTTCTTCCATTGAATCCATTGTGCTACAGGTGAAATTCTGTGAAATTCAATTAATGCTGTAACATATAATTGTCTCTTTTTATTTTGCAAAAGAACACAATTGAATAAAATTTATTCTGTTATAGCTTGTGCTTCTGTAACATGAATTAGCTCACTCTCATTTTGTATTAATGAAAATATAACAAACACATGGCATCTGTTCATACCTGTTTTTTTTTTTCTTATATCATTTCTCACATGTGCCAAGGGATTTACTTTAGAGGTAAAAAGGATATTTTAAAAAAAGATATCACATGGCTTGTGGATAATAACTATATTCATCTCTCCATGGCTTCTTACTCTGACATACTCTGTATTCATTTTTTTTAACCTGCCTGGCACAATGTGCTGATATTCAAAAGATGATACTAAAGCCAGTGAGGTTTTTCTCCTAACAACAATAGTTCGCTATGTCCCTAAATTCTCTATTATGATAGGAAAATTGACATTAAATTCAAAGAACTTCAGAGGCTGCAGCTGTCTTTCTTGTTTTAAACATAGCATTTTTCATATCTGCCTTCTAAGCCCACAGTATTCCATCCAAGAGTGGTAACATGAAACTGAAACTCAGATTCTTGTTTGCTAGAAGATTTTTTTCTGGAAAATTTTTAATTACATCTAATTTATAAATGTTGTTCATTAAGTAATTGTTCAAGCATGAAAATTAAGTATGCCACATTTGTTATGGGAAGTCAGCAATTTTTTTATTATAATCAAACATGACTCTTTGATTTTCAAAACAGCAACACAGAGAGTAGTCCTTGGTTTTCCCTAAGGGTACACCTTCATTACCACTTGCATTCAAGGAACACTTTGTGTGCCATTTGGGAATTAAGCAAAGCTGATCAAAAAATATTTCCCAAAGGGTCCTCTAAGTGCGATGCGTGTTCGGAAAATCTCAAAGGTGGGTTGTTCTCTGAGATATACTCAGTCAGGTATGTTTCTTATACTTGAATCCAACGATTCGTTGATGCTGAGTCTTCTCTCCTATTTTCACACAAAGAAGAGATTCCAATCGTGTAGAACTTCCTTCTCTTTGAATTATATGTCATCAACTTTATTTCATTCTTTTCCTGTATAAAACTCTTCTGATCTGTTTTATATGATAGTGGACTAGCTGGTATTTTCTCCTGTTGGACTGCTCTGGAAGAGAGAAGTGAAATTTGTTTCCAAACTAAGCTGCAGATATCCCTCATGGCACTGCCTTGGAGCCGCCCCTGTGGTCTGTTTTACAGCACACTCCTGTGCTTCAGAGTGGCTTGGCTTTGTGATTGGTGGAGACGCGATAATGTGATACAGTTGACTCCATTCAAAACACTTCTTATCTTCAAAGAAACATTATTGGGGTATTTGGTGATTGGAGCAGTAACATTCCGTGCTATGTTGTCTTTGAGTGTACCTACCAGTCTAGTATATCGGAGAACATCTTTACAATCCCAGCGACGTGGTCATTCCTCTCCTTCTTTGGATTGCCTAAAATCACAATGTAAGTATCTGCAGTTTTTAGACTGGGAACGTCACAGTAGTTAGACCCCAACTGCACTAACACAACTGAGCTGAATAACCTGGAGGAAAAAAAAAAACTTGCTATACTGTTGAAGTAGTACAATATCATTTGTTTAATTCGGTTTGAAATAAAAGCCTTTATTTACTTTTTCTTCATTTTTTTCTATAATTTATTATACTAAAATAAAATTCACATATCATAAAATTTATTTTTTGGGGGGCAAAGACATGCATTTCAGATTCTGTAACACATTAGGACCAAAGGGTTTGGGGCATCAGTGGACATCTATGTCCACCCCTTTTTCAGAGGTTCACCCCATTCCTATCTGACCTTGTCTATCTACCCTGTCTTTCACATTGGGACCTTTTTATATCATTATTGCTGTGCATTTCATAAGAGGGCCACCCATCTACAGTAAGTCTTTTGTGCTTCTTCCATTTTACTGAGCATTATTGACTCAAAGTGGTGCCATTGTTGTTCAAATACTTTGTATCTGTCTTTCTTTAGGGCTGCAAAATATTCCATTGTGTGAAGGTGCCACATCTTCAACCATTCCTCTAAGGATAGGTAGGTAGGTTGCTTATATTATTCACAGAGCTAGATAAAAAAAAAAAAACAACCTTAAAATTTATATGGAACCAGAAAAAGACCCAGAATCTCTAAAGCAGTTTACAGTAAAAAAGGCAAAACTAGAGGAATCTCAATCCCAGTCTTCAGAAAATACTATAAAGCAACAGTGGGTAAGTCTATGTGGTACTGATTTAAGAAGAGACAAGAAGACCAGTGGAAATGAATTGAGGATGCTGAAATAAACCTGTGACCACTGAAGAGATTGTGTTAACTTGAGGCGATCAGGAGCCACACCTGAATTAGGGTTTGGGAACCACTCCTAGACTGGGAATTGAGAACCAGCCTGGATTAGTGTGAGCAACTTGTGGGCTAGTAAATGAGGGAAGAGCACCCACCCACATGTGGGAGGGCCAACCAGAACTCCAACAGTACAAAAAGAAGGAAGAAGGAAGATTGACACAGCTTCTTCCTTCGGAAAAGCTCTCGCCTTGGCAATTGTCTAAGACACGAACTTGCTACAAGCCGCAGTTCTTCTGCACAGATTCACTCCAGTCCCGACTTGCACCTGTCTGCTCATCTCTGCTCTTTAGCCTGTGATCTTCAGGCTCTGGTCTTTGGCATTGTTCTTTGAACAACCGACATCTGCAGCAGACCTGCATCTCCCCAGCTGTCTTGCAGTTCCGGATGGGAAATCTTCAAGACCGAGCAGCCATCTTGGACTATTTCCATCCTCGAATTTGTAAGCCATCCTAATAGACGCTTTTGGTTATAAAATCTGTAAGTTCTGCCTTTGAAATAACACAAAATAACACAAAACCCAAACCCCCTTAGTCTACTGTTCTTTGACAAATGGGCCAAAAAAAAAAATCCACTGGAGAAAAGACAGCATCTTCAACAAATGGTGCTGGGAAAAATGATCTCCAAGGAGGGAGAATAAAATTAGACCCAGATCTGTCTCCACACACTAAAATCAGATCAAAATGGATCAAAGAACTGGACATCAAAACAGAAGCACTAAACTTACTTGAAGAAAAAAATAGGTAAAACCCTAGAAGACACAGGATAAGAAATGATTTTCTGAACAGATCAACAACTGCACAAGAAATCTCAGCAAGAATCAAAAAATGGTACACTATTACTTAAAATTTGACTGTTAGATAGGATAAAGTTTGTGTTGTAATTCCTGGAATAAATATATAAAATATTCTTGGCTAGCTAAGGATAGCTTTTTTAAAAATTGATTAAAAATATATTATACTTTTTATAAACCTTAATAAATATGATAAATCATATCAAAATAAATAGTAAACTTCCTCTCAAATCATCAAAGGTGTAGCAGTTGTCTTCTCTCTCTTTCTTTCTTTCTCTCCATGTAATCCAAAGAGAACAAAATTTTAGCGGGCTTGAATACTTTTTTCATAAGAAAGTGGAAAATTAGCCCAAAAATTAGTAAATTTCCTTCTTTGAGAAAGAAAAATTATCTTTGAAATTTACATGATATAAATTAAACTTAAGAGGAACCTTGGCTATAGTGTGAGACCCACTCTCAAAAAAAGAGGAACCTTTGAGAAATATACATACATACATATATAATACATATATACATGCATGCATGAGTTCACTTTCCTTGGGCAACCCTTACAAATGAACCAATAGACTTTTGGACATGATTGTCCCAGCGAAATGAAGAGCCCCTGTAAAAGAATATGTGTTTGAAAAGGCAGGTATATTTCCTTATTGGTAGGAATTCCTCTCTTCCAGATTTCGTGAGTAAAGCAGATGTGAGAGTGTGAGAGTTCTTGTTCATGTGTCCTAAAAGATGAATATCATAAATAAGAGTAAAAAAATAAATTTGATGAGTAAAATAGTTTCTTATGAATTTGAGATGAGATCTTGCACTGAGGTATGTTACTTTATCACAGACATTACCTGAGTCATCACCTTTAACAATTTTATGAAGAAAGTATTATTACACTAGTAATAAACTTGAGAAAATAAGGCCATAAACTCTATGTAACTTTTCTAAGGTCACAGACCAAGAATGTAAAATATGGAGTAATAAGACCTAATTAGTCATATTTTACAGTCACTCTTTCAAAACCTTCTTTTTTGTTTGGCTACTTTTTCAATTTCATGGATTCATGAGACAACCAGGGAATAATTTTAAAACATAATTTAAAAAAAATAATGCTAATATCAAGTGTGTGATATTTCAGAAATTTAAAAAATATTTTATAATGAAAAACTTGATCAAAATCCAAGGTTAGTTTGAATTATTTTAATATAAAGTTTCTGAGGTATATACAAATATAAAAAGAAATATGTTGCTTATAGTAACATAACCCAAATAAACGTATGTTAAATAAAATAAATCCAAAAGCCAATAAGCTCTTAAACTCTACTGATAACTTTGTGCAAATACTAAGTCTTTGCTTATGTAATAGAATCGACATGATATTGACTGTTCTCATCAAAACGTTTTTTTCCCCATTCCTATGTAACTGCTTGGTGGAACACAGATGTTCCACTACTGTGTCATTTTCAAACTGTGCCAAATCTTCTACAAAATGTTCAAAAGCTACAATGCAATTATCTGGAACAAAGGCATAATTTGTTTAAGCATCATATATTAAGTCTTTGCTGTTAGCCAATTTTGGTAAAAGGGTGTGCAATCAACGTGAATTCAGGCTGAATGACCATTGAAGGTATTTATTGAGCCAGATATCCCAGAATAATGCATGGTGATTTTATAATATTTTGACTATATTATATTGGTAAATAATCTTGAGACAGTGAATACTTTCTGTACTTTCGTCTTTTGTGTGAAACTAAAATAAAGTAATATATATCTTATAGATTTACGTGAGTTTTAAAAGAGTTAATCTGTGCTCACTACCTAATAATGCTTTCCACACACAACTTGCAAAAATTATTATTTTTCTTAGCATTTACTATTCATGATAATTATCTTTCATAGTTTTGTGACACTTTTGATGTCACAGAATATTGAAGTATTTTTAAAATTATTGTTAAAAATTTACAAACCTTTGAATACATGTACATGGGATCCAAGATGTGGGAAGCACAGTTTCTCAAATTCTGGGTCAGACTCCTTTACTTCCTGTATCAGGGAACTAGGAATCACACATACATTACTACACATAACAATTATTCCCAATTTTAATTTTGAAGCTTTGCAAAGATTATTTTCTTTTCCATACTTTAACAGCTGCATATTTGGTGATTAATTCTCTTTGTCTTTCTACAGATCAAAATCTTAATCTGTCCAACTTTGCATATTCATATTTTAAATATTGTTTTATAAGAGTTCTGGCATGTGGTTATATTGTTAGTGTGTGTGTGTGTGTGCGTGTGTGTGTGTGTGTGTGTGCGCGCGTGTGTGTGTATATGTGCGTGTGTACATGTGAGTCTGAAAGATTTGGCTAAGGGTTTACTGAAAAAATGTAAAATTTGAATATGTGTTCTTATACTTTTCATTTTTATTTAAAATTATATATATATATTTAGAATCATCATATGTTATCACTTGCATTAAAAGCCCCAAATATATCGCAATCCCTAATAAATTCAATGCAAGTCAATTTAGTGTTAGATTATTCCACCCACTCTTTTTCAAAGTCCACTTCCTGTAAATCTACAAACCACAAGAATGAGATGCAAGATTACATGAGAAGGCAGATGTTGTGTTGACCCCAGTCAAGAAAACCCAGAGTCATTTGGGATTCTCTTGTGAGTGTGGACCATGCTGACTCTCATTTGTGCAGCCCAATGATGACAACCTTCAAAGGCAATAAAGATTTGTTAAATTAAATTCTTCTGCAAAAGAAATCAATATCATTAAAAAAGAGAATTGAAAATAGGACACGAGAATGAGTTACCCTTAAAATTCATGAGAAATTAGCAAACCACTGTTTAAAAAAATTGTTTACTTTTTACTTTTCATTATCAATAACAGAAATATCATAAAGCTGTACAAAATGTATGTTATTTGCTAAAAATATAAAGTTCTCAGCTTTAGTTAAGAAGTTGTAAGAAATTATTATAAGAATGTTACTAAATTATATGAATTATCAAGCTGGCTATTGTTTTTTTACTATAGAGTTACCACTGAAAAAAGAAAAAAAAGTATAAATAAGTGAGCAAAACTTGCTTTAATTTCAGTAATTAATTGTTCTTCTGCTAGTCATTTAAAATCAGAATCAAAGGATGATTTTTATTGCATGTATTACCTGTTCTTGAAAAAAATACATAAAGTTTACCCCCAATGGTTTTCTTTGAATGAATATTGGAATACATGAAGTCTCTATATTTATGTATTCCTTGAAGGCTTTTTAAAAATCACTTACAGCTTTGAGAATCAATTTTCCTACCAGTGTCGGGGCTTGCTTACACTCAGCCACATAACACTGTATACTCATCTATCTAGACTGTGTGAGTAACTAATTTGCCCCACTGAATTCTGAACCCTTTGAATGATCTGCATCGTTTAAAAGAACAATACATGACTTTATAATTTCCACGAGGAAAAACTAACTTGGTGACAGAATGAATATTACAGTAACACATCCCAGTATCTTCTATCAGTTTTCTAGGTAAGTTGTGCAGAACAACCACCCTGTGAGCACTATCAACAAATCATCCTTTACACGGGGATGGATTCCATAACTATAATAAGAGTTTTCTGATATTTGGCCTGTATTGCATTGGTTTTATTTCTTCATAACACAGATTCTAATGAGCACAAGGAAATAGTCACTAAAAGAAAAGTGTGGAGCCAGGCCCTATGAAGTGATTAGCATAAGGGAAGTCTACAGCTGTGAACACAGACAAAAACTAGCTTTGCAGAGCACAATGAATGTGATTGGCATAACTGTTTGACCTCGGGTTTGACCGGAGTGGGGTGGCGGGTATTCTTGTGGCTCCATTATTCCTTTGGAATCACAGTGTGGAATAAACGGGAATGCTCTGCATTCTCACCCTTTCTTCTTCCCTTCTCCCCTCTATTAGTCAGCTTATAAAGCTTTTACAGCTCGCCCTGCCCTAAGATCCCGGTGGTATGATAAAGGAGCAAATGTTGCCGTTGGAAACTGTAGTGTGGATCATTTACTTTCTTCTAACCACCAAAAAAAAAAAAGAAGAAGAAGAAGAAGAAGAAGGAAGAAAGAAATTCACTTTGAAACAGCTTTAAAGAGTGACCAAGAAAATGATTAAAAAAAAAAAAAACAAACTAATTTCACAAGGAGAATTTGTGGACCAAACACCCAGCATCTTCTTAACACAGTATCATCTTCGTTTACAGTACAAAAATATCTAGAGAATAACATTTCATCTTTTAAGAGTATAACATCAACTTACTTGCACATGTCTGTGTTTTTCTGGTCCGGAGAGTAAATTCACTTTTATACAAAGCACATGATGAACTTTCCTGAATGACATAACAGCTGATCATTTTCTTTTCCAGCCTCAAAAGAAAATAATCATAAATATGCCCTGTGCAAATTACTTGCTAACACCCACGTAAGTTGAACGCTGTATGCTCGGTCCTGTTCTAAGTGATTTCCAGGTGTGACTAATTCCATAAACATACAAGGAAAGAACAGATATTGTCTTCTTTTTATTGATGAGAGTATTGGCCGGCAGAGAGGTGGAGGGGAAAGCGCACAGAGCTATTAAGTTCAAGTTAGAACTCAAAATCAGACATTTTGGCTCCAAGTTCCAATCTTATAACCACCATGTAAGGCTGCCCAAAGTAAAAATATTTGATTTCTAAAATACCACATTACCGTGGAACTTGACTTAAATCAGTTTTCTATAGACCGTCTCTCCATTCTTGGACAATTTAGCTCATTACACTCGGTCTGGTAATATTTTCTCATCTATCCTCCAAGCATTATAATGTGTATGCATACACAATAATAAAGACGTAGGTGAAACTCTGTGCAAAATATGTTCTCTATGTCGCTGTCTTCCCACTTAATGAGATTAAATTAATTCAGCTTTCATTTTCAATTTACATTATTTCTTTCGTGGTATGATTTATATATCTACATTCAGAGTTTTAAATTTTCAAATGACTTTGTTTTCTCAATTAAGTGTGTCAACATGAAAGAAGTCAAACATTTAAGGATAGCACGGTCCTCAGCTTCACCCTCCCCCCAGAGCTTCTGTGACTTTTCTGAATGCCACAGGGAGGAGGGCACTCCCATGCTAGGACAATGAAGCACTACAGAGAAGAAATTCCAAACTGCAACAACTACATTCAAACTCAATAAATTGAGAAATCAAAAATAACCAGAAACTAACAAAATAATAAGGATCATTCAGGACAGCTATCTGCATTTCACTTTCTGGTAAAGTATCATAAATATTTATTGCTAAAGCTAAGAAAAGTAATGAAATAATTTTAAAGCCTTTCGCTTTTCAGAAGGATTATTCAGTAGCAATTACATTCTCTGCCGCTTTCCCCCATGTGCCTAACATGAAGCTTCTGTCCTAGGATAATAATTACATAATTAAGGAAAACTTGAATAGGTTCAAATTATATCTTTTGGCATCTTCTGGCTGAGTGTTAATATTGTGGTGTGGACCGCCAAAGCGGTCCTCCCTTAATTCTCCGCCACATGTGTTGCCTCGGTGGGCAAAGCAACAAAGTAAGAAGAGACTGTAGCCTGCCACTCCTGGTGACAAAGCCGAACCAAAGTTCCAACTCCCTCCATGTCAGGGTTGCTCCCCGCCACCCGCCCCATTTTAAGAATGTATATATATATGGGATACACAATGTTTACATTGAATTGAGTAATTTGTGAGACTGTTTTTTTCCCTTAAATTTACCTTGTCCTGAAGTTCCTAGAAAATGAGAATAGAATATGATTTGGAGATGCACGGTGAAAAATCGTATCCCAGTTCCTCAGCACACAGCATGTAAAGGAAGGTTATGCGTGTGTGTGCGTGTGTGTGTGTGTGTAAAACACACTTTATGACACACTTTAACACACGTTACAGACATCCATTGGTGTTAAAATAAGTCACTTTTCCTTCTGTGCCCTTTTTTATGTTATGTGAGAGTGTTTGGAGGAAATGTGATGCGGGTGCAAACTTTAAATAGCAAGATTTTTCATAATTGATATTCATTACTTTATTGCCTACAAAATATGTTTTCAAAATATTGTTTAGATTTGTTCTTTCCTATTAAAATGATTATTACTTGTATCCTGATCTTTAATACTCTAGATCTGATGATGGTGGTTGTGCCCAAAATATGGCCATTTAGCCTATTCTTCTTTGCCATTTCTAGTTCAAATTATTATAATTTGTGCACAAGTATAAGGTCTTTTTCACATAAAATTATATATTAGGTCAAATGTCTGAGATGACCATACAGTGCTTATTTCTATTTAAAATTAAACTTTCATTTTTAATTCACATTTAAAATATAAATACAGAATATTTTTGAATAAAATTTATGAGTTTTGAAAAATCTCACATCATGTAAATTATGAAATCTTAGAATATATAGTCTTCTCAGTGTGAATTATTTCATTTTAAATAATGAATTTGTGACTCGTCCATGTTATTTAGTATAATAATATCATTTTTCATTTAATTTTTAAGTAATATACTAAAGTCTGTTCAGTATTAGACAGATATGTATATGCTTTTTTAGTTTTAATGATCAACAACAAAGGTGTTAATATATGTAGGTTTTGAGGTAAGATTAAGTTTTCATTTTTATTAGATAAATCCTTAGACACATAATTTCTGGAAAATGCAAAAATATATAACTATCTTACCATAAAATTGCCAAATTGTTTTCCAAACTGGTTTCATGTTCTCCAACCTATCCTGTGAAATAATCCATATTGCTCTATATCTTTTCCAGTACTTGATGTTGTGTAATTTTTAAAACATGATTGCCTATTATAATAAATCATAAACAAATGTAAGAGTAGTGTCTAATTGTGAAAATAGTTTATTTGAATGTAACAGATAAATTAAACTTTGTAATTATTATTTCTGTGTTTTTTTCTGTTTTGTAGATTGGTCTTTCTATTTGGTATGATCTTTTTCAAAAAAGATTGCCTCTAGCATTTTCTGTTCTGTAAATATTCCAGTAATTAATCCTATCAGATTTACGTGCCTTCATAATTGGGAGAAATTAGCTCTGAGAATAAAATTTAGAGTTGTTTTCTTTTTATGTATTCAAAACCTGCTACTTACATGCTTTTCAAATTGTATTGTTTCTGGCAATACATTTTAGATATTTCTGCTTCTTATTAATCCATTTCAACTGAAAGCAGAAGTTAACTCTGCTTCTTTTTCTACATCTTTAAAATTAAATTAAATTAATAAAATGATTAAACTCACTGAATGAAATAAACTGGAGATTAGATAATAGTAACTCAAGGAAACAATCATGAAATAAGAATTACAAAAAAAAAAAAAAAAACAGATAATTGAATGGTACCTAACTTAGTTACACAGAAAGCCAGACTCTCAATTTTGCATTAGAAGTACGCATTCAGAATCTTAAAGAATTTGCAGTTGGAGAATTCTTGAGTGTCAAACTCTCAGGATATTTTCTTCCAAAAAATCAAACTGGATACTTCCTATCAAGACAAATTTCCCTTTTTTAGGTGGTGGTTGTTCAATACGTCATCATATGTGACAAAAAGAAAAATTCCTCCCAAGAACTCAAAAGTCCTTTGGAACACATCATCCTCAGGTGTTTTCTTGAATCAATAAATGGATCTGAATTGTCAAAGTTTTCCTCAGTTCAAACTTTTGTTTTCCTTAGGGAAACAAATTTTGGCCTTAGAGAAGCTGAGGTCTCTGAGCGACCTGAGGGCCAGGGCAGCTGTTCTGGCAGGAGACACAGAGAGCGAACAGGTCACAGCAATAGAATCCCTATTTGGCTGATCCCTGATGACAGCTGATCTTGTTCCCTTACCATGTGTTCATCAGTTTCGGGGCCAAAGCTAAGAGAATTGGATAAAGTTTCATAACACCAAAAGCTACTCCATCTTATGCCGGCTAATATATTAAACAACTTCTTCTTTAACCTAAGTACCAAGATTTAGGCAATTTTAGATTTTGCTTCATAGACATCTGAAGGTAAGAAAGGGGTCCTTATGAAAACAAAGGTGATTTACTTCCTCGTACCTGATAAGGTCTCATGACATTGACAACAAACATTTATAGTTCTCAATACACAAAACTTTCTTCTTAGAATTGATTTTTATGCAATCCATGAATTGTGGTTTGATGTGTTTCTCTTTTTTATCAGGATATTTTAAAACGTCATTTTTAATTTTTATTAGTCCATTTATTATCAGGAGCATATTGTTAAAATTTCCATTTATTTGTGAAATAAATGATTATCTCTGTGTTATTGATTTCTAGTTACATATAACGGTGGTTGGAAAAGATGGTTGATACGTTTGAAATTTTCTTAGATTTGTTAAAACTTGTGTTATGATCTTTTCTGGAAAATGTTCTTAGTTGCACTTGACAAAAATGAGTATTCTGCTTTGTTTGAAGGAATGTTCTGTATTTATCTTTTACATACATTTGGTCTCATGTGCGCTTTAATTTAATATTACATATTAATTTTCTGTCTGAAGTATCTGTCTTTTCCTGAACAAGAGTATTCAAAGCCCATACAATTGTCATAGTAAAGGATCAGTTTGGATCTATTAATATTTGCTTTATATATGTGGGTGCTCTGATGATCCTCTGTGCATATATACTGAAAATTACTATATCCTGTTGGCAACCTGCCTCCTTTATGATCATACAGTGAACTTCGTTTTATGGTTTTTGACTTGAAGTTTATTTTAAGTGATGTAAGCACACATACTTTTGCTTTTCTATTTAATTCTATTTTTTTAACATATCGGTCTCATTCCATGTGTGTCATAACAGGTAATTGGAGTCTTAAATTAAAAAGTAAGCCTCTAAGAGTAAGACTAATGTCTTACTGACAAGCAACCTAGTGCTACACTTCAAGGAACATGGAAAGGTTAGTAGAGGGAAGAAAATAATGAATACCAGAACAGAAAAATGAAGTGATGAAAAATATTAAAAATGATAAAATTTCACCAGGTAAAATGATAATCTTAAATAATATTTAAATTAAAAGAAGACATTAAAATTGATACTAGAGAAATCTAAGAAAACAAGAGGAACTATTATTGATTACTGTATGCCAATATGTATAAAAGTGAGTAAATTCCTAGACATAAACAACCTACATAGATTGAACCATAAGCAAGTAGTAAATCTGAATTGTTAATTATTGAGTAAGATTAATACTATAATGCGAAGTGTTCCATCAAAACAAAAAGTCTAAAGACTTCAGTAGTAAATTCTACCAAAAATTTGTAGAAAACCATTCTTCTGACTCTTTCAAAAGTTGACATGCTTATAAATTCATCTTACAAAGCTAATCTCACTATAGCACCAAACATTTATAAGGGAACACAGAAGAAGAATATTATACACATATGTTTATCACTGATAAATACAGATACAAAAATCCTCCATAAGATACCAGGAAGCTGAATGTATTATATTAAAAGCATCATTCACTATAATCAAATGGGATTCACCCATATGATTAACGCTAAAGGATGCTAATATGGTTTCACTTACAGTGGAAATACACTGTGTTACAGAATGAAGGACAAATTGTATGATAAATTTTGTAGATTCAGAAGAAACATTTGCTAAAATCTAACATTGTTATGGCAAAGACTCTCAATAAGTTTGATATTGAAGAAATACTCGTGAATTTGATAAAGGTCATATATGATAAGCTCACAGTTAACGTGATATTCAGTAGTGAAATGTTGAAAGCTCTTTCTCTACAATCAGGATCAAGGCAAGGATACACATTATTGCCAAACACTTTCTAATATAGTACTAGAACTTTTGGGAGAACAATTTAGAAAGATACAAAAAATACATCAAGCTCAGAAAGACATTAAACTGCCCCTATTTGGAAACAACAGGATCTTACATGTACCGTACTATAAATATTTAGTAAAATATATTAAAATTAATAAATAAACTAAGAAATGATTCAGGACATCAAATAAACAACCAAATATTGGCTGTATATTAGTAACAAATGATCCCTTAAACTATCCCTTATTCCCAAAAAAAGAAATCAAGAAAAAACCTTAGGTGGGAGTGGAGGTACAAGACTGTAATCTCAGCACTGTGGGAAGCTGAGTCAAGAGATCACAAGTTTGAGCCCAGCAAGAGCAAATTGTCAATTTAGTGAGACTTTGTCCCAAAGTTAAAAAAAATTAACAAAGGGGCTGAGGATATAGCTGAGTCTGACAGCCCTGAATTTAATCCCAAATACCAGAAAAATTACACATACACACACACACACACACACAGAGAGAGAGAGAGAGAGAGAGAGAGAGAGAGAGAGAGAGAGAGAGATTGAGAGAGAGTTAGTTTCATATATATTCATACAAGTATATGAATAAAATTAAAGACATCAAAGTTCTGTACTTGGAAATAAAACAATAAAACATTGATGAGACAATTACATAGAAGATCCTGTGTTTATATACTGATATTGCTAAAATGTTTATAATACCCAAAGTAATCTAAAAATTTAATACAATGTGTATGAAAATTTTAGTAGTGTTTTTGCACAGACAAAAGGAAAAAAAAACTAAAATTTGCATGGAACTCTGAAAGTTAGTGAACAGTCAAAGCAAACTTGAACAATAACAACAAAACAAAGATGGAGGCATCACACTAACCGATATCAGAATAATCAAAACAGTGTGTTACTGTCATAAAGAGGCACATTGAATAATAGGACAGACTAGATAACCCAGAAATATATCCATGCATCTATGTCATCATGCATTTGATGAAGATACACACACTGGGAAAAGAACAGTCACTTCAATATATTTGATTGAAACAACTGGTTATTCACATGCAGAAAGATAAAATTAGACCCTTTCTTCACACAATACACAAAAAATCTCAAAATGAATTAAAATTAGTTTTTAAAAGATGAAACTGTAAAACTAGTAGAAGAAAATAGAAGAAAAAACTGCACTACAGTGGTTTGGGCAATAAAATTTTGAATGACAACTCAAAAACATGGTCATCAAAAATAAAACTAGAGAAGTCAGGCTATATTAAATTATAAAGCTTTGCAAAGGCAGAGAAACAGCAGGTAGATGATTGGAAAAAGTATTTGCAAATCATGAATTTGATAAGAACGACTATCCAAAATAAGTAAGGAGATCAAATAACTCCAGAGCAAGAACATCAGTTACATCAGTTTTAAAAAGTGGAAAAAGGATTCTGCCAGATCCTGGTGCAGCTGAACAGGCCTGTGATCTCAGTGCTATGGGAGGCTGAGAATGAGGATTACAAGTTTGAGAACTGTCTTAGGTACTCGAATGCCCCGCATCAAGATACAAAAGGAGAAAAGGTTTATTTCTGTTAACAGTTTCAAATGGTCTCAGCCCATTCATAAGTGGCTGCCAACGGAGAAAACAAATGTCAGAGTCAGGGAAGGAGGAAAGGTTGTTCACAGCGTGATAGACAGTGAACCCTTTGAGCAGGGAAGGGTAGAACTAAGCATGTGTCCTTTCAGGTTATGTTGCCTTGGCCCACACCTTGTGGGTCAAGCCTCAGTGTTCCACCCTAGCAACTAGGCTCTACCGCTTAACAGCACAAGGTTTTGTAAATCTTCCCCAACACCCAAATACATGAAGCTTTGGAGGACATTCCAGATTCAAACCTTAACAAGCCAATTAGCAACCTAGTGTGCCCCCATTTCAAAATCAAAAGTTAAATTGTAGTAAGGATGAAGCCCAGCACAAGAATCCGGGATTGATCCCTCGTACAACACACATATAAAAAAGGGACCAAATAGATACTTCTTAAAGAACGCATATGAACAGTCACCAAGTGAATGAGGAAAAAAAAGTGTTGAACATCACTAATCACTGAAAACACAAAATAAATATAATAAGAGATATCTTTACACATGTTAAATAATCATCATCAAAGTGACAAAAGGTATGTGCTGTCAAGGTTATGATGAAAAGGTAAGCCTTCCGTCCTTTGGTGGGAATATAAGTTAGTACAGTCATTATGGAAAAATTATAGAAGTTTTTAAACTAAAAACTAAGCTTTATGTTATCCAGCAATTCCATCACTGAGTATGTATCCAAATAAAAGAAAATTATTATCAGGAAAATATATCTGCAATTCTACATTTATTGCAGTGCTACTTATAAAGGCTGTGATAAGGGAAGCATTCTAAGTGTCCTTAAGAAAAGACTGAATAAGGAAAATGACCTATTAGACATGATAGAATGTAGTTTAGTGTTTATAGAGAAAGTATATTCTATTATTTGGGACAAGATGCATGAACCTGGAAGACATTATGTTAAGTGTTGAAAGCCAGGCACATAAAGGCACATAGCAGACCACCTCACCTGTGTGTGGAACGTTGAAGTCACTGCAGTTGAGAAGGGCTTGAATAGGAAGGCAGGGGAGCTGGGAAGATACTGGTGAGAGGATAGACAATGTCAGTGGCGTTGGAAGGATAACCTCAAGGAATCCATTCTCCAACAGAGTAAGTATATTTAACTGCAATATGCTGTTTTGAGAGTTGTGGAGATTTTGCCAAAAATCAAATGGTAAATATGTGAGGTAACACAAATGGTGGCTATCTTGATTTACCCATTAACATTCAAAGTGTACTTATTTCCAAATGTTGTACATAATAAGTTTACAGTGTTTTGTCAGTTAAAAATAATAAAATTGTAAGCCTAGAATGTTTTATTATATTCGAGTCAAATTCTATTTTAAGAAAAATAGATGACTCAATACCAATAATATCTCTCTTTTATCTCTTTTTCAATTCCATATGCTGACAAAGAATTCTAAACTGTTTGTCTATGAAAAATGGACTACTCCCTGAGGTCAAGCCAGTAGAGAGAATTCTTTGGAACTTCCTCAGTAGAAGAGTGGAATTCTCATACATTTGCCCTGTGATCACTTATAGTACCCATATTTGATCTCTAATTCTTACATGTGAGAACCAACTTACTGTAGTCATTTGACTTTTAAGACAGAAAATTTTATTTTGAAATATAGAGAATAAAATCAAGGAATAAAAAATGAAATCAATTTATAAAAAATAAGAAAGATTCTGTAAAATCATAGTCTGTGTCTTTAGAGGCAGCCTAAAATACTCAACAACAAAATACAAATAAGATGATAAAAATATAAATATGTTCAACAGAAACTTTTAGAAATAATAAAGTAGTAGTAAAAGGGACATTTCCAATTTATATTCTAAAAAAATGGGAAATTTCTGCTGGAGATAAGAGTAAGAGAACTAAAAAAAATAAAAGAAAATGTAGAAGAAAAGAATCAGAATCTGAGTTGAAGTGAACTTAAAAATAATTAATGAGAGGTTCAAACTAGTAATGAAGAAATGCAAAGGAGAAATCTACAAAAAAATTCATGAAGTAAAGAAAATAGGAACCTTTTAATCAATTAATCCGGCAAAAAGACAAGACATAATTAAAAGATTCATACATCAAGGTAACCTGAAAAAGGTCTGTAATCCCAGCACTCTGGGAGGCTGAGTTAGGAGGATTTCAAGTTTCATCCCTCTCTGGGAAATATGACAATTTAGTGAGATGTTGTTTAAATTAAAAAAAAAAAAAACTAGTTGAAGAATACCCATCTTCTAAAGAAAGCCATATACATACACATACATACGTATGTGCAACTAGATTGAACAGGTAATACTCCTTGTCTTACTTCTGCTATTGATACTAACTTGACAGGTGTAGCTAGAGCCCACAGAATAGCAGAAGCAGACTGGAAACTATTCTTTGATCAAGGAATCAGGAAGGGAGAACTCAGGGATATTGTTCCTTTAAAGGCACACAGTGTAAGGGAGAAGAGAGCATGCACGGGACATGCGCAGATCTTGTTCTGTGACATTTGCCTTGCCACCATCTTGGATATTTATCGTTTGAGCTGGTTCATGCTTGCCGTTGGCCTTCTTTCTGTTGAGCACAGCACCCTGGAAGAGTATGTGAGGCAGATATAAAAAGAAGAAAGGTATTACAACAAATGTCATCTTCATGATGCATATGATGCCTAATTTTTCATGCTTTTGTGCTTTTTTCTCAATAATGTAATGGCTACTAAGCGTAGTGCTGACATGTTTCTGAGTCCAAAAAGATCTGCAAAGTGCCTATGGAGAAAATGTGTGTGTTAGATTAGGTTTCTTCTGTAAAGTTTTAGTGCTGTTGACTGTTAGTTCAATATGAATGATACAACCATATATACACAGATTTTTTAAAAAAAATAACTGCACATAAAGCTAGTGCTGAATGAATAATTCTTCTTGGAGGACATGAATACCAACATCTATCAACCAAAGAAGGGCACAATATAGGAGCCAATGTAATGATTGCATCTAAGTCCTATTCGGTGAACCAATGAGTTGGGATTACTTGCAGAAGAATGGGCAAGAGGGTTACCTACAGGAGCACAACTGGAGGCTACTTAAAGCAGCATGGGTGGAGGTCACCTACAGGATTATGGGTGACTGAAAGGACAGTCACATCACGAAGAAGCCACCCTAGCAGTGATGGCAACTTATGGAAGTCAGATAGTGACTCCTAGGACCCATGTTTCTTGTGCTGCTGCATTTCTCTCAGGTTCTCAGGATTTCTTTCTTGCTTGGTTGCTTACTCTGGGCTGATGCGATTAATGTAAGAAAAATTATATCTATATGTGTGTCACTTTATATATATATCACTTTTACATCATGATATATATATATATATATATATATATATATATATATATATATATGTTTTAAAGTAGTTAATGTTAGAATATTTTTTGCTTTGTTTTGTTTGACAGTAGGGATGGAACCCAGGGACTTCCACTGAGTTACATCCACCCCCCCAAAAAAAAGCTTTTATTTTGAGACAAACTGTTTGCTAATTGCTAAATTACCATAGCTAGACTCAAGTTTGAGATCCTCTTGCCTCAGCTTTCTGAAATCGCAGGTATGTGTTACCATGCCCAACTTCTTGGAATACTTTATTGCACCAATAAACAGAACAATGTGTAAATAAAAAGAACAGGGTAAAACAACACACATTTGTCCAAGTCACCTAGCTGTGTATTTAAAATGCTGTTTCTTAAGTATCCACCATATGGCATTCAGGGAAAAACTGCATACCAGTTGGATATCCTGAAAAAGTGCAGCAATGAAAGATGTTCACTCTTGAGGAATGAATTAAACATTTGGATGGCCAAGCTTGCTCCCATGAAACCTTTATAACAGACTTCAGTTTTCTCATACCCTTTGAAATGGGTGATCGCCACATGCATTTAAAATCAGTCTATTGTTAACGGCCATCTAGTTATTTCCTTACAAACATAAACACTTAATTTAAGTATTTCATTTCATTAGACAGAATTTACCAAACAGAACATTATTTTACTCTTTCTTTTAAATCAAAGTCAAAACAAAACTGAATATTTGAACTGACTTAATTCTTCATCAGTACAAAGTAATTTATTCACAATCCTGCTCTTTACATCGTTGCATAAATTGTTGAGGAAGTAGACTTTCAAAAATCAGAAGGCATTTGGCCACCTCAAGCTGCCTTCCGGCAAATGAAAACAAGGGCCACTTTAAGAGCCTTTTCTTCTTATATCGGTGCTGTTGTGAGATATTATTTCATGTGAAGTCTGTGCTCCTTCTCTGCTTTTGTTTTTCTTCATCAAGTTGTAAAGCCCTGCATCTCTTTTTCATTTTCTTTCATTTTATGCGATTATATAACTTGATAGATCTGAAATTTTATTGGTATTAACTTGTTACATTTTATTTTTCCAGTTTTACCTTGTAAACTACACAAAAAGGAATCTAGATGAAAGAATGCAGAGGAATTAAATACTTCAGTTACATAACCAGAGTAGTTGTTTACCCTGGTTGGAGACCAGGCTGCGCCTGTGTTCCTAATATTCACTAACAATGCTCCTTTTCAGTCTCCAAAGTTTCTGGGTGAAGTAATGGTGTACAAATAAAAGCTATGTATGTAATTTCTGCAACAAAAATATTTATTCTAGAGAAACACGAGTCGTAATGACAGGGATGGGAATAGACAATTTCTAGCTCGGTTTTATTTATTTGAGCTCTGTTTAAAAGTTGGTGTGCTCCTATCTGCCTTTTGTTTGTTTTAGTGTATTTATCCAAGTAGCAGATTATAAAAGGCTTTTTAAAAGAAGATAATGACAATCATCAGATATTAGCTAATATACGGACTTGGGAACAATATGCATTTATGTTTTTCATGTCTGCTTTTCTTGAGCTATACAATTGAAGGAGAAACTGAGAGGACATACATAGAATGCCTGTTCTAAACCAGAGAATACTGATCAGCCTAGGAAATAACAGCTGTATTCAGAAAACAGTACTTGGAAGATTGAGACACGATCTGCTGAACAAGCTTTAGTAGACATCAAATGCCAACACTATCATTATATGGTTGTGAGTCAATGAGAAAGTGCACAAAATAAAATAACAGGGATAACAATAATGCCATTTTTATTAGCATATCTTACTTAATTTTGTCTTCCAATGTACTAATGAACTTATTTGAGAAATATTGCCTGCCTCATAACTTTGTTACAGCATAAGTGAGAAGGTGTATTTGTACCATGATAAAACTACTGTGACACAATTTTTCAAATTTATGCCAGATAGAAAGTGAGGCTATGTAATCAAAATTGTTTTTCAAACATCTCCAAAATTCTCTAGCATCAGTGCAAAACTCTATTCATTGATTTTGCTTAGCAAAGACAATTGTTGATAATCAACATTCACTGTTTTCTCATGGTGAATTTTACGCTGTCATTCTACTTAAACTGTAAAAATTTCTGACCTAGGTTTATATAACTTTCCACCCGAGGTACTTAGTGAAAACTTCCTCAAATAAATAGGTGATAATATGCTTTGGGAATGCAAAATGATGTTAGTAAGGCAAATAACCTAAATAGTTCATCATTATGCATATAATCTACTATTTTCAATTATCCATGCCACTGGTTTGATACTTTAGCATGACTAATAAATGTTATTACTATTGTTGCTTCTTATTTTTTTCTTCACTGAATTACAACTATGAACAATTCACAAAGAAACTGAACGATTCACACCACCTCTAATTACTACTGTCATCGATTCACTTGAGGCTGGTGGTACAGAATTACCACACTTTGGGTAATGTTTTTCCTCTGAAATTAGATGTGCATAGAAAATTTTTTCAAGGGTTGAAATGCACCTACTAGACTTCATTGATAATCTTTATCTTTCTAACAGAATCACCTTCTTTGGATAATTGCTCAAAATGCATTTTTCACACACATGACAGAGATTGCTCATTCATTGGCTACCAAGGAGCCATTCCAGTCTTAAATTTGTGCTTACGGCAACCATATTTGAATGAGTGACAAACAGAAATCCCTTAGTCCTTTGGAAGAGATGATGCTTGCACAGTCCCCTTGTCTTATTCAGGGAATAATCACAAGCATAAATGAACTCAGGGAATTCCTAGATCAGTCAAATTTTAATCCAGGGATAAGCTTGAAAAATAAGTTCTGGATAATAAAACTGAAGAAATCTGTTTCCTCTGGCTCCTCGTTTTCATATTCCCTCCTTCTCGTTTCAGAGGCACCGAAGGTGCAATGACCATTACAACCAGAAGTACAAGTCGCACGGTCAAAAATACAGTACACCACGATGTCAGAATTCAGAGAGACAGAGTCTGTTGCCTTAAACTTCCCATTGGTCCCAGAGATAGTTACCAGTAGCACTTGCAGCCACAGTGTTTATCCTGAGATAATTGTTACATAGTCCTAAAATTACTCCCAAAATTTGCCACAAAATATCTCACATTTCTTATTATTTTTGCACCAATGTAGTGGATTGACACTTTTTAGAAAGACACGATATCATTCTACTTACATCATTCTGCCTTCAGTAGCTGTTATTGTCCTTAATAAAAATGCATAATTCTTGGTTGCTGAGAAACTGGTAGAAACTGGTAGAAAGTTGCACTTTTTTTTTTCCAAGGGCTTTACTGACCCGATGACCAATACCTGTACTGCTTGGTGTCTAGCAATTGTCCTACACTCTCTGTCATTTTTAGTGTTGATATTTGCTCCTCAAAGCCAGCTTAAAAGATATCATAGCCAAATTCTTTTTATTTATTACTTCTAGAAAGCCCTATTTAAAAATGCTTGCCTCAACTTCTTTTTAGCTCTTGTTTGTTATTCTCAAGACAGGTTCTCACTCAGTTTCCCACACTGCTCTGCAGCTGGGACCTCCCTGCTTCAGCATGTGGAGTAGATAGGATTATAGCATTGTGTGACCATGCTGGTCTTATTTTAAAATCTTGGAATATGATTCTATCACTTTTGGGTTCAACTTTTCTCCAAGCTTTAGAGCTAATCTCATCTACAAATTAGGAAAATTTTAAACAAAGTAGGCTTCTGGACACCTCCTCAGCCGCAAGTGAGTGTTGCATATGGATTTCACCTTTTTGAGCTATAGCTCCCACCAACCAGGCACTTGTAGTTTGTTTCTAGACTTAGTATTGAAAGCAAAGTATAGTGAGGCCTAGTCTCAGGTCTCTACTCGGTGAGGGATCCATTTTGCAAACCGAGCAACTTAATGGACTTCTTGCACTTATGTTACTTTTGCTTGTCAAATGGATATGATACTGCTAGAAGTGAATGAAAGATGAAACAAAATCACGCTTTGCGTCGTGTCTGCTAGTATACCTGAAGAATCTAAGAGTGTGATGTCTACCAGTCTTTTGGAGTTATTCATATGAGGTGCAGAGAGATTTACTAAGATGTTCAATATCATATAGAAATAATAAACCGAGAAACAGAGATAGTCTCACAAAACTGAATTTTTCTTTCCATTCTCATACACTGTCTCATTGTGGTCAGATCGCTTGTTCTCATTGCTTTTTCTGACAGTACCTTTGTAGGAGTGACTCTGCGGGCCTTCTCACTTGCACCTGCTCCTCTCCGTAGAAGATCATAGGGCATCATGTCTCTATGCTTTTGGGTGAAAATCCTGAGGAGCATTGAAATGAGATTCCACAGAGTCATCTGCAGTGCTGGGAGGTTAAAGGAATTGCTTTTTTCACAGTAAGAACAATATATTTTTGGTATTTTGAAATGCAGAAATGCTAGGCATCAGAATTAATTTCTCCATGTCCTACTTTCTTTTAGTGACTTTTCAATAAATAATTTAAAATGAAGCCGCTTTAGGTATGAAGGGAAACAGCCAATAGAGCAGGAGTTCCTTCTGGGAGATGGTGAAGGGTGGAAAGCCCAGGACCTTTGCCCCTTTTGCACCCAGATTTTATTCGTTTACATCTGCTGTCTTTGAACTAGTGGGAGGCACAGAATGAATCATTGCTGCGCTGTCATTAACATAACGCCCGCATGTAGATTTATCAGCAGACTTTCAGTTTGATAAACTGTTGGCATGTAAATATTTCCTCCAAGAAATTCCAGTCCAGCTGTTTTTGTTTACAAGTCTATCAATGGCTAAAACTATTAAATGCATTCTGCCCATTTCTGAATTATAATTACACGTCTAATTGTGAATTAATTCTAAAAGAGGAAGACAAAACTGCACAATAAATATTTCTCTATTTCTGGATTCATGCCAGATTTCCTCACAGTAATGAGATATTTGATGTTACTCTTACATGTGCTAACTTTGCAGTGTTTGTATTTATGAAACAAGTAGGTAGATGCAATACAGCTGAAAAATATGAATAAGAATCCTGATTCTTAAGAAGACTGGATATCCTTTTGTTTTCCTTGTCTACACTGCTTTATCATTCCTTGGTTTTTATTAATATTATATTTCAATTACTAGTCATACTAACATCAAGTTGATCTGGATATAAAATATATCCAGTTTTTTTTTAATATTTTCATCGCATATAATCGAAATGATGCCATTTGCATGTATTTTTCTGCTTCTCTTCCATGCATCACAGCAACCAAATTTTAAATTAACAAATTAGTCTAAGTGGTGGAACACCACCAGGCCATAGAACTTTGCTGTTCATTTGTAGTTCCCGAGCCATACAATTACATTGATGGGAAGAGACCCTCTACACTGCTCTGACCACCAAAAGGCATCGCATTATTCATTGTGTCTGCACCACAACACATGAACAGTGAATGGGTAGCACTGGTTGGTCTGCGAAAGCCAGTGTGCACGGATGTGTGCCATGGGGGGGAGCCGGAGAACACTGAGACTGAACAAGGCTGCTCCTGTCTCTCTGTCCGGGAGCAGAAAGAAAGGCACAGAAGGCACTATAGTGTGGGGTCAAAGGTCGAGCACTCTTGTCTCAGGGAAGCAGCACTGATGGCTTTCTGTTCGCTTAGCCCAGGTGGCCCTTCGTGAACATTTAAAAGATCTGTAGAAATCCATTTGCAAAAACATTTAAGTCATCTGTAAATAACAAAATACAGGATTCCTAGAACAGACCAGCAGCCCTATAAATGTTTCAGAAACCATGGGACCAACCTGAAGGTGACAAGTTTTCACTGGCAGTAATAGATAAAGCCTCACAAGGCAATTTGCACCAAGCAGGCAAAACCTTGGAGATCATTTTTCCCTTGGCTTAGTTGTCTTCGCTCTCAGAGGCCACCTTCTCAACATCTTCACACAACAGAAGAAATTACAAATACCATTACGTAAATTAACATAGCAAAGATTATTTGACACTTTGCTGAATACTTTATAGATCATTATCTTACTTAATCCTCAGACACCCCTTTGAGGTAGGTGCTACTATTTCCTAATATTATCATTGTAATGAGAAGAAAATTTGTCCTTTTTTTCAGACAGGAGTGCTGAAACATCTATCTGATGGCACAGAGTGTAAATTTGGCTCTGTTCTGTTCTTAAATCCAAGCCACATCACAGACTTTCTAGTTTGGTTCTTAACACACTCACATGAGAATTCTTTCTTTGTTTCTTTGTTTGTTTCTTTCTTTTTTTCTAAATGTACTTTGGCCCTAGTTGTAGATGGAGATCAGGCAGGAGGGTCTGAGAAGCCATGTTTTTAAAAGCATACATTGGTAAATTAGTTTAACTGGTCTTAGAACATCAACTTACTCAACAATGAGTTGGAGATTAATTTTAAGGGATTTTTTTCAAAAGATGATATTGAAAAATAGCACCCTTTCAATAAACGAAGCATATTGTACTTTTTCCAGGTATTGAGACACAGGACCCAGATTTAGGAAGAAGAAATCTGCCTAACTCAACATGGTCCCAAGAAATGTATGTGTAAAGCCCTCTTAGCTCTTCCTTTTTGATAAAAGAAGGCCTACCAGCCAATCTATGTAAGAAAGTCCGAGGTTTTCTTATCCAGGTGTCAAATCTCTATTAAATATTCTTTTTTATAATCAAAGGTCTGTCTCTTTGTTATTGTTATTACACTAGTAAAACAAGATTTTCTGAAGAAAGTAAAAGGAAAAAACACTCAAATGACACCAAATAGCGGCATCGTTGTGTCCCTGACATCAACATCAGATTTTCATACATCTACGGATGTCTATGATTTTCAAATAGTATATTATATGAATAAACAAGGGCAATTTTTGTTAAATTTTTTCCTGTAGCTACTTTTGCTTTTGATCAGTCATTTATGATATCAGTTCTCTCTACTAAATATATTTTAATCAACTAAGCTTTATTTTCAATCTTCTCTACATAGTCATTTTATTTTGAAACCTGAGAATGCTAATACTACTTTGAAGATAACTAACAAGATTTTTAAATAAAAACAGAGATATTATTCTTTGGATAGATCTGGAAACCATAAAATCAGACACAGATTTGATTGATATACTGTGTGCAATGAAAAAAATAAAATAGACCAAACTGAACCGTTAACTGGGGACAGGATGGAGCATCCCAGCTGTAACTCTTCAAATATTTCCTGATAGCTCCTAACATCCTTCAGTAAAGAAAAATGACTTTGCATAAAGCTATTGAGCCCGCTCCCATTTGAAGAGGAAAGCGAATCTTTTATACTTGTATGCAAGCCTGCTAGAGCTTACCCAAGACCTAGAAGCTTGTATTTGAATAACTCTGAAGTAATTCTGGCAGAGAAAAGCAGAGGATATAATAGCCAATTGTCCATAGTGTCATCCAATTGCATAGAGCTAAATTTTTACATAAGTGATATTTGGCAGAATTTCCGGTTGTCTATAATGTGTATAGTTATTTGGCCATACGACACTTAATGAACTTATGCCACAAGCAACTTTTCAAATGATGATAACTAAGAAAAATCACAACAGCCTTGAAGATATAAACATGACAAATTGGTGAATAAAAAGCTTCCAAGTTGTGCAAATGCAATCCCTCCATCACAAAAAATGAATGGTTAATGGCCATCCTGCTCAGCATTAGTCAACGCTAAAAGGCCCACTTTACTTGAGATTCACCAATAACCACCTTTAGCATTATTGAGAATTATGCAGCTGCAGATAGGATAGTACTTTCATGCGAAAAGAATTTAGAAGGCATGGGCCTGTTATATACTTGACTTTGAATTGCCCTTGATTTTAGTAGTTCTCAGTTGAAGCCTCATGAGTATGTATCTGGGGTAAAATACAAAAAATTTCAGTAAGCTGAGTCGTTTTCGTGTTCTCTTTTTAATTTTACATTTTTTTTGTTTGTTGAGTAATGAAGAAATTGACCCAGAAAAACTTCCTTAAAAATTGAAATGCAAAGAGAGTTGCTTACCTAGACTGTGAACTACAACCATAGGCTACTCACCTTTGATTTTCTTCCCTAAAGAGGATTTAACAATCATTCTTTATCTAAATCACAAATAGGAAATAATTTGGAGCTTGAGATACCTTTTTTTCCCCAACTTTTTAGCTTCTTTAATATAACCTATAACAAAGTGTAATAAAAATCCTATGAAAATTTGAGTTATATTCTAAAAGAAAGAAATGTTTGTCTAAAGAATAATAATAGCCTTCAAATGGAGAATTTTAGGAAACCAAGAAGAAATATAAGGACTGTGATAATACTAAGTTAAATTTACCTTTCTTACAAATTTTGTCCACAATTGATCTTTTACATCCTCAAAGATACAAACTATGTAATAATGAAGAGCCACAGGTCTGTCACTCGAGGTGGTAGGCATCTATAAATCTAGCTACCACGAAGACTCAGGAGAGAAGGTTGAAATTTCAAGACTAGTGTAGGCAACTTAGATGCTGTCTCAAGGTAAAAAATAAAAATAAGTAAATAAAAAAGGCTGAGAATGCAGCTGAGTAGCAGAGCATCCCTGGGTTCAGTTCTCAGTACAATAATAATAATAATAATAATAATAATAATAATAATAATAAAAACATGTCAGAGTTATGTTTTTAATGTCAGTCTGGTCAAAGGTGTTTGACATCTTGTAAACTCAGACAACAAGTGAAACAGTACATTTAACAGGCTTAGAGACAGAAAAGATAAAGTAAATAAAAACTCAGTAGGGTTGCTGAGAGAGGGTAGTTGTCAGGTGAGTTTTCAGGCCTGTGATGTTTCTTGTTTTAACTATAAGAGCAAGAATTCTTAGAAAGCAATTCTATTCCCACTATGTGCAGAATCTCATGAGTAAGGCATTTCTTGAGTATGGCAAGAACAATGGTCATTGTATTCTAGGTTTTGTTGTTTATTCCTATTTAGTTCCTGTTCTTTTTAGGTTTAATGTATCATATAAAGGACATTTTTGCTTTAAAGATGTGAATAGAGGCCAAATGACAAGGAATAATTGGATGTTTGTCTATATATATATATATATATATATGCCTCTGATGTTTTCTGTCTTTAAAAGCATTTGGGGTACCAGGAGAGATTATATCCCATAGACATTCATGGTTACTTATTTAAAAGAATGAGAGGTAGAGTTGGCATTTTCAGGAGGCAGAATGAGATGGGTTTTTTTGTCTCAAACAATGTGGGATTTATATGATAGATTAAGTAATCCAGATAACATCCTATTTATTATCTATCTATGTATCTATCTGAGACAGGGTCTTGCTCTGCAGTCCAACCTGGTCCTGAACTCACTAAGGACTAAGGAGTTCTGGCTGTCCTCAAACTCGTGACAATCCTTCTGTCTCAGCCTCCCAAATGCTGTGATTACAGGCTTCTGCCACCACACCCAATTTATGCTGTGCTTGCTATGTGAGTGCTGAAACCACTGAGCTATTCTTCCAGACTCCAGAAGCATTCTATCAACGAAGAAGTCTGCAGAAGTGGGCTGTAACTCAGTGATTAGGACACTTGCCTAACAAGCTAGAGACCCAGGGTTCCGCCCCTGACACCACATAGTAGTTGAGCGCAGTGGTGCATAGCTAATTCCCCAGGAGGGTGAGGCAGCAGGATTGGTGTGGGTTTGAAGCCAGACTGGGTTACATAATGAGCTCAGGGCCAGCCTGGGCTATAGAATGTGATCTTGTCTTAAAATAAAAATTAAAAAGCTACACCTCCTTAGTGCTCAGTGCTTATGAATATGAAAACAGTGGTGGCAGTTTTCTAGTAAATGCAGTCTTTGTTGTTCTCAATTATTCTTGAATATTGTAGATCCCCATAATGATGGATTTTTAGTTAAGATCAAACAACACATAAAATTTTAGTAAATATTTTCATAAATCATTTGTAAAAGAAAAAGAAATGTACTATAAGCAACTTTATTTGCTTAAAATTAAATTCTGGGGTTTAAATTGTAATATTAAATGAGCTAAAAGAGTTTGGAAAAAATTCTAATATTTCCAAAAGTTTATAAACTAAATTCTGTTCCTCATAATTTACTTAGTACTGGCTTTCGGTCTCAGAAGACTTTCTTTACATGATCTAACTTGTATTCCAGACCTCAATGCTGATCCTGAACATGTCACATAGCTCAGGCTGGCCTTGAACTTGCAGTAATCCTCCTGCCTCAGCTTGGAGTACTGGGATGAGAGGCATGCCCTACAATATCCAGCTTTTAGAAGACCTTCATGTTGAGATTTTCTGCTGTTTGCCAAAGTGTGGAATGCTATGCTAATAATAAAGCAAATTTGGTCTATTATTGATTAACTCTATCATTCATGCTCTGCCTTGAAAATATTTAGTTACAGGATTAATTCACTTCGCACTTAATCAGCCCATGAATTATGGGACTAACCACCACTGGCCAAGAGTGGGAATGATAAATGTAATGAATTGAGTTTTTGATGCATTTTATCTTCCCAAGTACATTATCAAAAATACAACATTGCCTCTAATCCTAAAAAATATATATAGTGTGAGTCTTGGCACTGTAATACTAGAATATATTTTCAATCTGGAAGTAACAGGAAAATGCTTGCTTTGTGGAAAAAGTAATATGCTTTCCTCTGTAAAACAACTCTAGAATGAAAATGAGACAACTCGTCCCGCCGTAAGTTTGCATTCTTTGTAGCCATTACTAAATTGAGGGCATGGAAATGACAAAAACTGTGTAGAGAAGAATGACAGAAGGGCATGTGACCTGAAAGAGAAATCGTGCTGCTGACACTGATGCTTTCCTGTTATCCGCCTAAGACTAAGGACACACTTGACACTCCCTGTTGCGTAAGAGTACTACCATTCCATTCTCATCAAAACAAACAAAAAGAAACACCAAAAGGCCAAAGTGGCTAAAAAATTTCATGCATTTAGTTGAAAACCAAATTAGTAGGAAAAAAAAAACCTGTTAGGTAATTGAGCTTACTAGAGGCTTAACTCAACCTGTGAGGCATCTGCGGGGAGAAGCAGTACAATTACAGTAAGTGATTACACTCTGGACACGGCACGTGAGTATGTCAACTTTTAGATATTACTTCATCATGTTTTTATACCACAACTGTCCTTTGTTAATTATATCTTCCTGAGTGCATCATACAAATTCTTGTGTACTTGACACTGACAATGGACACCCCCTATATCCACTGTGATTTTAGTCAGTCTATATTGCATATAATTCTCTCCTGCTTTATTTTTTGTCGATTCTGCTTTGCATTATTCAGGCCTTACCTAACCAAGTGACTCATCCAGAGCAATCGTTTTGTATGCATGAAGGAGAACATGCTATTCTCCTTATCAAAATGTTCAGTATCTCATTATCATTATCTTAAGATCAAGTTCAAAAGTCTTAAAGTGGCCTATGAGTCTGTATGTAGTCAAAATTCTGACTGTGATCTAAGAGTTTTTCTTTTGAGATCTCATTTGTAAGTGAGATACCTTTGCACCTAAAGATCTTGGGATGTTCTTCTCCCAGTGCTTCAGTCAACTCACCTACCTAACGCTCGGCCTCATTTTGTTGCACATCCTGGTGAGCTTCAGGAGCCTTTCCTGATCATCTGGAATCAGCTTAATTTTGCCATGTATTTTCATATTTTGTATATTCGCCTTTCAATAAGTTAATCACATTTTAATGAGTTTGCTTTGCTTTTTATGTGGATAAAATACATGTATGTAAAACATATGTATCATGTAATGGTGATAAGACCCTGTACTTTTTTATTCCTTTTTTCAGTCTGGTCCAGAAATCACAGCAATCCTCCTGCCTCAGCCTCCAAAGAGTTGGGATTACAGGTGTGCACTACCATGACTGGCTCTTATGTGGTGCTGCGGAATTGAACCTAGGATCTTATGGTATCTAGGCAAGGGTTCTAATCACTGTTCTAAGCCACCAGCCCCAAGATCATGTATTTTCTTTCTGTCCATTCATCTATTATCTCTACAACTCTTTATGTAGAAGTATGTAATATTGTAGATCAAACCTTTTAGGAAATAGCAAACTGATAAAAAAGATACAGAAGTGCAAATCTTAAAAATTTATTGAAGTTTCTGCTCAAAATGTTTATATTTTGTGTAGCTGTAATGTATTTATTTGATTCCAAGCTATCCCATTCATTTATCTAAGAATATAGCCTCACATGGCAGGAAAAAGAGTTTTTTTTTTCTTTCTTCACTGAAAATGAAACATATTAAATCATTTCCAATAAAACGTACTCATTCAGTTATCCAGTTAACATTTTTGATCAAAAGCTAGAGCTTTATTCATGCATTGCTGCATTTTGAACCTTGTTTTTGCATAGCTCATTATACTGTGAAGAGATGAATCAATAGAAAACAATTGCTATATAATTTTATATTTTCTCTAAGACAAGCAATATGAGAGCTATGAAGATCTTTTGTTTACCAACAATTGTTTTATTATTGTGTGGACACAGTCTCAAGAACTTATTTCTTGCCAACATTTTATTGACAGGGTGGGTAGATAATCATAAAAAAATTGAAGAAAAATGTTCCGAGATAACACAATAAAACTGGATTTGCTTGCCCCATACCAACCTAATCAAACTCATATCATGTTTAACAACTGTCCTCATCATTTCATTTTTCTTTCCACCCTCCAAATATTAGGCCTATTATTTCCTCCTTTATAATCTACTCAATCTCACATACACTAAGCTCTTTACCCACACTAGTAGATCACCAAGGAACTGTGCATATTGTAGACACAGTATTTAAGTGCTCATATGCATGTGTATTTTGCATTATGTACCTCAAATGACCTTTATATTTTATCTATCTTTTATTACTTAAAATATTATTTTCAACATTGAACAACTTAATTATTTTGTCTGAATAAAAATAAAAATAAATTCAAACCATTAATATTAGTTAAATAGAAACTTCAACAATTTTATACAATATTATCTCAAAGAAATATATGTCCCAAGGTTGTCTGGGAACATTGGTTTATTTACTGATGGAATGTTTCCGCAATGAGTTTCTGTGATCTTAACCCAACTTAACATCTACTTGCCTTTTTGCCTACAACTGAACATTGAGTTGACATCTTCATTGAATTGTTCGCCAGACTGAGATGCTCTCTTCAGGGACCACAGCTAATTTAGAACCCATTAGTATGTACACATAATTTGCACTCTTCAGCTAAATGTGCAGGATACTGAATGAGCCTAAAGTGAATCATCTACCATGCAGTTCCTGTCACCCAGCTCTGTTTGCTCTCCCTAAGCTTATATCTGCAATATTTTGCTTAACTCAACTAATTGTATGTCAAGAACAAATTGCAAACGTTATTATCCCATCATTTGCTTTCTATTTTTGATTATTCATATACATTATTGTGTAGGTATGTACATTTGCAAAACTAAAAGTACCGATGAGCTTGTTTTCAGTTGGGCACTTATTAAAGTTTCCTCCAAGTCACTAATAAGATCATAACTCTGAGAATTTGTATTTTCATTGGGTCAATATGCAGGCAAATTCATCAATAGAATGACATGGGTAAGATATGATACATTTTTACTTATCTTTTGAGATAGGGTCTCCTCTATAGAATACGTTGTTACTTATATGAATACGTATTTTGCGTGCTATACCCTACCGTTTCCATATGGTTTGAATATGGTTTGATTGTTTTCCCAAGGGCCCAATGTATTCAATTCTTGGTCTCCAGGGTGATGATATTTGGAATGAGAAAACTTCTTGAGGTGAGACCTAGTGGGAAGACCTCCGGTCATCAGACAGATGTCCTCGAAAGAGATCGAGGCAATTTTCAAGCGACACCTTTGTGGCTCTCAGAAAGGTTGTTGTAAAACAAGAACAAGCAAGCATGTCCCTTTCTCTCAACGTCCTTCTCAGTAGTGTGACACTTTATCCCACTATAAACTTTTCTCAAGATGCAATACAACTCGACACTAGGCCCTCACCAGAGGCAGAGCCGATGACGCTACCTATCTTAGAATTTAAACCTTATAAACTATGAGATAATAAAACTCTTTTCTTCATAAGAAACTTGCCTCAGATATTTCATTGTAATACAACATAGGCAATATTCCTTAAATTTTAACTAGCTGTGCTGTAAGAAAGCATTTATTTTATGAGCATTTTACATGTATTAATCTTCCGTTTTCAATGGCTTTTCATTCTCTCATATTTTATTAGTGGAACAAATACGTATCTATACAAGTATATTTCAACTGCTTTGTCAAGTGCTGGCAATTAGAGATAAGTAAGAAAAATATGGACTCTTCTAATAAAAAAATTCTGTGCGTGTGTGCGTGCGTGTGTGTGTGCGTGCGTGCGTGTGTGTGTGTGTGTGTGTGTGTGTGTGTGTGTGTGTTATAAAGATAAGGCTCTAAAGCTTCTTCTGAACTTTCACATCTTTAAGTATTTAATTGCTCCAGGCATTTTTAACACTATTTTCTGCATCTAGACATTTCTACACTATTGTCTGCATGTTACCTTTCTTTATTTTTGCTTTTCTCCCCTTTCAGTCTCTCTTATTTTCTTTCTTTCTTTTCTAATCAGACGTCATGTGGACCTGACACATCGTATCCGTATGAATGAGAGATCACACTTAGTCATTTCAAAAATACTTACAATTAAAAGCCTCAGATGAAGCTGAAAGAGCTCCGAGACGCCAGTGACCATCTCCACTGGTGCTGTCACCTTTTTATGTCAGGCATGACTTTGTGTCTAGGAATAAATGAATCTCTGAAAGAGGGACAGTGTATATCTGAACAATAATGTGTATTCACATTAAAATCTATGTAACACATTTAAAAGATGATAACAATGATGTCTTTGTTGTATAAAATTTCTCATTTTTTAAATGAAGATCTATATTTTACGAGACACATTTCTTAAGTGACTGCAATCTAGTGTTAAACACGCCTCCATTATATTGCATTTATACATAAAATTCCGCCTTTCCAAGCCCATGATTACTCTATTTATTTTAAACTTTTCATTACTTTGCAAAAGTTCATCAATATTTTCTTCCTTAGGTCAATAAAAATTCAAATGAGAGGAACATGTCCAAAATTGTGGCTATCTTAATTTAATATAATCAATATATAAATCATGATGAATGTAGAAGTTATCAAAATGTAAAACTTATATAAATTTTGAAATTTCAAGAGTCGACGTGGGTGAATATTTTGAGACTTTGAGATATTTTGAAGGTAATAAGTTAAACAAATACACATAAACACAGTGTGTTTATATTTTTCATCAAGAATATTCATTTTAATCCTCACTTTTCCCACAAAACTTTATCTTGAAAGATATTTTAACAGCTTTAAAAATAAATTAAATTAAATTTCTAAAGACAACGATTGTCTAAACTCAAAATACTCAAATCAATTAGCAGGTACTTCTGAAGACAACTGTCTAAGAAAAGGTTGGAAATTGCTTTAGCAAAGGTGATATTCTTGGAATAAAGCCATAGCTCCAGCACATTCAGTCTGGTCTTGAACTCACTCGTATAGCCCAGGCTGGCCTCGGACTCAGGACAATCTACCAGCCTCAGCCTCCGGAGTCCTGGGATTACACGTATAGACTGCCACACCTGGCCTTATGGGGGGCTAGGGAATTAATCTCAGGAACTTGCACTTGCAAGGCAAGAGCTTAAACTGCTGTGCCGTTTCTCTAGACCCTATTAATTTATCATATGACAAGTTCTCTAGCTATTAAGTACAGTTTTCAGTTTACCTGTTTTTAAAACCATCTAAAGAGGGGAAGCCCACTCTGGACCCACTCCCAGGTAGTGGGAGCTTCTGCCTCTCTGTCCTTTGTTTCTAAAGAAAGATCTGTTCTATCTACTCTCCAGCTTGCCAACTTTGTCCACGATTTTGTTCTTCAACATGGTGAGACACACACACACACACACACACACACACACACACACACACACACACACCGTCCAAACAATAATGGATCTATTATTGTTCTCTCCCAGTAACAAACTCTTTGAGTATAAATTGGATGCCTCAGAAAAGAAATTCAAGGTTTTCATTTTGTGTGACCTGCATATTAGTGAGATTATTTTTGTTAATTTATAAGTTTACTTTAGAAGTTTGGGCAGAACAGTACAACAAAAGTAAGGTGGTAAAATATAGAAATTTTAAAAACTACTAGAAAAAATCTCAGAAATATCTTTGACAATTTTGCTCCTTTTTATTATAGACATTTATTTGCTCACTTAGTTGGTTAAGTGATTTTTTTACAAGTATTCTTTTCCATTTTCCTTAAGTCACTCACTATTAAATGTGTCTCAGGATTTCTCTTTTGAATAATTTGATGTCAGCTGCTAATTTTTTAAACAAGCAGGAGGACATGCTGGGTACCTCTGTAAGATCATATCCCTCCTTTGACTGCTCCTTCTCTCTTGCTTTCTTCCCGTGCATATATGTAATTTTAAATTCTGATCTTTTATGTTCAAAATTATAAATAAAATTTAACTTTCATATGTGGATATTCTGGGTTATTGAGGTCCAGCTGCTTATAAACATTTTAAAGAATTTAGTGGAACAAAGAAGTAATTTGATTGACATCACATTTGAATTTTATTGTAAATCCTTAAATCATAATTAGAGCAATTTTTTAAAAAAAATTTGCTCATAAGGTTTGAAGATATATTATTTTAGATTTATAGAAAAGTTGCAGAGATAGTAGCAGCATCCTGATTTAACTTGCACTATTCTCAACTTATTATGATACATGTTTACAAGTAATGAACCAATATTTATACACTAAAGAAAATAACTTTATTCATTTTTTTTACTTTTTAGTATAATTTTCTTTTCCTGTTTTGGGATTCTTTTCCTCAGATGCTATAATAAATTTAAACGTCTTATCTCTTTGGGGCTTTCTTGCATATGACAGTGTGTTAAAATTTCCTTTTCAGTGACCTTTATGGTTGTGAAGATTACTGATCAGGTATTTTGTAGAATGTCTTTAATTAGGACTTTTCTGTGTTTTTCTTTTTTTTTTTTTCTTCCCATGATTAGATACTGGCTGTGTATTGTTGAAGTAAAGAAAACATGTCATTTTCCTCACATCCCTCCAAGGGTGTCTATATTCAATATTCACAGTGACATATGACTGTTATACCACTGCTGATCCTGACTCCAGATCATGTGAGCTGTGTTTGTCAGGTTTCTCACTGTAAAGTTCATCTCTCCTGTCCCCTTTTGCCATACCGTTCTCTTTGACAGGAAGCAATTTGGTATGGTACACAAGGAGTTGGAGAGTCTTGTTCAACCTTCTTGAGGATGAAGTATTTGTAAAAATAGGTCACAGGCAGTTAACTTTTATTTTCCCTTGTTATGGTAGTCTTACGTGGATACTTCTGTATCAGTGAGTGATTTTAAAATTTTTCTTCAAGTTAGAAAATAGTAGACACATACTATGAAAATGAGAACAAGAAGTTCTTACTTTTTGTGATACATTAAGTGGTAGTCAAATCAGATCTGTTGTCACATCTGTCACCTTAAATGTCTGTCATGGGTTCACAATAGGGATACATAAAGTCATTTCCTATCTATCCTAAAATATGCAATGCATTACTGTTAACCATAGTGGCTGCACTGTCTAATGGCTCACCAAAGCACATTCCTTTCATCTCATGACATATCAAACCCATCGTTCATCCTTTCCCCGCTTCTGCTGCCTTCTTTTCCCAGCTTCTGACAACTACAATTTCCCTCTAAGTTTCTATTGCACCAGCATTTCTAGATTTTACTTATGAGTGAGATTATACAATGTTTGTATGTGATATGCAGACTTAATTTATGACATTTTCATTTTAAAAATCAAACAAAAAACTCAAGATCCAATTTCTCATTTAATACCTATTAACATATTTGAAGAATGATATTTTCTTTTCTAGCTGGTGGTCATCCAGAACAAATCCCAGACTCTGAGGAATTGAGGACCTCTAAGAAATTGTTGGTTTCAGAATATTTGTGAAGTTTAATGCACGGCGAAGTATAAAGCTAGAGAGGAGTTTGGTGGGGCTCTGAAGAAGGAAGTGCAAAACATCCCATAGATGGCGAGAGGTGAAATGAGAGAATTAGGGAGCACTGAGCAGAGCCATCCCCACCAACACTTTTTCTTAGTTACAGATCTGGGCAGAGGTGGCAGGGGCTCCTGTGTATTACTTCTTGTCTTCTACCCTCCACCAAAATACTCAATGCCACATGCAAGGCTGCTATATTCTGTCTTAGTTATTTTCACTTAGAAGAGTACCCCTAACTATTCTTGAGAGATTTAAGGAGAACTTTACAAGGTAGTTCTTGAAATGGAAGGAGGGATTTGATTGAAAAAAAAAGAATGAAGAGTATGATGGCAAGATATTCTAGAAAAGAGAACAGTATAGCTAACAGTAATAATCCCACAAAAAAGCTCACATAACCAGGGACTATCTAGGGAATAAAGGTTCCAATGATCCTGGTAAGGAATGATAAGGTAGTGATCATACAGGGACCTGAAAAAGTTGGCTCTGATTAATGAATTTTACTCATATCATACTGTAGTCTAAAGCTTTTGAAAGTGTCTTTGTTAGTACAGAGATGTGAGGATACCTCTTTCACTGTGAAGAATGGAGAGATAGTTCTCAGAAGTCAAAATGGCCAGCAAATACATGAGAAAATGTTCGACATACTTCGTCAATAAAAAAAAAAAAAACTACAAATAAGAAAAAAAAAAAACACTGAGATACCATTATATCTCAGTGAGAACGGCTTCTCTCAAGAAATCAAAAACTAATAGATATTAGAGACAGCGTGGCTAGAAAAGGACCCTTTTATGTTGCTGGTGAAACAGTAGTCTGGTCCAATTACTATGGAAAGTAGTATAGAAATTTATAAAAAGGAAAATATGTAGCAAGCAATACCTCTTCTGAATATCTTTCCAGAAGAATTAAGGCATCCTATAACAGTAATGCATATGTACCCACTCTCAAGAAGCACAACTGAGAAAAGCTAAATTATATAAGATGTCAAAATGTCCGTTAATTGACCAATGGATAAAACAATGTGGCATATAGATAGACACTGGGATGCTGCTCTGCGTAAGTACAGATAGACACGATTCATTCATGGGTAAATGGATACAGCTGGAGATCATCCTGCTCTGTGAAGTGAACCAGACGTAGAAGATTAAATATCACATGATTTCTCTAACATGAGAACTACAAAGAATTGCATGAGATTAACAAATAGAGTCAAAAAGGGACTTAGTGGGAGGGTGGAAAAGAGTGAGGAAGAAAATTCGAAGTTGATCTGAGACATTTGTGCACAAATTCCCAAGTATGATCTCACCATCGTGTATCACGTACACATATCCATACAAATGGGGAAAAAGAATGGATGTAAATTAATCAATTCAAAAAATGGGTTATATTGTTCAGGGAAGGGTACTTAAGTCCTTAGCGCTGATCTGTATTTTTTTTTTTTTTGTGTGTGTGTGTGTGTGTGTGTGTGTGACAATGTCTTGCTCAAGACTGACCCTGAACTTGCTAGAGAGCCCAGGCTGGCCCGGGACTCACAGCAAATTCTCCTGTTTCAACCCCCACAACCCCCAACACATGCACCCCATGCTGGCATTACAGGCGTGTGTCACCTCTTCTGGTTTATGTGGTACTGGGGGAATGAACTCCAGTACTCAGTGCTTGATTTAGCACTTGTGCTTTAAATGCTGTCATTCCTCAAGCCCTATAATTTCTGCATTTAAACAGGTCAAGTGGCCTGAATGAGTCAGCACATCTCTGTAAAATATTTAACCCAAAATAATTAAAGTCAAGTAGCAAATACTTATTACATTTATAGGCATACAATTGATTAAACATCAGATACTTGATTTTATGGCTAAACTTACATTATTTTTACTCAAAACTACTCTAAATAGATAAACACAGACAAAGACTCTAGAATGTTTAAGATAATAAGCCTAAATTCTGTAGTAACTTTCCTATTCTGGAAATCATAAGACTTTTTTTAACTGCATTAACATGTACGTAATTTAGTTAGTAAGATATAGCATAATGTTCTGTATGCTTGCTTGTGTACCTTAAACTTTCAAAATAACATTAATTATAGAGAAAAAAATAAGTCACACTAAGGGAAAAAGAAGGAAAAAAAAGATGATTATTTAACAGAATTTTAAAGATTTAGCAGATTTTTAAAAATATTTTCTTTCTCAAGACCTATTCTGGCCTGTGAGGTGGGTAAAAACGTTCCTAGAGCAGGCGATCAGGCAGGCTGCTGCAAGCTACCATACCGTGCCACAGAACATAGGCCATCTGGTCTTTTGTTTTCCTAAATAATATTTGTAGTATTCTTTCTGCTTGACAAATGTAAATATCAATTTTCTAAGTTCAAAGTTAGTGTATTTTTAGTAAAAAGATAGATAAAACTAAATTAATGACATATCTTTCTTTGATTTTATTAGACTGGGCAATAACTACCAAGGTGCATTCAGATGTATCCACAATGCACAGTTTTGATCTTCACTACCGGAGTCAATGAAATGAAGTGATATCACGACTCCCAGGAGGGCTGTAGAGAAACAGAAAGTTTATATTTGGCTATACACTTTGGGTTATTTTGAAGACATTTATGTTGTAAGGAGAGTGTACGCGTAACTGTCGTGGACTGAAAAAATTTTAGCACTTTCCATGGACAATAAATTGTGTTCAATTTAACAACCCGTTTTAGGCTAAAGTCTAGATATTCTAGGTAGTGATATTATAAAGGACTCTGGCAATAAATATTTTTATATCTAACACAATTTTTACAAAATGCACAAATTATGAATAAATTCAAAAGAATCTTGTACTTAAGGGATCTTTTAAAATCTGTTTGTTGTTCTGCTGTCTTTGTCTTTACAGTTATTTTTGATAAAGTCATTATCTTAAAGTTGTTTGATTTTCTATAATTTTAAGTAAAAATTAGTTAGACAAACTGTTTTAAGGAAATTGAAATTGTTGTGGTTACATATAGGTTAAACCTTTGCCAATGAAGATGTGTTTCATTATGTCTAGCATTTGTAAACCATCATAAGATTTAGAAATACATCTACTAATATTTCTTCATATTAAAAATTTTGGTAAATTGAACAGATTTCAGTGTATCTTCAAGTGTTATTACCTTTTTCAGAGTCTTTTCTTCAACATTCATCAAATTTCTCTTGATTTTTTCTATAGTTTGGTTCTAGAAGATCCCTCTAAACCTCACACATTTGGAAGGAATTGGGTCTTGTGGATTAATTCATGGGTTTTGCACTTGGTGAGGGGGCGCACATAGCTGAAGATGCAGGCCAGGAAGGATGGACTCTCCTCCTAGCTTCCTCTCCCGCCATGACTCTGCTCCTGGGAGGAGAGGTTGTCCTCCCTCAGACTTCTCTGCAAGGCTGCCACTGCCAAGCAACCATGCAAGGACAGTGACCTCTGGCCTGGGAGTTAAAAATAAAACCTTTCCTCTCTTCACTGAAGGTGCTATACGTTGTGTGTCAGCGAGGAGAAGGACCTAAGACTGTCACCAGCACCACTTTTCCTTTAATCATTTCCGGCAGTACTTCTGCTTGACCTTTATATCCTGAGAATCAGGAACACTCAAAAAGGGAGGCTTCACCTTGGGATTTTGTTGTCCCCTTGTTGCTGTTGATATCTTTTTTTTTTCCTTGCGACAGGGTCTCAATCTAGTTCATGCCAGTCCCAAAGTCCAAAACTTCCTATGTAGCCAAGGCTGACCTTAAAGTCACAGCAATCCTCCTGCCTCAAACTGTCTAGTGTTGAGATGAGAGGAATGTGCCAACATGCCCAGTTTTTTTTTTTTTTTAAATGTAGAATATACTGTTAGGATCTAGTCAAAACACGCAACCATCTTTATACTTTGTCAGTGTGATTCATTCAGTTGCTCTGAGGCATAAACTTTGTTGTTATGTGTGCCCAATGTATACACATAGAAAAGTACTGATATCCTGGCCTATACCCCACATGAAGTTTGTTAAGTCTTTTGAATGCAATGTTTTTCAGTAGACCGGTAATCCAGATGTCATTGTCACGACAGATATATTTCCTATCCCTCTTTCTCTAATTCTGCCACTAGCACTGTGCAAATGTTGACACTGATAGTTTCCCATTGTTCTGTTTATTTTTCTTCATTTTTCCTTTAGATTAGAAAATCTATACCACTGACCTATTTTCCACTTCAGTCATTTTTTTTGTCTTTAAGTTCGATTGTGCTTTAGACCCTCTGGTGATTTTTAAAATATCAGTTGTTATCCTTTTAAATTTCACGTTTCTTTGGTCTCCGCGTCATTTCCTTTGTTCATACTCTGTTCTGTTAGGCATTCTTATTCTTCCTGTTAGTGCTCACTCACCCTCTCCTCCCATTCCTCCAGCATACTTATGAAGTCTCTAGTAAATCTGCATGTGGGTTTCCTCAAAAACAAATTCCATTTTGATGGGTGTGAGCCATAATTTGCTGTTTATTCCTATGTGTCATTCCTAATATTGAAAACTGGGGATTTTAAATAATATAATTGGGCAATAGCAGAAGTGGTTCTCCATGATCTTCAGAATTTGCTTTTGATTTTTTTAAAGAAACTAACTATAATATATATATATATATATATATATATATATATATATATATATATATATTTGTCCAATGTAGCAGTCGAAGTTACCGGTAGCAAAGTGGTGATTAATGGTTGGACAGAGTTTCTAGAATATCTTAAGTCAACAAACAGAACAAAGAGTTCTGAGTGCTACTTGGAATACTCCATCAATTCTAGCAGTGTTCAGTTCTCCCTCAACTTTCAAACCCAGCTTGTGCACATATAGTTAAGCAGAAATGGAAAAATTAGGACCCTCTTAGATTTTCATGTTCATGCCCATAGCCTTGCACAAGCACATGACCTTCTAAAGCCTCGTCAAACTTTGGAAGTTTAAAAAATTTCTGCTAAGGACATCTTGCTTCTTGATTTTCTGTTTATCCTTCCGCTTGCTTCAGGAGACATGCCTATACCAGGCGCTATCCATGTTAAACTCTCACCACTCTTATCCTTTTGGACACATAATTCGAGGACAGATCTTTCCTCAGCAAATAGGCTGTGAGTCAGGCCCAGCAGTGATAAGTTTCATATCATAAATGGGCATTTGAGAAGTTTTTGGGTCAAACGGTAAGTTTCTGGGAGTGGGTATTTTGGCGGAGCTCCATGCCTTTCTGCTCTTTCCAGTGAATTTGTAGAGTCTTTCATAGCTACTGTTCCTACATGGCTGCTGACTAAGAAGGATACCATACTGGGAGAGAGGGATATAAAAATATTTTTTAATGTGACACATCTTGCTGTGCTAAAAGAGTCAAATGTTTTTCACAATAAACAGTTTTCAAATCACTGCACAATTTTTATTAGTTTCTGTATTTCTGCAAAAGTTGATTTTTATAATCTTTGCTTTTCTAGAGGACTGAATCTTTGAAAAACTTTGTTCTGACATTTTTCATTTGCTTTTTTCTGTATATTTAGAGTTCTCTATGTACTCTAAATATAAGTTACTTAGATTTTTTGGCAAATATTTTCTGGTCTTTATTTGATTTTTTTAATCCTTTAATGGTGGTGTCTTTCAAAGAATGAAAGTTACTAACTTTGAAGATGTCAGTTTTCTTCTGGAAGGTTATTCGGATTCAGAATTATTTTTTTAAAATTAAGCACTGTGATGTATTAAATTTTGCATATGAATTATAGATATTTTTAATATGGTTATTTAGACTTTCTAACATCATGTTTAAGAGAACAGATTTTCTCACTGCCATATGTCTGTAATAATGTCCATGACCAGAAATCTGTTATCCATAAGAATATATACTTATTTCTGCTATGTAAACAATAATGAGTCTTCTGGTCAATGATTACCATATTTTTTATTATTTAATTCCTATATTTTTACTAGTTTCCAGTATTTCTTTCTAACAGAATTGACAATTGTTCATTATGAATATATGTAAAAAAGGTCCCTCAAAAAATAATAACAGTGCATCTGTCAATCTTGCTGAATTTATTAGTTCTGGTAATTTTTCCTTTCTGGAAGTGTTTTGAAATTATCTGCATAGGTAATAGTCTTGCCTTGAATAGGAAGAACTATTTTATACCTTCCTTTTTATTTAAGATACTGTATTAGTTTGAGTTCTTTCAAAGTAAGAATTTACAGATTTTATAACAAAAAGGGTCTATTATGAAGGCTTACACATCTGAGGATAGAGCTGGTCCAAGACGGCTGCTCAGCCGTGAAGTAGGTCTCCCGTCCGGGACTGCAGGACAGCCGGTGAGGTGAGAGTGTGCTGCAGATGTTGCTTGCTCCAGGAACAATGGCAAAGACCTGAAGATCAGCGATTGAAGAATAGCCACAGGCAGACAAGCACAAGTTGAGACTGGAGGGAATCTGTGCTAAAAATCTGAGATGTGTAGCAAGTCAGTGTCCTTAAACAATTGTGAAGGCGAGAGCTTTCCCAGAGGAGGGAGCTGTGACAATCTTCCTTCTTCCTTCATTTTATACTGTTGGAGTTCCAGTTGGCCCTCCCACATCCGGGTGGGTCACAAGTCGCTCACACTCTAATCCAGGCTGGTTCTCAATTTCCAATCTAGGTGTGGTTCCCAAACCCTAATCTAGGCATAGTTCCTGATTCCCTCAAGTTGACATAATCTCTTTAATGGTCACAGAAACTTTTACAATTTTTTAATTTTACATTCCATTATATTTTTTCAAATGTCAGTGTAAATGGCTTGTGTTGATTTTCTGGTCATCAGGAGGAAATATTAAGTCTCTCACCAATAAAATAATGTCGTTGTGTTTTTTAGATGTGACACATCAATTTGTAGAATTTTTCTTTTAATTTTGATTTTTCAAGATTAATCATTGGATTTTGTAAACTGAATCTTTTGTACTTAACTAATATGAGCATATGAGTTTTCTTTTTATATTGACACAATAATAAATCACATTGATTTACTTTTGGATGTTGTAATTCTTATATTTGTGGAATCAAGCTGACATTTATTTTTATATTTCTGGCTCTTTTGATTTATTTTAAATTATCTTTTAAGTTTAATGCAATGTTTGATTTATTTTGTATTTCATTTAATATTTACATATGTGTGTATTTGTATGGAACATTTGAACAATTTTCTTATGCTCGGGGTATTTACCATTCTACTCTGAGCGCCACCTTACAGTAGCAGAGGCACATTTTTCAAGGTAAAGATGGCAGCTTTTTAAATGTTCCTGCACTTTTCCTGACCAGGTGACCAGACAAAGGCAGAAGAGGGGAGGAGGGATAAAGGTCATAGGTCACAGCATTGTGACAAGCTTGGTCCTGAGTCAATACCTTAGATCTCATCAGGAAGGTGGTTCTTCCTGTCACTAGAAAAAGGCAAAGGGACGGATCTGCCACCTAGGGATTCAGATTGCCATTCACCATATTTTTGGTTCGCCTTTCCTCACTTGCACGTGAGAAAGGTCACCGTTTTTTCAAAAGATATAATTAAAGCTTCATATTGTGTCTTCCATGCCTCCCATGTTCATCCTTTGTTTGGACACGTCAACTCCAGGGAGCTGTTTCTAACATTACTTGCAGATACACAGCATTTTTTTTTTTTTTTTTTTTGGTAAACACATAGTTTTCACCCTTCTGTTTTGACAATGACTAAGGAAATTATTTTTTTTCTGTTATTTGCAAGGCTACTTAAGCATTACATATTTCACAGCTATTTCAATCAATTTATGTAGAGTTTTAATCCAAAATAGTAATACTTGGGCTGATATGGTGAAGAAAGAAACCTCGTGGAACAAGAATCTGATCATGCATGTTGTCATTGATCTGATACAGGATTAGGGAAAGATAATCTATTATATAAACCTGTGATTCACCAAGGCAATGATAAGATCAATCTGCTATTCCAAAGGCAATGTTAGGGAAACTTTGAAGACCAATGAAAGCAACGAGAGACACAGATACAGAAAAACCAGCTAACTTATTTGACTTCTGTAATTTCAGACTTATGACTATGTAATTTTAAGAGCTTTCTTATCACTTTCTCACTGAGCATTGAGATTTTTCTAGGATCTGATGATACCAACATCTTATATACTGTATAATATACATATATTGGACACTGCTGTCTAATTTGTTAGTGCCTTGACCAGTATCTCTAAATTCAGATAAACTGAAATTATGTTTTTGTAAAGTACAACCATGTATCATCTATCTATCTATCTATCTATCTATCTATCTATCTATCTATCTACATACTTCTTGTAACAAACAAAAACCTGGCTTTTAATGTAGATCAATTATATCTTGGTTTATAGTAGGAGTCTCTTAAAACATACACAGAAAAGGAAACCCTTCTGACTTTATTATGCAAAAGCCATTAGACATTGTCAAACTAAGACAATCATCTTGATAATTTTGAGTTGTTCTGAAGGTAAGTAAAAAACACACCCAGACCAAATAATAATAATAATAATAATAATAACATTAAAATAAAAAAAGCTTTGGGGAGGCCAGTAATTTGGTTTTGTAATAAAGTGTGCTTCCTCACAAGGTGATTATAATGGAGTCCAAGGGACAGAGATGAAAGCTTTATCTTTTATTTTTTTAAGTCTTTCATATCAGAAAGCTCTGAAAAGCGTCAAAAGAGTCTGGGAACAGGAGTATCCTCCAGTGAGCTGCTTTGATACTAACAGGGTCACACGTTTAAGACATGAGTATCTCAGCATCTGCTCCTTAGACACTTTGAATTCCATGTAAATCACAGCTTGTGAATGCGAGGTGATGCTGATATGGTCCACTAAAGAGCAGAGATATATTTCTTTTCTTTCTCTCACCTCTATTTTCAATATTTAGTTAAAGACATTTTACAATAGGTGATACAAATGGAAAATATCTTATGTGATTTAAGAAGAGTCTTCTAGTTTCACATACCTTAAAGATTCTGTGACGTGTGTGTGTGTGTGTGTGTGTGTGTGTGTGTGTGTGTGTGTGTGTCGTCTTTCAGAAGCAGGACTTCCCTATGTTGGTGAAGCTGGCGTGAAATGCTCAGGCTTGAGAGATTCTCCTGCTTCAGCCTGTTTATCAACTGGAATTGTAGGTATGTATTACCATGCTGACAAGACTTGCATTTTTCTGTGCTTTGTTTTTAATTCAAAGCATGTAACTAAAGAAGATCAGCTTCAAGTAGTTTTATTATTACTCATTTACAAATAAAATTTTCAAAAGGGAAAGTCACCCCAACAAGCTTTGGGGAAATTCAGGATAAATCAGTATAATCAATCATCACTTAAATTTTGTACCCGAGACATAAAAAAAAAATTGGAATTTTATAAACAACTTAAAAAATGAGAGTGTGTTTTGGCACACTTTGTACTAAATAGACCTTTTCGTACTATGTTTTGACGGTAACCAACTCTCTGGTAGTGAGAATTTTTTGAAGAATATTTTGTGCCACATGTTTGTTTAAAATTGCTGTTGCTTTCTGCCAATAGCTACAAATTTTCTCCATGAAGTGCTGCATTCCAATTTTGTTTCTTATGTTTTGTTCATCTTTGTTTTTATTGTGGACATTATTCCTTTGTCTACAGTTTTTCACACTATTTCATTGGTGAGAACTTGATTTTTTCAGTTTCTAGCTTTCTTTAACACACTTATGCAGCCTCGTTAACTTGACCTACAGATCTTTCTTTAATGAACTCTCAACCAGTAAATTATTCCCACTCCTTATTTTATATCCAAATATCAGGGCTCTACTTCCTCAAGACCTGATCTGGTGCTTAGCTATGAACTATAATCGCATTAACTATTTCTTTACAGCAGTTCTCACAATGAAAATGTAATTCTATAACTTATGTAATGTGAAGCGTGTGTAGAACTCTGTGTGTGTGTGTGTGTGTGTGTGTGTGTGTGTATGTTTAAACAGATTTTCTTTCCTAGAGTAGTTTTTGGTCTGCAGAAATATTGAAAGGAAAATGCTGATATTCCCCATACCACCTCCCCAGCTCCATTATCAAAGTGCAGCACTCGTGACAATTGATGAATGAATCCACATTAACATGTCATTATCACCCAAAGTTTATAGTTTACATTAGGGTTCACTCTTGGAGCTATACATTCTATGGATCATGACAAATGTATAATGAGATATCTGCCATTACAGTAGCACACATATTATTTTCACCGCTCTAAAAGTCCTCTGTGCACCACCCATCCATTCGTCCCTCCCCCAACCCCTGACAGCCACTGATCCTTTCATTCTCTCTGTAGTTCTACTGTTTACAGAATGTCATAGACTTTGAATCACAAAGTATGCAACCATTACAGATTGGCTGGCTTCACTTGGTAATATGCACTTAAGGTTCCTCTATGTCTTTTCATGGTTTGACAGCTCATTTCTTCTTAACAGTGAATAATATTCCATTGTCTACAGTTTATCCCTTCACCTAATGAAGGACGTTAGTGTTTTCGATCACCCCAATTTTTTTCACTCTTCTTCCGCAAGTCTGTTTTTCTTTTGACTGTGCCCATCCATTCTTGCAAGCTGTCCATTTTATCTATTAGAGCTCTTAGCATAGTAATTTTAGCTGTTTCAAAGTTCTAGTATGATACTTCTAACATTCCTGACATATCTTAGGTTCTTTCTGATTCTTGTACTATCCTTTCAAACTATGCTTTTTGCCTTTCAGTATGCCTTTCTTTTTTGATAACCGGACATGATACACCATGTAAGCAAAACTTCTACAACAGGCCTTGTGTCACGTGATGTCTGAATGTGTGAACAGGGGAAGTCCTCTGTAGCTTTCGATTTGCCATCAGACTGGTCATGAATCCTTCGCTCTTGACAGGGAACCTCAAGAGTGCCTCACCACTCCTCCCTTCCCGTTTCTTAGGAGGGTCAGGTGTTCCTGAGAGGATTGAGTTTAGGATTGTCCTTCCTTCGAGTTCCTTAAGATCTGAAATAAGCAAAAAGTAGAAAACAACAGCAACAACAGCAAAATATTGACAAAAGCTGAGGTAGAATGAATTCTTTTGGGAGTGGCTTTGTTACAAAAAAAAATGCTTTAGTGTGTCTCTGAGTAGTTGTTATTTCTCCTGCTTGTGACATAAGCAAGAGGAGATTTTTTTTTCTCCAACATTGACACTGAAGATGTGGAAACACACACACACACACACACACACACACACACAAGAAAAAAAATCACAAAAATGTGATGCCCTGAGACTGAGTTCCCAAGAGGGTTTTATTTTCACATCTGTCTACATTAAGCATCTACAAATTCATAAGTTACAGTTCAAGGTTTTCTAATATTTTACTGTTTCTGGAAAGAATTGTTTCAGGACTTTTGCTCTGATTGGTAAGGTATACTTGCCTGTTGCCCCTCCAACGTGGCGGGGCTCTTCTGTGAGAGTTGTTGCATTTCCAGTTTGTTCGGCTGTGCTTCTTATTGGGAGGATGGAAGAGTGAGTGGCTCTTGGTGTTCTGGATGAAAGACTACAAACTTCTATTATGTTGAATTTAAACATATATCCAAAGAGTGTAGGAATGAGTGCTCAGGGCTTCATATATTTTAACTTATTTTATACTCACAGCTGCTCTCTGGGGGTATTTACTGCTATAGATTCAGAATTTAGTCACAGGGAGGCTAAGAATTTTTCAAAAAAGTTACATAGTTTTTATGTGCTGGTTGCAGAATATAATCCAAGCTGCTTAACCCAAATATATGCCATTAGCCCGTGTGTCACTAGTCATTGCTCATGCCTCTATTTACATGTTTTCTTCCCTCCTCCCTTGTGATATGCCCTTATTACTGCAGGAATCCACCTGGCCTCAGGTGGCCAAGTCTGTGGGAGAGGTAGTCTCCTTCGTTTTCAGGGAGTGTACAACCATGCTAGTGTGCCTGGTCAAGGAGCTTACATTTTCTTTAAATGGGATTCAGTGAAACATAGACTTATGACAAAATTTTGGTAAAAAATGTATGAGGGATATTTTATCTGGGAACGTCCTTTCTTCCTGTTGAACACTGCCCTGCCTTTTCACATATGGAATCCATATGTGTAGACATCTTATAAATTAGAAAAGGATTAAGTAGATATTCTGAGAATGGACATGTTAATAATAAGGAAAAATTTCTGATTATGTCATTGAGTCATTGAACTTATCCGGTCCTGGAATAAGATTTGTGAGTTACTTTTAGATGGGACACTAACATTTTCTATACATTAAAGGCAGCTAAATGTGGATTTTTTGAAACTTGCTGCTGAAAGTAACTGCGTATCAAAGTAGGCAAGCGTATGAGACATTAGATGTTATTTCAACGAACATTTTCATTTTCTAAATAAAACTTCCATCGATCTTTCTCTGCCCCATAAGATAAGATAATTCATGCAAGGGAAATTCACCTGTGAATAAAATTGGTTCTGGTTGTTGTACCTTGCTATGTATGCTTAACGACTTTCTCAATTTATATTATTCTAAGAGAAAGACATTGGAATTAGATTTGTTTCAGCTAGCTTACTCTAAACACAACTATTGATTTCAGAACTGGCTTTTTATTGTAGTTACACTGATGCTTTCCCAATCTTTCAAAGAATAACAAAGCAAGTATTTAAATGATATTAATCTTAAAAGCATTGTTTTGATTTTAGTCTCTTAGACATTAAGATTTTGATACCCTGTATTCTTCTTTTAATTAATTTTTGAAAATAAACATACTAATGAAATAGAAGCCCTATCTCAATGTGGTTAGGATGCTATGCTGCCTTTTCGTATTTGACCAGGATATGTATAAGTGTGAAGAGAGGTTTGCCATTTTCCCAAAATATTCACTGGTTTCTGTACTTCCCTTGTAACAAGAGTTTAAAAATGTATTTTTCCATGATTCTTATTCATTTATTTTCTTATTTTTTAAGCCCTAGACCCAATGATTTCCTCTGATAGCCTTTCCTCATTTTATTCTCAATAATGACTCTTTGGGGAGCAATGCTATGGGGAATGAGATTGCTCACCCATCACCGTGGCTGATGTGCTGTTTAACCAAGCCGGTGAACCATGCACTGTCATCAGAGAGGGTATCAAATCCACAGTGTGTGGCTTACAGCCTACACTCCTGTGCACCTTACAATAATGATCACTCTTTTAGTTCATTAGACAGACCAAGGAAAGGCGAACAGAGCTTCAGGACAAGAATGTTTTACGTGATTTTGGATAATCCCTGTGACAAGAGAGTTTGAAAACCAGTGTACTAAGTCTATGATTTTCTGATTTAGGAATTTACATATTCAAAAGATTTCGGTATTTAAGTAACATTAGAAAAAAAAAGAATGTTTGTTTCAAACCTAACTGTATGATGATATCGAAGAGTTTCATGATTCTTGATGACAGCGGCTTGTTTTCAAAATCACGTCCTATAACAGGGTGATTCATTACACTATTGTGTTCACTTTGTTTTACAATTTGTATTTGACTTTACAGCATGCTTTTGCTCCCCTAGGATTTGGAGAAAATATTTAAGAAAAAAAATGTCACTGTAGTCTGGTTGTTTTACATGTGATCATTTTCATCCCCAGTGAGATTGCAGGTTTTCTAAGAGACCGTTTATGGCTTGTGTTTGACTTTTATCTTCCAGAAGTAACATCTTATTCAGTGCTTATATTCTGCTTATATGACATTATAATTATGCTCAATATTATATCTTAATGAAGTGTAAATAATTTAACTGAATTTTCTCAAATACATTAGTATAGATTATGTTATTTTATGAGTAAGAATATTTGAAATGCAAAAATCAATTTTTCTTGTTCCCAGAAAACTTATCATCTTATTTTCTTCAAGTTTACCTTGAGGAATTTGATTATAAGAACACCGATTCTTTATTAATAGATATAGATTAGTTAATGATGTTTTTCAAATAACAGAAAATCTAATTGTATCAAACTCATATTTTTATACAAAATAAAATTACTTGACTGAGAAAATTTCAGAGGTTACTAATATTTTACTATATATATACACACAGAGACTAATACTGTCAATTCATGCAAGCAAATAACTTTATTTTTTATTGAGTGGGGTTATTTTTGTAAATCATTTTAGGAAAACTAAAGGGAATTAATGTAATTTGAAAATTAAAGTCTAGCCTTTATTTGAAAATACACATCACCACACTTTAAATTAGTATACAATAATTCTTAAGAATACTTGCAACAAGGTTTCTGCTTTTATCTTTTTCAACTTGTGTCTCAGTTATGAGAGAGTACCTAATATACAATAGGTAATAAAAAATTGTATACGAAAATACATAGAATAAAATTTCACTCCCTGTATGTTGTTTTTTTTTCAGAAATACATGAATATCCTGGATAATATTGTCTGAATACTACGCAAATAAAAGAACTGTAGAGGGACAGATACAAAATACTTTAAGTTTTTCTGCTTGATAAGTGGGCTTGGGCATTGACAACATTAGTGCTTCGGAAGTCACTCCAGGCGAAGCTCCACTAAACCTTATAGATGGTCTTTTAACTTTATACGTGCATTATGTGAGGCAGTTTAATGAAGAAGGAGGGAATATAAGAAAGAATAATATGCACTTTAATAAATCATATATCCTTGTGCTATTTAAATGTTTCTTCAAGGTTGATTGAAACTTTAACCTCAGTCTCAATAAAAAAGAAAAGCTTCAAATTTGCCAGACCTTGAATTTTTACAACACTATGTTGAATTATGCAGTGATCAGTCAATTATTCATGTCCCTCAGCCTGAGATAGCTGTGCTTTGAAAAGCATGCAAAAATGGGGCTACGGAACGTGATGCTGTGTCAACACATTTCACTCAGGATTGCTTACAAGACAAATTTTTGTTTCAACATTGATTCCACTTTTCTTGATGTTTGCTTCTAATAAGGTACCTGTTACAAATCAATTTCAGTCTGCATGCTTTAGTTTCTGATTCAGGATGATACACTGCCAAAATGACATTACTGCCTTTTCCATAGGTTTCCACACCCTTGTGAGAAATAGAGATCTTTCATATTTCAAGGTAATCTTAACATAGGGCTGCAAAACAAACTTACCTTTTGGCTAATAGAAAAAACAAGGATGGAGGAACTAGTTGTAAGTTCCTAAGAGATTTAGCTGCGAGAGTTGGAATTTTTAAAATGGTATTTCATCAGTAAAATAAATATAAGGAAGGATACAAAAATGTAAATGTGTCGGACTCTGATAAGTCTATTGGCAAAAGAAAGATCCTGTTTTGGAATCCGGGAAGGAAAAATGTTATAAGAAGTGATGAAAGACCATAAGATTTAGAATTTGAATCCTCAATTCAGGTAAATAGATGTGCCTCAGGTTTTAGTTTCAATTCTGTTGTAACAGAGAATGAACACTTACTTCATAGGACAGTTATAGAAATTATTTAATACATTGTAAGTATTTCAAACAAAATGTTTGATCAAAGGTGAGTCCTCAAGAACATTATCTGTTATTTTGTTTCTTTGTTTTTTTCCACTGGTCATCAGAGCTGAGATGTCACAATAAAATATAGGTGGCAGGACACCTAATTTCTAAAACCAGTAAATATGACAAAATAGAACCAAATCATTAACAAATACCTGGAAAATGTTCTTTTTTCAAGTTCTTTTAGTATATTCAAATTAAAAAGTAATAGTCAATGGAAAGGCATATCTGGTGTTAGCTACTTGCTATGTAGCTAACAATTGGCACCTATTGTCTCCCAGATGCCATTCGTGTGGTTGTCTGGCTCTGTTTATGAAGGATCTTTCCAGCGTAACTAGAACATTCAGAGACCCAACGTGAACTAGGAAATTTAGAACTCAGTTTTGCCTTCCTATTTAAATTTCAGATATCCAGACAGTCCCAAGTTGACAATGAAGTTGCTCCACGTGTTCAAAGAAAGCTGGCTGAAGAGAATTGCAGTTTTAATTATTCAAGTACATTGTTTATCTATAATTTTAGTTTTGGTGTTCAATATATTACAAGTTGAATTTTACAGTGTAAGTACAGCATTACTGTCTATGTTGGAGCTGGGGTACAGCTTGGTCGCTGTGTTGCATTCCCCAGGAGCACATAAGAATTAGCTGCACACCTACAATGATAGTACTCCAGAGGCTGAAGCCAGTGGATTGCTATGAGTTCCAGGCCAATAATTTCTACTAGGCTGATATCTCATTTAAACTAACATTTATTAGCATTATTAGTAGATTGTATCAGTATTTCTTTTTTGTTGCCATTTGTTTCATTAAACTGTTATCACCTAAACCATTACAAATATGTATATCCTATCTTATATGTTGTGTTTTTGTAAAAAAAAAGATTTACCCTATTTATTCCAAATTTTCAGCTTTAAAAACAAACTTGCACCTTAAATTCATCTGTGACACTGTCTCAAATGCATAAACTACTGGGGTGCATGCTAGACATGAATCAGAATCCCCAGGAGTGAGACAAAGAAATGTTCATTTAACATTTTTAAAATATAATTTTCCAGGTCTTGCTGATACATTAAGCATCATACAGGAGAATGGTTGCTGTTACTTTTAGGCAGTACCACCAACATGCAAAGTCCAATGAATAAAAACTCAAAGAATAAAAATTGCAAATTTCATCAGAGGGAGTGGTTTATTTTTCTTTCCCATTTCATGCATACATATGCAATACATAACGTTTACACTGGGGAGTTGTTTCATTTGTACACACCTTTAATAACCCACTTTTTTCCCTAAAAGTAAACCGATATAGTTCCTAAAGTGATAAGCATTTTGACATGCCAAAGTAGAATAACAAAAAAAGGTAGAAAATTAAAATGACTTGAAGAAGAAGGTTGATGTACAAATATTCAATGCATCAAGTCTTACGCATTTGAAAATACAAGCTACAATTTTTGCTCTAAGCCTTGTCCACTCAAAGCAAGGAAAGAAAAATGAGTGAGCCCCGCTGCATTTACATAACCAGTAAGATTAAAGAGGAAGCTAATGGATTGGTAAACATACGTATTCCAGATAGGGTGGCCAGAGATAAGCTGGGAGTATCACGTCGATAACACTAGGACTGAAGAATCAGCCAGAATTTGGCTAGTATAGATTGGAGCTGGGAAAATACAAAGTTTCTAACCAACCTAAAACCTAGGATTTCCTATTCTTGCATATCTTGTGACAATCTTATGAACCATGTGTTTTTGCCTACAAATCAGTTTGAAAGAGACCGTCAATGGCATGTCCTACATTTCATCGTGCAATTTCAGTGGGGAGGGAAACTTCTAAACATGGCTCTGTGAATTGCAAAGCTCATTTTACGTATCTTAAAATTTCTAGATTTATTTTTTCTAAGAAAACATTTTAGTCTTGGGATGAAATACTACCTTTCCTGTCATCATACCAAAGGTAATAACACGGTGTGCTAAAAGAGCTTCTTCTACTAGAGCTGTACAAGTGATGAGGCCATTATAATTTAGGGTGTGTTCCATCCTTTTGAAAGAGGTAATTCCACATGAGATGACTGTAATAGATACAGTATGCAGTGATGTAGTACACAATAATAGAGTGTAATACAGCATTGTATGACTGTAGGCCTTAGAATGACAGTCCTGGGCCAAACGACTTAAGACGATCAATTTGATTTACACATAAGGGTTGATGCAAACCAAGGCCCAAGAACATCAGGAAATCCATTTAGTCCTACCTGCAGTGATGGAGGCCTAGAAAATAGTCATTTTCTTTCCATCTTTTCTTGCTGCTCAATTTTGGTTGAATGCCACATAACACACTGAAATAAACTGTCAACATGCACTGCCGTTGCTCATTGGCAGAAAGCACTGAAGATTTTTGGAAGGTTGACAACACAGAATCTTACAAGTACAAAATTAGATGTATATCATGCTATTGTGAAGTGCTGCTTTGCTGATAATACTATCTATACATACTTTTACATCTATGATTTCTTTTAAATGCAATTCAACACATATTTATTGAGAGGATTATGCACTCAAGCAACGCTGAGTACTGGGAATACAAGGATAAATAATACATGATCGCTGCACTTGAGAAAATCACAACATGCTGAGTAATACAGGTGTAAAAATAAATAAATTACAATAAAATATGAGTACCCTTTTAGAATCATGAGGTAATGTGTCATGAGAGCTCATATGAAAGAACAGCTGACTGTTTCTAGAAAATTTACTGAGGAGGTGACATGTGACTTGTATTTTATGGGAAGTAGAATTTTTCCTATTGTAATCAGTATATATATATATATATATATATATATATATATATATATATATATGTGTGTGTGTGTGTGTGTGTGTGTGTGTGTGTGTGTGTGTGTGTGTGTTGGAAGAGAAAAAACTATGATCACTTTTTATTTTCACAAATTCTAGTAAATGTCTATGAAATGTTGGTACCAGAGTAAGTAAAGAAAATAGGAATCAGGACCATTTATGAGTTTCCTGTGAGTCTACATTTAATTCAAGAATGAAAGTTTCTATTTAACAAAATTAGGTTCTAGGTTCTATTCTAAACCTACTGTACCAAAAACTCTAGACAGTCAATATTTAAAGAATGTGCAAATTTAGCACATTTTCTGTCTATTACATCGCAAGATTGTAGTGCAACTAGTAAAACAGGTTACTGTGTGTCTTAGTCTAGCTGTGTGCGCAAGGAACAGAGGGAAAAGACATCACTGGTTGTCCCAGTTTCGCCTTGGCCTCCCCACCTGCAGGGAATGACTCTCCTGCCACACAGGCTGTTACTTGTCCCTCACTCACCTGATGTCTGATTTAAAAGCAGCCTCAGGCATCTTTGTAGTAACGATTGTACTTTGTCGGAATTAGTTTACACCTTATTTAGAAATAAAAATCACAACTCAACTCACTTGTGATTTTACGGAAAGATGAAAACTGCTTTCTAATATGATATTGAGACTCAAAAGTATGCTTGTAAAAATTCCACATGAAGGAAAGATTGTACGTTGGAAAGATACAATTGTGTGCTTCAAAGTTGGATCCAAATCAGTCACAAGCCTCACACGTACCACCACTGTGATGTCAGCCGTGTGCCGGAATGGTGTGCCATGCGGACTGCTAAGGGAACGTTTTCACCTCTCAAAGGAGGGACCTGCTGTGTATCCTTGTAATACGGCGCACTGTTCCCAGGTGTTTACGTCAGCACTGTTCCCCACAATGGACCTGTCTCACTGGGATACCCAAAGTGGAGGGCTGCCTTTACAGAAGCTAGGGAAGAACACACAGACATACTGCTTGTGGTTAATCAGAAATTGGTTGACAATGAATCAAAATATAAGACCAATATGAGGGACACCAACTTTAATAATGTATACTATACATTTAAACAGCCTTATTTGAGAAATATCCATATTGTATGCATGCATCAAAATGGTGATTCAGAAGACTTTTCTTGGGCATTAAGATTATGTGGCTAGAAGAAGCAGTATTTGTAGTTTCACTCACATAATGGGCTCTGTTCTAAACTGTACATCCCTTATACTTTTTGGAGACATGTTTATAAATTTTATGAGCTTGATTATTGTTTTTTTTTTTGTCTTTTTGAGAGAGAAGTTCACTCTGTACTCCAGGCTGGTCCTGAACTCACTATGTAGCCGGTACTGGACTCAAATCAACAGCAGTCCACCAGCCTCAGCCTCCAGTGAGCCACAAGGCCTAGCGAGGTGGTGCTCTGGGGATAGAATCCAGGGCCTTGTGTGTGCTATAGAAATGTTCTAACCACGCTGCTCTTCCTCCTGCCCAATTTTATGAGCTTTCATTGATAAATCCCAAGTTTAGTTTGATTTTCAAGGCAAGGGCTTTAAGTAATTTTGTATAAATTATCTTCTTTTTCACAAAAATCTCCAAAATAGCAAATCTATACATTGAAAGGAGTGGAATTTTTTTCTCTCCTTTTCTTTCTTTCTTTCTTTCTTTCTTTCTTTCTTTCTTTCTTTCTTTCTTTTAGTTTTAGTATTTTTCACTGCTAAATAGGAACTAACCTCATAAAAATATAAAATTACCCAGAGAAAGGTTTTGAAATCAAAATTATCAATAGAGAAAGACAAAAAACGTTGCTTCCGATTTGATCATTTACATATGTACAGATTAAAGATGAGGATGCTAAAAAATCGGCTGTATGCTTTTTTTTTAAACTCACCAAATATCAGTTCATTAAAAAATCTAGGAGGTATTTGTGTGCTCATTGGACACACCCAGTACAAAGACACACAAGTCACTACAGTGAGAGCATTAAGGAACCCTCGTTATTCAGGTGCTTAAAGAGCAAGCTAAGTCGCAGCACCTCCACGTTGTAAATCCGCCGGGCTGACAGAGACGCGGTGATGACAGCTTTCACATTACCTTATTGCGGCGTTGAGGCAGCAGGCACAGCTGGCTCATGTGTCAAAATGTGTCAGGACTTAAATGGTAAAACAGGAGTGCAACAGCAATTGGCTTTTCAATCAATAACACAATCAATATATTTCACAGATATTTTCCCATATCTAAATTACTCTGCAGAGATGAGGGGCCCTGAGTGAGTGTTTATAGATCAATAAAACACACAGCTAAAGGACATCTGCTCCTGTTCTGTTCCTTCGAGGTGCGGTTCGCCTTTTCTTCCTCCCTCTTCTTATTTAAGAATGTGCTTTTGAGGACAAACAGCTCTCCCGTGCACACAAATCAGCTTACTGCTGCATTTTCTGTACATGATGCTTTTTAATAATTTCATGTGTGAGCGTTCAACTAAGTGTAAGGATAGCTTTTCTTAGCTTAGAATGCTTTACTGTTAGGATTAATAAAGCAGCTTTCAAATTTCAAGTAATATATACTTCATAAACTTCAAATAAATAATATCAAAGTACAGCATCCAGACTTGAGAGTTGAGATAATAACCCAGGGCATTATTTTTTTTTTCCTTACAGGGAACAATATTCTTGCTGAAAATTATATATTTTATTTGTGCAGATATGCCACAATTGAGAAAAATGCTGTCCTCTACAAATCTATACCCGTTGCAGAGGATGTGATGTGGGCAAACAAACAAAAAAATAAAACTACAATTTAACACAAAAACTCTAGTAGTGACATATAATTTTATTTCTATTCTGTATATCAAAAAGAGGTGAAGTCTGAAGAATAATTTAACAAAAGCTATAGTGTTCTGACTTAAAAAAATACCATACTCCATCAGTACCCTCTATAATACAGAGTAATATTATGTTTCACACTGGTAATGTTTCTTTAAAAATGGAAGGTCATATTCCATTACAGCAGGAATGCAAATTGGGTATATTGATACATATTCTTTTTCTAAGTTTGTGTTACTGAGAGGAACGTTTTTAAGTGGCTTCCACTAAAGAACAGACGCTGAGGCAACCGTGCATGGATATGGTTGCTACGTGGATTTGGCACATGATTAAAAAATGGAGTGCTGCAATGGAAGCTGCTCCTTCCTACAGAAGTTCATTTTGCCACTGTTTATTCAGTCTTTAAAACTGAGGTGGATGATATGATTGTGTAACCAGGGCCATTTGTTTCTAACTCCAATGGATGGGTTGACTATCAAGTCATCAATCTCTTATGAATATACATAGAATTTTATTCCTCTGTCAACGTCATCTTCTCACACATAATTATCTTCATGCTAGTAATTAGTTATAATGCAGTTTTCTTAGTTGCACCCTATCCTTTTTCGTAGTGTGTTCTCCCATGAACTCTGCCTTCACATCATGCATCTCATCTCCCTTAGACCACACTCCATTCCAAAGGACTAAGCCTTCTGTTGTTGAGATGGCATGATTTCCTTTGCTTTGGGTCACTTGCCCATCTAACTTTGTTATGAAGCCTGTGTGAAGCTTACTGCAGGGCTAAGTGTTCTTTGCTCTAAATGAGTACATCAGATTTCTCATAATTTTATGCCACACTTATTAAGTGCTGCCATTTTGGAAACTTATTTGATTGCTTCCATAAAAATACATATTGAAAATTCCCAATGTTTTTTGTCTCACCTGCATCATTTTTAACCTCCTGGCTCTGAATAAATGTTGAGTTGCTTAACTTCTTTTCCTTGAAGGGAGAATGTGTTTAAGGCATTTAAAGCCAGATAGAGTGGTGCAGCTGCAGTGTGCATCTGTAATTCCAGCTGCCCCGGAGACGGAGGCTGACTGATGGCTGCTTCAAGGTTCTCCAGGCCAGCATAGTGAGATCTAGCCTTAAGAAAACAAAACAAACAAAGCCAAACCGAGACAATTCAAAGTATCTAAAGCCATTTATAAACAAAGAAAAAAATCCAGTGAAAGTGGACATTAAGAGTTTAGAAAACAATTTAATTCAACTCATTTCATTCGAACAACAAATTTTTGTGAGTTGTGTTTTTTTGTGCATGTGATGAGCATGAGAGGAGTTAATAAAACACGATTTTTTGTTTTGCTTACATTCCATACTAATTGAAGACATTGTGAATAAAGTAATAGCATATATTATTTTACAGGAAATTTCCATAGATTTAAGATTATTTTAAAGAATCTTATACAATGTCATCATTTTGATGTGAGCATAACCTAAAAAATTCACACTTAATGCATCTTCTTTCAACCTTAAATGCTGTTTAACAAGTTAATAGTAAATAGATTAAGTAAATTAAGCTTCAATTTAGACCTTTAAAATGCTGCTTCAAAAGTAAAGGTATGTTAAATTTTTAAAATGGCGTGTACAGACAACAATAGCTATATTTTTCTTGAAAGAAATATATAAACATTGGAAAACAACTAAAATATTTGGAAGTATGGTGCTACAATAGAATAGAAAATGTATACCTTGGACCCAGTGGGACTGTATAAGCTAATTTTCTCCTACCACACATGGGATATAGTGAGGCTGTCCCATAAGACACACAAACTGATTCCTTAACCATTTTTACTTCTATCAGGAGGAAAATAGCATATACTGTAAAGGGATGTAATAGTGTTATAATAGAAAGTTAACGTGTATTTTAAAGAGGTGTAATACAAGGTTCAGATCTTATGATCATTTTCAATCACCATTTACAGACCACCAAGAAGATACTGAAATGTAAGTCTTTGACTCTACTCCTGAAGAGGAGACTTGACTGGGCCTGCTGTAGCTTCAGATTGTAAAGAAAGTCATGTTCCCTGTGGATTTCAAAAGACATAAGAACTGCTCAAGTCAAGCTAAAGGATTAATCTTTTGCGACGGCATAGTGTGCAGAGCTTCAGGAAGCATATAGACTTTTTATAGTATTGTAGGTCAGAGAAGGTATTTAAACACATTTGTGGATATTATTATTTTTTTTAATTCATTGAATCCATTACTAGGAGTAAATGTGCTTTTTTACATTTGTTTTAAAATGTAACACATAATAAACCATGAATATAGGAATTTGCTTCAACCTAAAACTGAAAATTACTTCTCAGATTCAAATTTGTGGCTTTACAATGTACCAGAACTGACTAATCATTCAATAGCAACAACATGTATATATAGTGTGTGTGTGTGCGTGTGATTGAATATACATTGATATATATTTGATTGATTATAGAGATATCAGTTGACATACACAGTTGTGTATTCAGTTGATTATATGTATAGATAGATAGATAGATAGATAGATAGATAGATAGATAGATATGTTGCCATTGTACATAGATGTGTATGGAGTACGTTGATATTGTGTGACTGAAAACTGCAATGAATGCTTAAATTAAAAAGAATTACAGTAAAAGATCCATTATCACTAACACCTTCCAAAACCCCTTACCCTCACTTTGAACACGATGATCCTATATGTCCTTGCCACTTTCTGAAGGAGGTCTGGAAGTCCTCTTTGTACGTATTTTTAGTTGCAATAGAGTGTCGTTAGTTGCAGTATCAAAAGTATCAAGGCTGCCTTCTGGTCATTTTGACTTTGGAGAAGAACCCATAGTTGTATAGTGCTAGATATTAGTAACAAGGTGCATAAGGATACCCTGTTATGGTTTTATGAACCTATTTTTTTTTTCTGCCTGTGGGCACTCACGAAGTGTGCTCAGTGCATTTTGGAAATCATACCTCATAAAGACTCTCAAGAAGGTTGACTGGAACTTCCTCAAAAACTGCAGGAATGAGTGGTAAGATGCAATAGTCTATTCAATGTGAGCAGGGGTATCATGAGGGGGATGAAAGGTAATGTGTCTTTTACTGTAAAAAATTATTTGATTCGAAAAACCATTCTCTGTATATTGAGATCACACTTCATATGTACAAAATGGAGCCACAATAGCATTATAGCATTAATAGCTAGTGTTCAAAAGCTGAGTTCTGATAAGGCTGTAATGTTTTCAACCAATATGTACAAACCTACATACATATAGAAGCAAATTAAACTGGACGGGTAGGCAGAAGTTATTCTAACAGGGGAAGAAAGAATACACAGAAGAACATTTCAATAGTTATTTGGCACAATATGAGGACTTAATGTTTGAAAATTACCCATAAACCTCACTTTCTACTAAGTTTTCCCCAAATGTTCAAGTGGTCAACCTCCAAATTTTACACCCACCACCCAATTTTTGCTTTCTTTGTTGAGTAACAAATATTTTTACAAATAATGAGGTAAAACTAAGAACATTAAATTGTCTGGGACAGAAGCGCATATCCTCAGTTGAGTTGTGGATATACATAGCTACAGGCAATTTTCATGAATTTTAAAGAAGCCAGATGCAATGGCCAGGTTTGCAAAGCAAGAAGACAGACAGAATGCAACATCTGTACCATGGTTTTAAAAGAAAACTTATTTGTTTTGGGGAGAAGAGATTGAACCCATGATTTCAAGGATGCTAGGCAAGTGGTCTAGGGCTGCGATACACCTCAAACCCCATGCCAAGTTTTTAAAGTGAATACTCAGGGCTCAATGTATCTCATTATCAGAAAATGAAATACAAATTGAAAGAGTTCAGGGGGCTAAGAAGCAATAATTGATAATTATAAAGAAGAAAGGTGATTGACTAAGGGTAGACTCAATTTGCTTCCAAGGTAATAAATACATGAAAGCTATAAGTAGCAATAAAGAGCTGTTTTGTTGACAGTCACACAAATAAGCAACGACCCATATGCTCGTGCCTAACACAAACGCAGAGCACTTTCTTCACATTTCTTGTCAGCTGGAGTTTTGTTACATTTTATGGGAACTCTGAGAAAACTTGTTGCAGAAATGTTGCCTTCTTTTAACTTGCTGATAACCGAAACACCAAAAAATATGGTTGAATGAAAACTGAAGCAGTGGCATTTGTAATATAATTTGGGTCAGTGAACATTTGAGGAAACAAATATAACTCTCATGGTCTAATAATTCTTGAAAACTCTTTGAAAAGCTGATTTAACAGTCTCCTTGAAATACTTGGAAACAATCTTTTTAATGGTTTCATTATTTACTATGTTAAAAATTATGTATACATATGTAATGTATGCATAGAGACACATATGTAGCAACACCATACACGAATGAGCTGTCCCTTTCATTTCATAGTTCTGGTTGTTAGAGACATAAATACCAGAAATGTGCCCATTTCTAACATAAACAAACATTCGCAGCTACACGTGCATTCTTCTCAAGATGGGAAAATATTACTACAAATTGCATTATCTCTCTAAATAAAAATTCTGGAAACTTAAATTAGGAATTCTATTTTAATATCTGTAGAACATGTCTTACCAGATTACTTGTGCCTTGTTTTTATCACATAACAAAATACATTAGATGCATCTATTGATTTTTGAAGGACACCATGAGTTACATTCCCTGCTTAATATTCCAGTGATTATAAACTTATTCATCATATTTTGCTTTGAGTGACATTTTAAATTGTTGAATTATTTTTTTAACCAAATAGCACTACAGTCAACTCTCTTGCATAGGTCTCCTTTTACATATGTTAGTATTCTTGAAACATATTACGTGATGAAATTATTAATTTTATTTTATTAGTATGCACCACTAGCTTTTCAGTGTTAGATATTGGTAAAGGTTTTGTTAGAAAATTTAGATGCTATTTGAAAAATCAATTTTTCACACATTGTAGAACATAATATAAACTTTTCTTTGGATTTTATGATTAAAAATTATGAGTAGGTTGTGTATTATTATTAAATGGGTACTCTTATTGTGGCTTTTATAAATTAATTTTCAATTCTTCATGCTATTACAGTAATAACCCTTTATTTTAAAGAGACAGAATGAATGCATTGAATGTCTCTAAAGAAAAGTCAGGAAGGCAGGACTAACTGATGGAAGTTTTACTTTAATATGGATAGATCTAGCATTATATATATATATATATATATATATATATATATATATATATATATCTTAGGATTATCTTGAATTATGAGAGCTCTTGACTTTGGTTAGGTCTGTGAAAATTCACAGATTCTGTATTTTAATTTACACTGGTAATAATAGCACATCAGCTGCTTTGAATAGTGAGGAGGGTGGTTATAATTTCCCCCTTGTCTCTTGTCTTGTCTAATACTGTTCGATTTGTTGGTTTGTTTTAGTTCATGAAAGTCATAGCAGTACATATTCTGACAGATAGTCTACGTGCTTTATTTGTAGTTGTTTTGCAATGCTGGGGGTGTAGCCCAGGGCCTCCGGCACGCCAGGTAAATGCTCTACCCCTGAGCTAGACCCTTTGCTGTTATACACTATTTCTAAAAAATCCTCATATTATTTTATGATATTCAGATGTGGATCTGCAATGTCCCCCAGAAGCCTCATGTTTGGAAAGTTATTTAATCATGGGGGCCAAGTCGTTGATTCCCTGTGCTGCTAGGAGGTGGGGCCTGGTCAGATGAGGTGGATGACCGGGCCGTGATCTGAAGAGGTATGCCCTGGATCTGCCCTACCTTTTTCTTGGCTTTCTGGTGCAATGCCATAAACAGCTTTTCTCCAGTTTGGCCCTTCATAAACTCTTCAGCTATTGCCAGTCGCCCAAGACAGGATAGAAATCTCCTGAAACTGTGAGCTAAAAAAAAACCCTCTGTCCCTTAAGTTGTTGGTTTCAGGGACTGTGTTCCAGAAATAAGGAAGCCATAAAGCCAGTTGTTAAAGTTTGGATCAAAAATGTCCACAAAGACCTCATGCACTTAGATGTTGTGGCTTATCTGTAGATTTTGTTGGGAGGTGGGATGTGGTGTGATGCCGCAGATTGGACCTGTGGCGGGTTACTGTCCACGCAGGGGTCTCTGGGTGTGCTGGGTGTGCTGGGCATGCTCCACGGACGGTTGTATACTTGCCCCAGCTTCTCCCTTGCTCCAATTCCTTCATCAATATTAATATTAATATTACATCAATATTAAGTTTGATATTCAAATTTTGAGTACTAAATTGTGCATTGCTAATCGTGAAAAAAATGTTATTGCATCTTCCTACTAGCATTGTAGACTTATTTTTCCATTGATGTTATTTTTCTGTTTTAGTTTCTTTTTCTTTATATGTTATTAGCTATATATCAACTTATTTTAATTATAGATTTATTGGAAATTGTACCTTTATATTATGAAATCTTTGTTATTACAATATCTCATTGTAGAGTCTGTTACATCTCAGTTACCTATATTGATAAATATTTTCCTAATATCGATCTCCTGATGTTGTATTTTTTATATGTTTCCTAGCTGATCATGTCTTTAGTTAAATATTTTGTTGTTTCATATAATTTGGGGGATCCCATTGGATAATATATTTTTTGGTATTTTATTTCCTTATTATGAATAAAAATATAATGATTTCTTGTCTTTTATTATGCTTTCTTCATGTTTTAGTTTTCAATGTCTTTCTTTATTGCTTTTCTTTCCTTACTTAGGGAATTAAACTTTTTAATTTTCTTTTCTTTTTTAATCATTTAAGTTACATCTCTTTTAGTGTCCCTCTTTCATTTTATACACACACACACTTTACTTAAAATTTAAATTTAACGAATAGCTTAATTTTTCATTCTTTTGAAATTGAAGTGTCTACAAATGAGAGAGGAGGCACATCCGTGACCAAGCTGATTTATTAGTTTAAAATGAGTGAGCTGGGAGTACCTCCGAGATGCTTCATACGGCATCAGCAGCAACCGCTCCCTTCCCTTCTCACCTAGAGTGCGTTCACGATCGCCTCAGCAGCAGAAGAATAAGCTACTCTCAAAAATTTTTGTTTGTTTTTCTTCTTCTTCACGCAAGCCATGGTTTTGGCTGTGTCTTACCAGCGCTGCAGGAGTCATGAGGACAGACATGAAGGGTGTCTTCCCTATACTTTAGCTGCACTTACAGTTAGTAGTTCTTTCCAAGGAATTGACATTGCACCGATTCTGCTTTAATAAATTACCATTGTATTAAACCTCCACATGGGAAAATGAAATCACTTTGAAAGTCATGAAAATCAAGTTTTCTCCAAAGAAAATAACAGTTTATAGTCAAAATTAAGTTGTAAAATTATTTTTCAAAAACTGCAATCTTTGCACATCTTAAATTATAAAGAAACTATTGTGCTTAAAGTGAATTGTTTTAGAAAAAGTAGAAATATTAAAGCTAATGACTGACTTCTTCTTACAAAATCACAAGTATCTTGTATAATGTATTTTCTTCTAATAGACAAGGACTTAAAGAATTTAAATATTTTCTTTGTTTCTGAGGTGAATGCTAATTTTCAGTGTTATGTCACTTTTGCTCCAGCCTAATCTAGTAGACTGAAAATGAGATCATACTGGGAGTCACGTGTGTGTTCTCAATGTCTTGTAATCATCCTATTGTCCTGTGCCTCACAGAATAATGCAAGATGAGCAGGCACTGACAGAGTCACATCAGAAAGGAACCAGTTTTCATTAGTGGTAAAATAAATGAAAGGTGAAATACCCTAAGAATGTCCTTAAAATTAACTATTTGCTAAATGATGGCATGACTAGTCCAAGCTATTAGATAATAAATAATGCTTCAAAATATGCTGAATAATTCAACAGATGTGTAACTTTCTTATCCTTTTTTGGATACTACAGACATATGATAAAAAATTCCACAAGTAGTATTTTTATTATAAACGAGTGTCCTAAAAATCTACACTGTAAGTATATGTTCAATTCAAAATATGTTCAGTTTTCTAAGGTAATCATAAGCTATTTTACTATTGAGATTGCAAATCGTTACGCTCTATGTCACTATGCTGGAAACTGAATAACCGTAATGCTTTCCTTGAAGTCAACTGTTTCAGAATATCTGTTTTAGAATTCTCAAAAAGTATACATATAATTTGGCACCAATGTAGCTTAAAATATATTATGACCATATAGTCAGAGAATCCAAAAATAAGCATAAATGAATAATTAAGTAACAAATACAACAAAAGATTCCTTTCAGAGATGAGACCATAAACCTGGGGTGCAAGTTAAAGTCCCAGAGAATGAGTGTTAATAGGAACAGCTCAGTAGCAGCAATCAAAGTAATATGTAACATTTAGGAATATAATTAGATGCCAGTTCATGAAAACTATTTCAAAAAGATAATTTCATCTATAATTATATGTGTAATAATGTAATGTTCATAAAAAATCTGCAAAATCAGATATTCTCACAATTTAGCCTAGAATTGAACAAGGAAGCTTAAAATATTAAATCTGACTTTAACTATGTTTTGATGATATGGTTTAAAATATATCTTGAAATACTTGCAAATATTAAATTTGTACATCTATTGTTTTTAAAAATGTGTTTCATATGAGGGATCCATGGCCTACGGTAGTAGTAAAAATTGTCAATATCCTATGTTTACTTGAGAGTTAAACTGGACCAATGTACCTTCATAGTGACTTTTTAAACCGTAAAAATTAAAGCATAAAAGACACTTTAGGGTTAACTAGAAAACTGTGTGAAATTGAATTTCAGTGTTGATTTCAGGTGACCTTTATTCTGTCACATGACATTTATGTTGAAGACTTTTTTTTCTAAAAACTAATTTTCTTATTGTCTTAGTTACCTTTTCGTTGCTGTGACACAATACCCGCCACCCACAAACTTAGGAAAGGAAAGGTTTACTTTAACTCACAGTCTTGAAGGTCACAGTCCATTCAGGGGTGGCCGGCAACAATCTAAGTACATGGCAGAGAGAGAGGTGGAGGCGGCTTCCCTGGACAAACCGGAAGACAAGCTGAGGCTAGTTGAGACTAGTCCCCCTCCTCCAGGAAGGCAGGTGCAGCTTATGTATCCTTTCAGGTCTCTGCCCAGTAACCAGTCCCTCCTGCACCCGGGTGTGGCCACTACACACCCTTAATCCTAACTTAACTGCAATCCACCCCACCAGACCAGACCCCAGTCCACCAACATCACATGGTTCCACTAAAATACCTGAGACTTTTGGGAGACACTCCAGATCCTAACCACAACACTTATTCTTTAGGAAGACTGGGAGCCTGAAAAACTGTGTGGGTAATTAGTGAACGATGAACTAGGAAAGGATTGGTTACTTTCCCTTTGCCCCTTCAATTTTTTCAGGTATCTGTATATCAATTATTTCTTACATTTTCAGGATAGTTTGTAAATTTAAATTTTCAAATTACATGAGCTTTAATTTAGACCCTAACATAGGTACAGTTTACCCCTTTTTTCAAAGGACAAGCAACCTCATCTAAGGAGAAGAATAAAAGATTGTTCTTCTGCATACTGAAGGAATATCCGATTTTAAACAAATTTTCTAACTAATAGGAACACATGTTCTTTCACGCAACCATTCTTCGATGTTCTCTAGTAAGAAGAAACACTTAGGATTTCATATAGCTCCACTTTTGTTTTTCACCAATCTTCTTGAAGAAAAAAAGTTTTAATTAGTTCAACTGTGCAATGGAAATCAACACAAAGTTTGTCATCCAGGTTACATTTTAAACTACAGGAAGGCTGATTTTTAAAAAAGAGTTAGTGAAATATGCATATGGCTTTTGGTTGTTTACTTGTTATACAAAATGTTAAGTGGGATTTTTAATTTCTCGAGTCATTTCTAAAATATCTAATATAATCTCAAAGGAACTATCTCAGAAAGAATAATTTTACTCATATTAGTTAAAGTCATATCCTCTTCCTTAACTATTTCTCTTTCTAAAATCAAGGCAGGATTAAAGTTAGTATTGACAAAATAGTTTAAAATTTTTTAATAATTAGTATTAATACTAGGTATTTTTACATAATTTGAATTTTATTTAGAAAATGTTGATCACAATGTATCACAGAGTTACTTGCTAAACTGTAAAGAACACTATTAATATGATAATGACTAAAACAATTGGCTTTTCTGTCTTTCTGTCTTCTAACTGATTTGAGACAAAGCTGACTGTTTTGGGATTCACATAGTTAGATAACATTGTAGGAAAAAAAAGAGTGCTAAAATTTTGACTTTGACCATGAAATTTGTTCACTCTTATTAGAACATCTCTAACCTGTAAAGGGATTTTTAACAACATGCCTTTCAAAGTCAAACAATGTAATTCTTCTACAGTGTAGGACCCATTGACTGGTAATGAGGTGTAAGAAGTTCCAATAGCTTGGTTTGGACCAAGGTTAATATAATTACGGACCACAAACTCCAAGAAATCATTCAAACTCTTGCATCTGAACTACCCGCCTACAAGAAAAGGTGGTCTTTCAGTCTCCAGTGAGCTGATTTAAAATGATCTATTGATTTCAACCAAAGAAAGATGAATATACTAGGAAGCAAGGAGGCTGCCTCTGAGTGCAAATGAGGAGAACTGAAGGACTGTAGCTGTGGGAAGAGGAATCTTCCTTCCACAAAAGCCATGGCAAAGGCAGAGACTTTAAAGAGCAGTGACAAAGATTCAGATGCCAAAAGGAATGCCATTCTTGCAGCCCCTGAGAAAATGCAGTAAGAGGATGACAAGAGCTACAGAGAAGAGTAGTACCAGCGAAACTACTTTGCCTTTGCAGATTGAAGCAGGAGCCAAAAAAATTACTTAAGTTTGGGAACTGTGGAAGATTCACTAGTTTACAAAGAATAAAAATAAAACTAGACAAAAAAGTCCATCACATCTTTTAACATTAATTTTTCTTATGTGTTCTAATTAAGAAACAATAGCATGAGGATAGTTGGTTTTGTGATTTGTGTCGCCCACGTTTTGATTGCTCGTGCACGCAGTATGAATGCATAGATTTTCCAGTTACTTGTCTGCAATAGCTATACAATGAAAAACATGGAGAACAGTTTCTTTTGTATCACAAACAAACTTGCTTTAAAAAAACGACTAAGATGAGGAAGCTTTTTGCATTTTAGGCAAAAATGCATTGAATATTAAAATTTTAAATCATCCTATCTGATCAGACATTGCTATGTCAATGTCCATGTGCCGAGTTTAAAGAATTTTGTCTCTAGTATGCTCTTTGGTGAGAATTTCTTAAGTGGTAGAGAAGTTTACATATTATTCCCCAACCAACATAAAAATAAAGAATGTGCAAGAATACCTGTCTTAGTTCAGCCTCAAAATAAATACTGTGTAAAAATTTAGGTCAAAATTATCACGTTTGCAAGATATACATTTGAATAGTGCTCAATTGCTAAGAATTAAAATAGAAATAGAAATTCCTTACCCTCTCCCAGTATCGCCCTCTCTCTGTCCCTGACTATTCAACAAAAGCCCTTGCTCACAGGGTGATCTCAGTATTCCTCATTTCTGTCTGCTTTCTGGATATTTAACAGGACCAAAACTGAGGTATGAGTTATTTGTGGTCATTTTCCTGAAGAAGACAAACAACCAACATGCTTTGAGCTTAGCATCTGAATCTATATATAAAAATAGAATAAAAAGTAACTTTTGAAGGATTCTATGATGTGATACAAGATACGGGACTGTAGACTCAGGAAGCCCTGAGAATGAATGTCGCCAGCCAAACATTTGCCTATGATTATGCCGCCTCCAAGTTTCTCTGAAAAAGATGGAAATGCTAAAATTTTAGCTTAATGTTATGAGCCAGATCTTTTATTGTCTAAATCTACCAATATTACTGTAGATGGCTCTATTGTCTAGGCTGGTCCTGAACTCATAATGAAGCCCAGGGTGACCTCAAACTCAACAGCAATACTCCTACTTCAGCCTCTTGAGTGTTGGGATTACAGACATTTGTCATCACACCCAATTTTATGTGCTGCTGGGGAATTGAAATCAAGACCTTGAATTTGCCAGAAAGGTGCTTTACATGCTGTGCCATTCCTCCAACCCTTTGCCCAGTTTTTACGCTCTACATTTTCAAATGTCAAATTACAGTTCATTTTTAAATGTTTCAGCTTAGTATGACCCAATTTAGGTCATATAAAAATGCTGCTGCCCTTTCTGTATGTAGGCCAACCAATAATCAGTGATTTCTCTTCAGGGCTACATAGTATTGATTGCAGACATATCAGAATATAAAATAAATATATAAACTCCCATATAAGGACATTTTGTTTTCTAGAATTAAATACTTTATTTTATAATTAAATAGTATTCTGAGACCAATTAATAACTTACCTTTATATTGAATAATAAAGCTGGAAAAATTACACTTACATGGTCAACTGCACAGGTGTATGTCGTTTTTTGTACATGTCTATATAGCGAAATGTGATGTTTCTCTTGTAAGAACTGTTTTCTGTGTAAGTCACCAGGCTTTCATGGGGAGTCAGTATCATGAACAAATCCTTTTACCTCTGTCTTGATTGAGTACTTTTGTTTCTTACCTTTGTTTGAGAGGAAACACATCTTCCGGGAGTTTCCTGAGTAAAAGTAGAGACTTATAGCTCCTGATTTGAAGATTGCATATTTGAAATAAGTCTTTAAATTCTGAACTTCTGCAATTATGTTTAGTATCAAATTTGAATGATAATTCACTCTAGGTACTCTGAAGACATTTTCCATTGTCTACTAGCTGCCAATGTTGCCCTTAATGACTTCGGTGGCACTTTGATTATTGAGAGTTCATAATTTATTTTGTTTTTGTTTCTTTCATGCCAGTGTTAATCACAGAATCTTTTGGAATCCTTGTTGATACTGATTTTATATTTCTCAGTGCTATCCTGTTATAAGCCTCATTAAATGACATAGATACTCATAAATCCATTCATTTGAAATATTATTTTGTTTCAAAAAATAATTTCTGCTTTTGTTAAAATAATATTCCTGTAATTGATTCATTGTTGCTATTCTTTTTGGTGGGGTGATTGAAATCATACTTTTGTCTTTTGACTTCTCTTTTCTTTCATTTCCTATTATTTTAATATTTCAAAATTACTTTTGAGAAACTCCCATAAATTTTTTCATGCAAATTTTGTTGATTTTCCCAGTGTATCACTATGATTATATTTTGAGATTGTCAAAAGAGTTTTTCCTGAAACTCATGTCCTCTTCTTCTTAAAACTTAAGAATATTTCTTGCTTTTCTCAAAACTTTATGATTTGTGAGGGTCTTTTTACCCTCTTTTCTTTGCAGTGTATTTTTAGTATTATTTTTTGTTTTATTTTAGTCTTTATCCTTCTTGTTACTAAGTTTCAAGTATGTGATAAGTGTTAGCTGACCGTTCGCAATTAAGAATACAGATTTGAGATGGTAGTGGTCTGGGTCTCTCATGGAACTTTAAATGAAAGACAAAGGGAAAGAGGGGGACAGGGGGGTGAAGGGAAGGAAGGGAGGGGCGGGGGAGGGACAAAAGGAGAGCGGGAAAGCCCTTGTCACTTTGACAAGGAAAGTATGTGCACAAAATGCTCAACTCCATTGTAAACCTTAAATTCTGCACTTGTACATATCAATAAAATGGGGAAAAAAGTTATCAACCTCTAAAAAAAAAGAATACAGATTTGAGCAGACATTTGGTGGACCACGCCTAGGTGGGACTTGTTGAATGGTCGACTTCACTGTAAGAGGAACAGGTGGAATATTTCACAAGGAATCTCTAAAACCACATCTGTCAGTCGTTTTCTCTTGGGCTTCACAGTTTTCCAAATGGGATTCTTAGTTTTCTTTCTGTATGACTTTTCTGTCTTCCAATTTCCAGAGAATTGGTTGGGCAAGTGGGGTAGAACCTCACAATTTGGTGTGTAGTTTTGCTTAGTTCCTTTGTTTTCAATATCAAACCTCATTCTTGTGTTCGGCTGTGCCCAGCTTCTTTAACTTTTCTAGCATATTTCTCCAACCAGTCACCTCACTGGTAAGAGAGATCATCTGATGAGGGTTGTTCACATATCTGTGAATTGTATTCCTGTGTATGGCTCGGTCTGTAATCTCTGCTTTCACAGGTACGGTAGCCGCTTCCTCTTTTGGGAACATTGCATCTTGTTGCTTAATTACAGATTTCTATGACTTTCAGTTGACATTCATTTGTGTGTCTCCTTTCAGTTTTTCATAATTCTAAACTATCTTAGATGTTATTTTAATTTTCATTTGCTTAGTGTTTTGTGCTCATCCATTTTCACTTCCTCTGTCTTTCTTTTTTCTTTGTTTCTTTTTCATTTCCTTTTTCTTGACACCAGGAAAGGAACCCATGGATTTAGATGAGCTACACAAGCTGATCCCCAGCCTCTGAACTGCACGGTGCCCCCATGTTTATGCTTTCTCTGTCCTTTTGGTGGAAATTTAAGCAAGAATTGTAATTATGTAATATCTGTATAGTTAACCTCAATTTCAGTGATTTGATGCTTTTTTGTGTGATAGGGTAGCACATTTAAAAAGCGTTTATAAGTAAATAAACAAAAGTGGAATGGAATCATGCACAATAGCCACCAATGGACTTGACCTTTTCTTTTGGTCCCTAAGGAAAAGGTAGTAGATACCTAAGACACACTATGGGACACGCTTTGACCACCATACGTACATGGCCATACAATGCTTGCTAGAGTTTAGCTCCAAACAAGGGTAACCACTTTACCTAGTTAAGCAGAAATCCAGTTTTTGGACAAGCTAGCGTAGTATTTATGCAACTCCAACATGGTGCAATCTCATTGTATTTGCATCGTGCTCTGATTTCACTGGGAAAGCATTGGTTTTTGATTTAGGAAACCACTAAATTAGAAGACCTTTGTTTCTTGATAGTCTGCAACATGTATATAGTTATCTCTCCGAAACACCCTTCTCTTGCTTAAAGTTTTCAGCAACTGTATTTAATTATTAAAACTTCAATCACATCTGAACTCAACCGCTAAGCTGCATGAGAATGTATATTTAAGCCATTCCAGTGTCTTCTGGGGAGAGTCAGAGTAAGGAGATTGAGAAAATTAACCAATTAGCTATTAACACATCTGTCTAGCTGTCTATATCTCCATTAACTTGCTCTACTTATTCAACAGCATGAAGTGGATATTTTGTACTCCTTTGCCTTTTTAAATACGCATGGATAAATGACTTTTTTCACCTGTGCTCGCTTACCTAGGCAGAGGTATAGAGAAGTCCAGTGCTTAGACAGACTGAGTGCGTTTTGAGTTTCATGTGTTAAATATAAGAATAAAGGAGGATACATACAATTAGAACAGGTAGTTGGCAAAATACTGTTTTATAGAGAAATCAATATTAAAACACTCATAATACCTTCAAAGACTTCAGATACTAGTCAGATCCTTGGATTAAATTTTAAAGTAGAAAGACTATTGCACCTTTTTGCTAGTTTAGACAGCAAGTGCTGTATTAAAGTTTATTAGAAAATTCATAAAATCTAGAATCTCTTCCTGGGCCAGAAAAATCAATCTTGGAGGCTACTTCTTTTGGAAAATTCAGATTGCATTGAAGCATGGCTTGAGTGGACGTCCGACTGAGTGGGATTTGTCATCTAGATGCGATTAAGGATGCTGGGTACTATGCATCGCTCTGTATTTGATATGTTGTTATGGGAAGCTGGACTATTCTGTCAACATTCTAAAGAACACATTCAATAATCACTCATCTTTAAGGTGCTTCTGACCTCACAGGTATTTTCATTGTGGAGTGCAGGTATGGTGCGAGGGATTTTGATTATGGAGTTATGCCAAGGATGGAGGGATAGGTTTGTAAATAATTCCAAATGCCCTCTATGAGAGGCTGAAAAAGATTTCTAAGAAATTAGGAAAGAGAGATAAGAAGTTGAAATAAATAATTATGTATTGGAATTAATATATAATTAATATAATCACTGTAGCTAAGGACATTCAGAACATAACAGGCATGAAATCAATACATGTAGGATACCAAAAAGATATTACCAATTAAGTACAGCAGCTATGTGTAGTAAAAATTAACCTGAACCTGTGGCTAAGATGAATAATTATTTCTGTAAACAAGCAAAAAAGGTTTTGAAAAGACCATGAAAGCATACTTAAATATTTATAGTAACAAGGGAAAATGAGTGCCAAAGACGTTATTGATAAAATGTTAGAATTTTAGTCTAAAGAAATCATGAAGTATTTCAAAGATTATTATTATTTACCTTTTAGTTTAGAATATTTTAAAGTATCATGTATCTATGAATCATACAATATAATCTAGAGAGAAAAACATGAGTTACAACATATATTCTAGCAACTGCTATACCAGAAATTACTATACTATTTTGTTTTTAAAGTTATAATAAATAACTTTAGTTTAATATGCACTTTATACTGCTAATGTATTTTGGCAACAAAATAAATTATCCTTAGAGCAGCAATTCCCATGCAAAAGCAGGATGTTTCTCACTGATTTACTTATTTTTGGTGGCAGAGATGATATTAGATCAATTTCATCATGTGAATGTCTCTTTCTAAATAAATAAACCAACATTTACTTTAAGCACTTACTTCAAACATCACTTAGTAAAACTCTCACTTCCTATCTGTTGTTTTTAGAGCATATTTTATATTATCTCAATGGAAATGTGTATGTTACCGGAGGATTGGCATATATGCTTGCTTTTGTTCTCTTGTGTTTGTTTTATGACAATATTTACAATTTTTCCCTGGTGTTGTTTCATTTCCTTTGAGATTTGATAGGGTCATGTTCTTGTTTTAGAATAATAAATGATGAGAGTCAGAAAAAATACTGACATTTATCTCCTGAGTCATAATATAAAGTTTAAAGAAACTTTTAAAAATTTCAAGATAAAAGTCTATAAAGTGATGACAGGAAGTTAGAAAGAGGGTGATGATAAAGTTAAAATAAAGGTAGAATGTTCTGAAGAGATCTGAAATAGGTAAAGGAGTTCAGTTGATATAAAAATATATTACCTCAAAGAAGGAGAAGGACAAGAATTCTAAATTCAAATGATGTTATGAAGATCTGTTAAATAAATTACTTTTTGTTGATGGGGGAGAGCAGGCATGATTTAATAAATCTTTCTAATATAAATGAAGAAGTCCAATCATTCAATTAAATGAATATAAGGTTTTATACGAGGATTATGAGAATATTAGCTGTCATTCCGAGTCATATCCAGTCTAGAAATTTCGCACATTTTCTTTGATGTTTTTCAGGAAAGCGTGCTAGTTGCCCTCCACACCCGGACCCCAGGGAATCTGTGATCTCTAACTTCCTTTTGGTAACCCATTACAAACTTCATTCATGAATTTATCTAAGCCTTTCCTGAGCCTATTTATATTTTCAGACTATACAACCTTCTAGGATAATGGCTTGCATATGTTTACTACCAACTGTGTAAAGCAGTAAAGTACAAAGCATAACTCCCTTTTATCTTTTATGCTACAATGGGCATCATCCAGTTCTGGCACTCTCTAATTTGGAGAAAGGAATTCATTCTTGCACTTCATGATTTTCAGAGTCAGAATCCATACAACCCCATGTGCAATTTTATAAACTGAGTATTCTTAAACTTTTACAATATTTTCAAATAGAAACAAAGGCTAGGCTACATAATGCAAAGAGCTTTAGTTTTAATTGATTGCATGCTTGTCTTTTGATCCCTGAATCATTATCTATGAATCAAAGTGCTTGGCAATTTCTAGAATCTTTCTAATTTCCCATTTGATTGCATTCTATTACTTATTTAGCCTAATCTGCTTTTTTCCCTCTAAGAAAATATACAGGTGTGAGGAGAAAAACTTCAATACGAAATAGAACATAATCTTGAAATGAATGTAGCCTGTTTAAAATCCCATTTCCCTGCTATTCATCTTTATTCTTTTAGCTATATCACTTATTCCTGCTCTGATTTTTTTCTTCAATAAATCAAGGAAAATGGCATAACCACACTTCACCACCCCATTGCCTTGCAATGGGTCCCATCCAGAATTATCTCTGGGTTGGGTCATGTCACTTGCTGTGTCCAATGGAACACCACCAAATTAAACAAGCTTCGCTTTGATGACTGCTTCTTTCCAGACCTTACCTTGTGGAAATTCTTTCTTGAGATAATTAATTAGAGAAGTCCATATGCTTTCCTTAAGACTCCATGAACAAAGAAATTCAGCCATATTAGCCCAAGCCTAGAGTTCAAGTGACTCACAAGTAAATACAGCCTCATGAGTGGCTTTCAGTAAGACACACAGAAGAACCACCTAACCAACTTATGGAATCATTATAGGATATGTGGCTGATCTTTTAATCAGTAAATTCAGCGTACTGTGTTACAAAGGAATATATAACCGATAGCTTGATATTCTCAAGTTCTACTAGAAGAGTTAGTCTTCAGGATATGTGACAATAAATTATACATACAATTAAATTGATGATCATTTAATCTCATTTCTTATTACTAAAAGTAGTATCTCATGTATAAGGACATGTGACTTAAGTAAGCTTAATAGATAAGCTATGCCTAATTTAATATTGCTACAAAATTGTTGTGGAGAGATTCATAGGCAAGACGTTTTTTGGAACGTGTTTTGGGGAATAATACATGTGGTAGGATGACAAAACCTGGCTGAGCAATGAGAGAAGATCAGTTGGACCCTAATTGATTCAAAGGTCTCAGCAGAACACATGTCTCTGGATCTCTCGAGGTCTTCAGAATCCTACCATATTTAAGAAGGTCAAACCTTTTCTATCTTCATCTCAGTAAGGTGAAACCTGATCTTACCAAGAAAAGAGTTTAAGCTTGCGTGAATAGTTTTCTTATTTACTGAGACATTATTTTAGTACAAAACGTGGATTTTATGAGGCACCTGTAGTTGTAATATGCTCATTCTAGATTTTTAATTCTCTGTTTATACTGCCACAAAAAAGAACAGTATGGCATTTTGGTCTTTCTCAGGTGGTCCACTGTGGAGTTGTGAGCACAATTCTCTTTCTCAATTTAGAATTTGACTCTTCTTTTTCTAATATTTATACAGCCAGCCTTGAAATAATCAATTATTCTAGAAGAATGGAAGAGGAAGTGTCAAATTTCAGTAGGGTCTCATGATAACTCTTGTATGTGGCATTAGTAGTTTGTACTCAGCGCTCTTATTAAGAGCCATCTATCCATTGATGCACATCTGTTTCTCCACCACAACAGCTAAGTTATACATCATATATGGATGGCTTTAGTAGAACTTAACTTCTGCAACCTAAAGCCATTTATATCATGGAGTTCATCACTGAATTATTTTATCAAATGATCTTCCACAGATTAAGATTGTTGTCCTTGCTGCGATTATTATGTGATCATTCTGGAGAAAAATGATTACATATGGATCTTTGATCAAGAACATGTCAGAACATTCGTGCTAAATATGTAACTTCATTAGATGCCTCTTTATCCTCCACCAAAACATAAGACTGGCTTCCAGTTGTTTCTTATGATGTGTGGAATGTTTGTGGAGAAAGTTGGGTGGGAAGAACACAGATTGTATCAGTCATGACGTAGTTACTCATATAGATAAAAATCTCTGAACCAACCAGTGTCTCCAAACACCTAGATATAAGATTTATGGTATGAAAATCTGAGAAGGTGCTGTATGTTTTATTCCACCTAATAAAAAAGCTTTTCTTCTCTTGGAATCATAAAATAAGGGTAAATGTACATAAGTGTTGTCAGGGCAGGAAAGGTGGCTGTGTTTTTGTTGGAGCAGGATGAGTCATGTTGCCTTCTTGACATTCTCTCTAGACTCTTTCTTTAATAGAGGCACTATGATATTACTTTAGACTAAATTTCAAAACAGCTTGTTTAAATTTTTCACACATTTTCATTAAATAGTGAGCATAGAGTAGAAATGAGTGAATACCAAGTGAAAAAGAAAATGGAGAATTTCACTCCATTTTATTTGCTGTTGACTATGGGATTGTTGTTAACAGTTTTTATGAGTCTAAAGAAAAGTCTTTCAACATCTATAATTACCAAAGTTTTATCATGAAAAGATGTTGGGTCTTATCAAAATATTTTTCTGCATCTACTGAAATGAGATTATCATGTGATTTTTATCAATTCTGCTTACATGATGTATTTCACTTACTGCTTCATATATGTTTATCATCCTTGTGTTCCTAGGATAAGGCCAACATGGTAATGTGTATGATCTTTTTAATGATTTGTTGCATTCTGTTCCCAAGTATCTCATTGTATCTTACTGTGGAGTTTTACATCTCAGCTCATCAAAGTATTGGCCAATCACATTCTTTTTGCGGACATCATATTCAGTTTTGATATCAGGATATTGTTTCCTTCATAGAATGGGTTTGGTACTGATCTTTCCCTTCAGGTATGCTGGACTGAAAAAAAATACTGGCATTATTTCTTCCTTGAAGCTCTGGTAAATTTCAGTGGCTAATCCTTCCACCCAGTGTCGAGCATTACTTAATTAGAAAAGTCTTTATTATTGCTTCAATTTAATTGCTTGTTATTAGTCCATTTAAGAATTATTTTTGGCTTAGTTTGTCTATGGATTTTATCCATTTATTCTAGATTTTCTAATTCATTGGAATATATAACTCATTTTTGAAATAATTTCTTATCGTCCTTTGAATTTACTGGTGTTTTGTTTCAATTTTGCCTTTTTTGTTTCTAAATGCTATAATATGAGCTTTTTCTCAGCTTTTGTAAGTTACCAAAAGTTTAGCTGATTGTAAGCTTTTAAAGAACCGAATCTTTGATGCATAAGTGCTGTGTGATGCTATTTTAGTCTTGATTTCAATAATTTTCATGGTGATCTTTATAATTTCTTCTCTTCTACAAGTTTTGATATAGATTGCTTTTTTCCCTAGAACCTTGAGATACATCATTAGATTATGTATCTGATTATTATCTATTTTTTAAGGCACTCACAGGTAGAAACTTCCAATTAAGTACCCCTTTTATTGTGTCTCACAGATTTTGGTGTGTTATGTTGCCATCATTGATTGATTCCAGACACTTAAAAAATTCCTCCCTCATTTCTTTTATAATTTGTTGATTATTCAAGAGCATTATTCTGTCTATATTCAAACCATACTATTCTGCTCCTGGGCCCCAAAAAGCTCATGTTCACCTCATTATGCAAAACGCATTTAATCCCACCTGCCAACAGTAGGCAAGTAACTGGAGCATCAAAATACATGAAACTGTTGGGGAATAATCCAGATTCAAACCATAAGAACATATTCTAATGAAAACATGGTAGATTAATATAACAATTATAACATGGTATTGGCCAAGAAAACACATTTATTAGTAGAAACAGAATAGAAGACAAGCAGACAACCACAAATACAGTTAGCTGTATGATGTTTGACACGGAGCTAAAAACCCTACACTGTAGAAAAGACAGCCTCTTTAAAAAATGGTGCTGGCAAAAATTGGTCATTCATATTCAGAATAATAAAATCAGACCTTTACCATGTACTAAAATCAAATAAAAATAAATCAAATATATGAACATAAAAGTAGAAGCAATGTATCTACTGGAGTATAAAATGAGGAAAACACTTGAAGACATAGGTATAGGCATGCACTTCATGGAAAGAACTCCAATACCATAAGAAATAAAACCAATAATTGGCAAATCATATTAAACTAAAAAAAGGCTTCTGCACAGCAAAGGAAACAACAAGCTAAAGAGACAATATACAGAATGGAAAACAAAGGTCAGCTACTCTTCTGATGGAGGAATAATATCTGGAATAATATCTGGAATAATATCTGGAATAATATCATAATGCACAAATCTATACTAATAAAAACTTTAAAACCCAAAGTACAACAAGACTAAGGGAAAAAGGTAAATAGGTAAGCATGTTAATTACAGGTGCTTGATTGCCATCTCCACAAAGCCATCAGCATGAAGCCCTCCTGTATACAGGCTGACCTTCCACGACTGCCCTGACTACAATCTTGTCCCCACATGGCACCTTTGAAGGTAAAAGACAAAATTGAGTAAGACTGGGGTGGTTCTTTCTACTTACTGCTGCTGCCCAAGGACAACCTTATAACCTCCTGACCGTGACCACGTCCACTTTCATAAGTGAACTGAAAGTCGGGAAAGGGAATACCACGGAAGATAGAGTTTGGAGCATGACTCTGTGGCACTCAGCACCCATGGCTTCCTATACGGTATAGTGATACAAACACTTTGTAGCCATGTTGCCTAAATGTTTTTAAGAGATTAAAAATATAGTGAAATACCATTAGTCTATCAAAGTGATCAAATCTAGCTAGGCACAAATAAGGAAGTCCTTGAACTTGATGGTATACTAGATTACAATATGTTTGTAATTCATCTGTCTAGTGAAACACTTCTGCCATTATTCTCCCTCGTCTTTTGCTCCATTCTCTTGGGTGGAGCCTTCTCAATGAGTCTACATGGCTATCTCTAATTAGACAACCAAGATTATCCTTCCGTAGAACCTGTAGAGATTGTGAAGTCCATTTCATTCCAGTGAAGTTGAAGTACTATTAAAGCTTTAAAATAATAGGAACAAACAGTAGCATTCTAGACTTGCATTTTCTTTTGGCTTTCAGATCTTGTAGTTTTTAAGCCTGATTTCAACTTGAAACAACTTAAAAGATTAGACCTGATTGGGAAGACAACCTACTTAGTCTAATCTTTGCTCCTATCTTGCCTTAATTGTCGCTCAAAGAAGTAACTATTAGTGAAAAGTCTTTTTAAGAGGTCTGAGGTCAGCGATTTATCTTCTGTAAAGGCTGTAGTTTTGGAATAAATTAGTAAATACTTCAGTTTGGAACTCTTTATTGTCAACTGTGACAGGCTCTGAATTTTATGCTTTGGACTTCAATATCTACAGAAAAACAAGAGAGAGAGAGAGAGAGAGAGAGAGAGAGAGAGAGAGAGAGAGAGAGAGAGAGAGAGAGAGAAGGAGAGTAGTGATCACATGATCTGGATAAAGACTGAGTTCATCTCTTCCAACATTTCATTGAAAACAGCAAGAATAAGCAGATGCACACAATACTTTAATTTAGTTCACACATTTCCTTCAGGCTGTTTTATCTGCTTTCCATACAACTTTGCATAAGCTTTCTAAGAGACAGCAGACAGCAGTTTGACCAAATGTTTTGCCATTGAATTAAAAGTTTTGGCAGCCTCCTCTCCTGTAATTTGGAGGATAAATTTTAGATTATGGTATTTATCTATCTCATGTTATTGTAGCAGAATAGATTGGTAGATGATAGATAGATAGATAGGCAGATAGATAGATAGTGATAGTATGAGAATATTGAAAGACCTATAAAATGCTCTCTTAGAAAATAGATGAAGTTGCTGCTGTCCTTGAGATTTCAGGTAGTCCGTGCTGGTAGGTCATCTTTCAATCTATTAGGAACCTGGGTATCTGGTAATAAGTTCACCTGGAGACCAAAGGGGCATGCTGACATTACCATTACATTCACGGGGCAATTACAAGAAAGAGCTAAATGCTGCGAAATGATAGTTTTGTTTGCTGCTCCAACTCATCTTTTTTATTACCTTTTTTGTTGTCCTACTTGACAGCAAAGACCATTGCTCAGAATTTAGTCATTTGATTAGCAAATTCCCTTACAGGATAGAAATTATTCTTATTTATTCTACATAGGAAAATGCTCTACAAAAATTTGAGTTTCTTTTACTAAGAAAGAGGTGGTTATTAAGGCAAACAACCAGCACAAGAAAGTAAAGAAGACAAAGGGTAGGACCAAAAAGGAACAGATTTATAATGAAATGTTCAGTGCAAAGATATCACTCTTTTGTTCTCTGGCTGAATAACTACGGAGGTGAGTGTCCTATGGTGGTTTACTCTCCACAGCACCACAGCCAGGGTAAATATCTGTTCACCCAAGTTAGAATACTTTAAAATTAAAAAAGTGACTTCGTTCATGTTCTAGAACAATAGATATAAACTGAAATTATGGGGGGAACAACATCTGAGCACTATTATGCTAATTATGAGAAACCTCATTACCTCCCCTCAGTTTACCTTTTCCTTAACCTATGGCTATGGTGTTAATCTGCAGTGATATTAACAACAATCAATGTCAGTACATCAAATGACGCTCACACGTACCTTCTCTGTAGTTTTCAACAAACTTTTTGAAACATTTTCCAAAAGAAATATAGTAAGAAATTTGAGAAATGAGCTTATTTAAGCCAGGAGTATAATTTGTTGCTCAAATGTATACCAGTATAGGGTAAGTCAAGATCTGAATGTAAGATGCTGAGTCTCTCTGTGGTAGTCACATGTCACATGGTGAAGTCACATTGACTGGGGACACAGGTGTGTGATGAACCCTTCAGGAAGTACATGCAGTGGTACCATTTCTAGTCAGAGCTAGAAGGATACGTGAAAGACTGTTAAACTGTTCTGGTCTGTGTGCAGAGTCACATGGCATTTTTAGGCTTGTCCAACACTGAGGACTGGACAATTTAATGTTACACAATTCTTCCCTCACTACAATGGATACAACTAATCCATTTTGACACTTTCTCTCACTCGACTTAACCTGGCCTCCCAGTCGTCCTCAACACATCATGTTAAACATTCTCTTCAAGGACAGGCATTAAGGAAGAGACAATGAAATGACACACAAGGCAGCTTCAGACTTTCATTTCCCCACAAAAACAAAAACAAACAAACAAACAAAGCAGAAACTGTCAAAACCCAATTTGTCAGAAATCTGGAAAACAGTCAAAATTTTCCATCAGCCAAGAAAATGCTGAATCAAAAGAAAGTAAACTCAAAATTCTTTGTTGTCCCACATGATGGTCACATACCATTGCTCAGAATTTAGTCATTTGATTAACAAATTCCCCTACAGGGTAGAAATTATTGTTATTTATTCTAGATAGGAAAATGCTCTAAAATTTTTGAGTTTCTTTTACTAAGAACAAGGTGGTTTTTGAAGCAAACAGCCAGCACAAGGAAATAAAGAAGAGGAAAGGTATGAACAGATTTATTATGAAACTTTGGTGTGTATTTTGGTATGTGTTTCATATGTATCAAAATAGTGTGTATTATAGTCCTTTCTCTTCTTTTAAAGAAGAAAAGCTTCATTTTAACTCACTTTTCAGAGATCTCAAACAGCTCATGGTAGGCTGACAATGGCACAAATGTTGACAGATGACCTAGGAGAACCTAGATGCAGGAAGGCAATTCACAGCATAGAGACAGAAAGACGAGAGCTATGGGGGAGGATGGAGGGTCAAGGATATATACCTGGGAACAACACCCAGTGATTGGCTCCTTCTTGCAAGGCTCCATCTCTTAGCAGCATGTGAATCCATTATTGGGGGCTTGTTTCAGATTCAAACCATAACCTGTAGGAACATTTTTTTTTGCCTTATCCAATCCTCCACTTTTGAATGGAATTCTTGGTTATGAAAAGGGCAGTTGTTCACATTTTCAGCGAGGAACACACTGATTCTGAAGAGTGTAAAGAGATCTACTAGAAAGGAAAACATAGAAAAATGAAGAGATTTTAAAAAACTAAACTAAACTAAAATAAAATAGAATAAAGAAAAGTAACTAATCTAAAAAATATTCTGGATTCACAGCACATATACAGAAATAATTTAAAAGTTGTGGATGTAAATAGAATCGCAATGGTCACCTCAGACAGAAGAAGAGTTAGTTTATTTTTGAGCCAAGTATAAGTGACCATGGCCCAAGAACATGAGTTCAAGTTTTTCCCAGACACCAAGTTCCAAGTTAGCAGTCACATGCAGTATTTGTAATCACAGGATAAAAGAGTGTCATTAATCAAAGCACTTTTCAGAAACATTTGTGGAAACCTAAAGTAGGTGGTTACCCTAAAAGCTGGGGAAACGTCTGCTCCTGGCCTCTGATGTCATCTGATAACATTCTTAGCTCTCAAGTTAGTGGAAATGGGGTCTTCTCAGACATTTCAAAAGGGTCACTTAGTAATCACAGCATGCTGCATCAGGCAGGAGGGAAATGACAATGTGACCATAAAAAGGCCTAAAATATTTGGCTCTGAAGCCTTCATGCTGTCCTCTAATTCAATGTGTTAATTCACCTTTCAGGATTGTTGATGTAGATGTAGTAGCCTTTTCTGAGAACTTCTGTTCACAAAGTCATTGTAGATTCACACATGAAATTTAAACTAAAAAAAAAAAATTCTAAAAGAAAATGCAAGAGAAAATTTGCAGGAGTAGTAGAATTTTTAGGAATATAATTTATTAAAAAATTAAGATATTTGTGGTCTCTTAAAATAAGGCCAATATAAAAGAAGTTCTTATGATGAGTGTGATAGTGGGAGTTGGGGCTTGGGGAGGAAGAGGGAAGGCTAAGAGTTTGGGGGGAAGGATTGTAATGGTGATGTGCTATGCATGTGCATAAAATACTCAAGCTCCTTGTAACCATTAGGTATAACATACATCTACTAATAAAAATGAGGAACAAGGAATTCATACCGAATCGAAATTTGCTTAGATTCATTAATTGCTGTTGTTCATTGATTTCTAAAATCAAATTAATATTCCAGATATGTTTTGCACATTGATGAAGTATTGCTCCGTACTTGGAGATCTATACGAAATGAGAAAGGTAAAGGGAGTATGAAGATCTATAAATGGTAAAATGTATTTAAAAATGATTCTCTGGTGTATGTTGATGGGAGGCGACAGGTTGCAGTCACCCTGCAAAGAGCAGCACAGCTATGTGAAGCGCAGCTGTCCGTGCCCCAGTGGCACAATCTGCAGGGTTAAGAGTCTTTTATTTAAAACTGCACTGATCACTCAACTTAAAACCGGCCTTAAGTTTTCTCTGCATCCCCCTCACCAAGTTCCAACATGTAACTCTGTCATCCTACTCTTAAAAAATCCTCCTCGCTCACTGAGAGAGATGCTCTCTGCTTGGTCAGAGCGATTCTCTGGCTTTTTCCTCCAATCAAATCTGTTGAGTTCATAAGTGACTTTTTCCCCCTTGTCCCCTAAACATAATATTTGTAATCTATTGAGTGTTGATAAAGAGTCAAACTGTCCTCAGAGATCAGAAAAATGTGCTATTAAAGGAACAAAAGCAGAAGCAAGAATCACACTTAAACAGTATTCTGTGCTAAAATAAAAACATTTTAAGTTACAGCAAGATAAATAGGAAACAATGGAGGAAAAAATAAATCAATAATCTCAGAAAGTGAAATGTATAAAGTTGCTTGCATCTATGATAAATATGATATAGAGTCTGACTAGATTTAAAAATCACCAAAAGATAGGATGAATTTGAAAATAAGCATAAAATACTATAATTGAAATTCAAAGATTATAACAAAAATTTTTCAATAAAAACTTGGTGTTTAATCTTTATAAATATTTTGGCAAACTAATTTTTGATTAAGAAAATGAAACAATATGAGGATTAGAGAGAAACATATTTAACATGAAGTTAATAAAAATTGAGCCTCAGGTTCCTTCATCAGATATCTATTTAGCAACATTTGGAGAAAGGTATCAGCAGAGTGCTTTCAGATGACCAGATGATTAAGGAGTGTTATATGCAATTTTAACTGACTAAACCAGAATTTGGTCTTGGAAATAAGCATAAAGAGAGGTGAATAACAAATAGATATATAACTCAGTTTTTAAAGAAATAGGAATTTTTAAAATTAGTAAAGCCATCAGTCCAAATTTGAAAACATTAAGACACAATTAAATCCACTTCTTTGAGAAGTCTTTTGTGGCTGAAAACATTTCAAATGTCCCCTTTTGCAATCTCAACAAAATGTTTGTAAATTGGTTTTTGCATTGTTGCAGAAAGTATGCATTTTAAAAGCCTTCTTCCCATTTTCCCTGCGTCTAGTCCTGAATCCAAACGTTCAATGCCTTCCTGATTTTATGGCCTGGTTTTGTTGACTCTTTTCTCTGGGGTCTCACTCGGATCCCAAAACTGCAGAGTAACTTAGATGCTTGAAATGGAAAAAGCTTTGTTTAAGCTTTATTTAACCTACTCAGCTCACTAGAGTTGGATAGGCATTTCTCAAACACTCCTTTCAATAAACTCAATAAAAGGGTTATAGAGCCCTGAAGCAATTAATGGTAACTTTATGCCAGCCTACATAAGAATCCAATGGAGAACTATAATATGGCTATGTCAGGATTTTTTGCACATGTCCCCATTCACTGCATTCTAACAATTGCAGGATGATATTTCTAAAGCTTTGGCTTACATTGTTCAATTTTTTCTAAAGTATGGCTACAAAACTCATCATTGTATCCAATTTTATTCTAGCATCTCTTTTGTGATTTACTCTTTGTCTCTCTATCACTGTTGCCAACAGAGATGATTCATAATCTTTCTGAATATAAATATAACAAGAAATGATTATATATATATATATATATATATATATATATATATATATATATTCCTTGGTTTCATTTTAGGTTAATTGAGAATCAGAGTCCAGTCACTTTATAAGAAATCCAGTAATAGAGTAGTACCTTACTAAGCATAGGTCCAATAATTAGATAGTAGTAGACTGCAAGAAAATTAATAAAGACAAGCTGGAACACTAGAAGCTCGATACCCTTTTTTATGCTTTTTCAGGCCTGGCACACTTGCACTGGAATTCTTTCTCATTTTACATCCCTAAGTTTTGACTCATATGCTGAAACATGTTTTTAAAAATGTGCATCAGAAAATATCAATGAATTTCATTCAGCAAAGAGATAATTTGAAAATGTTATTCATGGATTACTAGATAAAAAGATATAATGCAGGTGGTATTATATTTGACAAATTGAAAACTTTTAATAAACACATCCTAATAAGTGCATTTCATTAGGAAGATGATGAATAGTTAGAAATGAATTAAAGCAGGCAAAATAAATTGTATAAAGTGAAATTCACGAGGACAATAGAAAGAGAGAAAGAAGAAGAAAAGAGAAAAATAGATGAAAAGAATGTGAAAGATATGTGGATCTCTCTGTATTGGTATCAGTCAATTCTTCTGTTGCTGCACAGAATACCCAAAGTACACAATTTCTAAGAGTGATTTAATTTTCAGTTCATGGCCAGCCAAGCTCAAGGATAGAATGGCATGATAGGCTTTGCAGAGGAAGTCCGTCGTGGCATTCAGGAATCAGAAAGAGAAAGGAGGAACTGGAGAGAGGAGAACACCTTGCAGAGTCATGCCCTCAGTTCCCCACCTCCAAATGGGCCCCAACTCCTAACAATGTGTTCAGCCACGAACTCACTGACGAATGCATTCACTTCATAATCCAACTTCCTTGAAGAAATGTTGGCACTGAGGGTATGAGATTTTTGGGGAAAAAATTAGAACTAAACCATGAAACTCCAATTGTAACCTTCCAAAAGCTCAGGTCTATACCATTAAACAAAGTTCATTCAGCCCAACTCTAAGACTTTAGTGTTAATAATTTAATTATGAATGAATATTCCAAGATCAAATCATACCGTGAGACAGAAGGCAAAATCTCAACTATCAGCCCATATAAAGATTAGGAATAAAGTTAAATATTTCCAAAATAAAATAGCCCGTAACAATCATTTTCATTTAACAAAGAGAGTAGACGTGTAGAAAGAATCTGACCAAAGCAAGTCGGAAAACCTCAAAGACAAACATTGACTCTTGTATGTCTGATCAGAACCTAGAGAAAGATGCGTGACCTTGATGGTTGGAATCCAAATGGCCTCTGTATTGGGCTGGCTTCACTCGCTATGGCAGGCTCGCTGAGCAGATGTTCCACATCTCTGTTCCCAGCGTTTTCAGCTTCCTGAGGTCTCAATGCCACCACCACTTTCATTCCCACAGCTTCAGATGGGACTTTCACAGGGCTTCCTTGCTTGGCTTCCCAGTCCTTTGAAATCCTGTTAAAACCTTCCTGAAGCTACAATAACCCTTTTGACATTTTGCATGCTGGTAAATCTATCATCACATGGATGATTCCAGAGTCTGCTGTGAGCTTTAATAGTGACTCAGTTCAGGTCCACTTGCTCCAGAGCAGAAACAACATGGTGGAATCTCATGGCTGAGCGAAGATGCCAAACATATGGTAGACACAAAGCAGATAGAAAAGAGGAGAGCCAGGGACAAGAATACAACCTTGCAAGGTACATTCCGAGTACATACTTTCAACCAGGCCTCACTTCCTAACAGTGTATTCATCCACAGACTCAACAACAGATGCTTTCACCGATGACTCTTGGGTATCCATGGTCTAGTTGCTTTATGGAAGCCCCAACTCTGGTTGCATGTGAATGTTAGGGGCATTGTAGGTCTACACTGTATCACGCAGCTAGACTGAAGGTAAGAAAGGCCAGGGGAATTTTAAGAAAATTATGCACAATGCTCATAATGTATTTGTAATTCTCTTCCATCATTTTGAACGTTTCAGAAAGGTTGTGTAAGTGATATTATGAAACAATTAAAGAATACAGATTTTTCATAATAGGATCAACATAGTAGAGAGAAAAGTGAGTATATTATCAACAGGCAAAATGTAATTTCAGTCAAAATGATCAAATTAGGAAAGAGAGTAAGAGATGGAATAAGCTTATAATATATAAATTTGAAAAAATACAAACATCTTGGAAGAGAAGTACTGCCATGATGACAGAGAAAATACTTATTTTTATTTAAATACAAACATTACATAATCAAAACCTTTTGTTTTTTACAGTATTTCATCAAGCAAATTAGATGTCTTAATAAATAACTCCCTATTTTGGTGGCTTAATACAGTAAAAATCTATGGTTTGCTTTCACCTCGCTTAGGTTGGATTAATAAGGTCTTTTGGTTGGCTGTATTTTTTTTCTCTGTAACTCTGGATACTTCTTTAAGGTATTTGTATCATCTCAGTGTCCTGAGCTTCCATCAGGTAAATATAAAGTAGACATAGCAACACTGATTCAAAGAGTATTTAATATACCAAAGTATATCATATGGAAAGTGTGTTTACTGCTTCATTAAATGCTTCCATTTTCAGCTCAGGATAGATAAGTTCTCAATTCTACATTTTATACCCCATGTATTCTTTATTTTAGTGTTGCTAAATTGTACCAGCTCACTTCTCACTTCCAAATTAATTATCAGGTAGCATACTTCCAGTTGCAATAAAGAAATTATCCAAAATGTACTTTCAAATTTTACTCACATAGGAATCATTCTAGAGAAAAGTGTCTTCAAGGTTGTCACTGGTCTGAATTAATTTCCTTAGTGTTAGTGATTGGCCAGAGCAAAACTAAGCAGTATTTCCCTGGATTAGTATATCACAGAATTTGAGTTTATATTTTTTCCCTTGGTTACTTCTTTGTGTCTAGAAAGGAAAAGTTTCCAAGAAGCTACATAAATGTCTAAGTAGTGATGTAGACACTTCCAAGAAACTGTGAAATTTCATTGGCAGCAATTGAAAGAGAAAGAGAAAGATGAGATTATAATTATTTTAGCTTTTATAGTTTCCCATATAAAGACACAGTTTCTAGTCTCAAAGAAGGAAGTTTGAATTTGCTGCTTTGGTTAAATACATTGCTATCTGTTACAGATCTTAAACAGGTGACTTCAGAAAGAATTTTAATTTCTGGTAGGAACCTACTTATGGGTGAAATTTCATGCAACAAGTAATTCAATTCTCTTTTGCTGCTCACAGCTGAGTGAGTGTTAGTAAATGACCATTGTGATCTACACAAGGGAGTCAACGCTATTTTTTGAGTCACTTAGCCTGTTTACATATCGATATCCCTGTCCAAGGTACTGGCGAAGTACACTCCCTTGTACCTGAGTTTTATACTAGTCGATCTATTGAGTTTGTTAATCTTTTCATCTTCAGAAAAAATACTTAATAACCTTTGCCAAGAATAAGTGTGCTTGATTGTATTGTGAATGGTAGTGGTTTAGTTTAACGTACTGGAATTTCTCTTTTTGAACCTTGTTAGCAGAAAATTGGCTACAATTTTAGACATTTTAATTTTTTGTGTTCTTGGTAGAAGACAGAATGGTTAACCTAATTATGAAAGTTCAAGGGACCAGATATTCCCTATCCTTCTCCTGAGACATAAGGCTACAAGATTTAGGGCAAATCTATGAAGTTCTAGTCTTGATAATTTGAATTTTCTTGCATGATGTAAGAATAGGATGGTAGTGAGTAGTGAATTTCTCTTGTGGAATTAGAGGTTTTTAAGTACATTTTTCTGTCTGTCTGTCTGTCTGTCTGTCTCTCTCTCTCTTCTCTTTCTCTCTCTCTTTGAGACAGGGCCTTGCTCTGCAGCCTAGGCAGGTTCCTGAAATCATTGGTGTGGACCAGACTGGTCTTGGACTCAGTATAATAGCCTGCCTCAGTTTCCCAAAGGCAGGATTACAGGCATGAGCCACCACACCCAGCTTCATGTAATACTGGGGGATTGAACTCTGAACCTCATGCTTGTAAGGCAAGCACTTTAACTCCTGTGCCATTCCCCCAGCACAGGTTTCCCATTCTTAATATTCTTTTTTTATGACCATATTCTAAACAATTTCTCCAACCTTTTGTAAATTGAGATTTGGATTATGCTTTTGATAATTAACACTGTTAAATATTGTTTCAGTTAGATTAAGCAAGAGTCCGTGCATGCACTAACCCCATTAACTGTGAGAACGATGCACTAGAATCAACTCTTACGATGCATCTGTCAGTTTACTCAAATAAATGGTAGGTGCAACATTCAAATCCTGGTCTGACATTAAATGTCAAGGCTCTACATTGTTGCACTGTATGTATTTATTCTTAGAAGGAGGGATAATTTAACTTGATGTAGATAAATGCAGCATATCCTACATGCTGTCTGTCTGGATCAAAGTTTTATCTTCCATATTTTGTATGCTCTAAGAACACGTGGTTGTAAAGCTGAAAATAGCCACCAGGAAAAAAGAGATATACAGGACTTTGGGGGAAGACAGGAACAATAGTGTATAGTTAGGAAAAAGATAATAAATGCACCCACATTTTAATAAGATGTGTACACCAGTACAAAGTGACATAAGAAGAAAAAGATACAAAGCCATCTGGTCTGTTTATTTTTTCTATAAGAAAATAATATACATATATATGTGGCCATGCTTTTGTCAAAGCACAAACAGTCCACTTTAGAATGTACATTAATACATTGTACCCAAAGAAAAGGAAATTATTTTTATTACCTATGCACACACACACACAAATGCAAACACACATACACACACACACATGAACCTGATTTCCAGCAGTCTTATTAGATCAAATACTTGACTAAAATTATTTAAAGGCTAAAAGCATGGATGTTTTATTTTAAAAATTAACTTTTAAGTACAAAATATTGAATCTAGTACAATTTTGTTCATAAGTAGTTCAAATTTCTCTAACATAGGGGATTAATTCTGAGTAATAAAGTTCAATAAATAGTATGCAATTAATGGAATTAGTGTAGCTGAGACATGAGTATAAAATATTACAGCAGATGGAGGATATGTATACTTCAAACAGAGCATAATTGGCAAGCAGAATAGTTAGTAACAGCAACCAGAATTGTATAAACAGTGGTCCATTAATCATATTAAGAGGGAAAGAAAGCCAAACAATCCTAGTGATGTGTAATGTACACTGGACTAAAATAAAGATAAAATGTTTGTTCAAAGAACAAGAACAAAATACCAGAAAAAAAGAGACTAAAGACTCATTATTTTTTTCCAAGAGGCTTTAGAGAGAAAAGAACAAACGATATTTATAGGAAAGACAAGGTAATCAATTTAAAATGATAGACCTGACTTCAATAATGAAGCAATAAATTAAAATATACAAAATAATATAAATTCACATAAGCAAAGATTAGTACAAAATATTTTTTTACATTGTTAAAATTTTGCATTTGTTATTGAAATAATTCTTAAATATGGTTCTGTTACACATCATTTTAATTAGAGCTATTGAAAAAGTATCTTGCAAAGAGACAAGAATCAAATGAACAAACAAACAAACAAACAGACCAAAGAACCCCAAAAGAACTCTTGAAAAGATCCCACATTAAGAAAGACCCAAGGGGGCTGGAGGAATGGCTCAGCGGTTAAAGTGCTTGCCTAGCAAGTGCTAAGTACCCTAGTTCGATTCCCCAGCACCACAAAAGCTGGGCGTGGTGTCACATGCCTGCAATCGCAGCACTTGGGAGGCTGAGGCAGGAGGATTGCCATGAGTCCAAGGCCAGCCTGGGTTCCGAAGTGAGTTCAGGACCAGCCTGGACCACAGAGTGAGACCCTGTCTCAAAAAAAAAAAAAAAAAAAAAAAGAAAGAAAGAAAGACCCAAGCCACACCTCTGAAACTCTGAGCTAAGTTAAATTTCTCCTCATTGAAGTTATGGGCTTCAGGTATTTGGGGTTTTCTCCTCCTCTTCCTCCTCCTCCTTCTTCTTTTTGGCAACAGAAATCTCACAAATACACCCATTATAAGAGCAACTACTATTTTATTCTTTATGACTTATTAATGTGATACTATCTAAATTCAGATACATATAATTAAATTCTATATACATTAGTACTTTAAAACAAACATTTTTTATACATATAGAGAAAAATTTAGTTGCATATTTAATGGAATTTAATCCTCCACTGTATTACAAATTTAACAAAAATACTTTGCAGAAAATCAGCATATATGAAGATATAAGATTTCGGTAGTTGATGATGACCACGGTGACAGAGATGGTGACTGTCACGACGGTGGCATCCATGTGTTCTGGCTGCAATCTTGATTGGTTATAGGTTGAGGTAATCTTTCCTGAAACAGATTCCATTGAGGTTTTAGTGTGTAAAACTTGGTGATCTTAAAACGAGTGTCTGAAGAATGTAGAAGCTTCTATCTTCCTCCTCCTTCCTTTCCCGCCCTCCCTTCCTTCCTTATTCCAGTATTGAGTACTACACCCCAGACCTTCTCCTAGATGTATATTCTCTTCCGATTTTACTTTATTATTATTATCATTTTTAATTTTGAGACAGGGTATGAATAAGGCTGAATAAACTTTCTGTTCTCCTGCCTCAACTTCCCCGAAGCCTGGGGTTACTGGCATGCACCGCCACATCTGGCTCAAAGCTATTTTAACTTATCCAGTGAATGGGGAGCTGAGAAACTGGCCTTAGACTGTATGATTTTAATTGTCAGTGTATGTATTGTAGGATGACTTCTGTGAAATTAGACCATTCTTTCTATCATCTGATTTTTCAAAGGACTTTTTTCCCTTTAAAAAATATGAATTAAATATAATGAGCAGTATAGTTTTCTTTTTCTTTCTAAAATATCACTATTATCGCATATGCATTTAATCAGATAATTGTATTTTTGATTTTTTTCTGATACTGTGGCAGTGGTGTCACTAAATTGGCTGGACATGGCTGGAACTCAGGATCCTCCTGCCTTACCCCCTCAGAGTGCTGAGATTAAAGGCATGCACTGCCGCACTCAGTTACCCTGCCCAAGAAGTGCTCTGATACACATCTACAAAAAAAAAGCCCTCTTCCTGTACATGTCTCGTGTTCTTGCCCAACTTGGTGCCATGTTGTCTGAAAAATTGAACAGCTGCATTTCCACAAAAACTTGAGGAACAGCATGAGAAAGTAAGCCTGAAGGTGAATATCTCAACTTAAGGGAAATGAAGTAGAAAAATAGGCCAGGTATGGACATGGCCGACACATATGAAATAATTACGTGTTTCTGTATATTAATCTCTGGTCTCTTTGAACCCCCATTTGATGGTTTGTTATGGTTTAGTACTTCATTTCCCATAACCAGATGAAATCATAGTAGGTACCACTATTTTGATCTGCCAAGTTCCTCTCTCCACACGAAAGGATTATCTCATAAAATGAATTAATTCATTGGTAAATACATATTTACTAGTGTAAAAAAGACACCTCAGTGTATTAATATTATACTTTTATGTGAAATGACTCACTATTATTTCAGTACTGCTAATAAGTAGCATATCTAAGGTTTAAAAGAATAACTTTCTACATTAGGAAGGATTCAAGGTTATTTATAAAATATGATTGTACTTGTAAATTTCCATTACTCTATACTTTTGCAAGTAGTAGGTAAAGAGTTGAATGCAAATTTAGCTAGTAAGTCAGTAAGTTATTTGTTTAAACCTGATTATGCAAGCAGGGTGATGCATTCTTTGAAGAATAAACACACCAAAAAAAAAAAAAAACAAAGCAAATAAGCAATAAATAGAAATAAAAATGGTTTAAACCATGATTTTCACTGAATTTCAAATTTAGTATAAAATTTAAAAGATGAATGAATGCAAGTTTGCTTTTCAGTGCTCAAAACTGTTCTATTTTCCACAGTTAATTTTAGAATGTCTCTTATCTCTCACTTAGCAACATTAGTTTTCTTCCATCTGTTGGGGAACTAAATAAATTATGAGCTGTTGTCCATTGTGCGTTGTAGAAATGGCAAATGCAGACAGTTTGCCCTCTCTTTTTAGTGTGAAATATTGTGCCTTTTATTTTTGCACCCATGTGTTTATTTTTAACAATCTTTAACATTTAAATTAAGCATCACATTTTAATTTTAAAACAGCTTCTGTTAAGTCAATAACATGACTAATATTTATTTTTAGATATTCTTAATTATTTGAGATTCTAACAAGCTAGTAAATGAATCTATTAAAGAAAATCCTAATAAATATTGATTTATTTTCTTTTTTTAGTATTTCAAAAATAGTAAAAGAAACTCAAAGACAAATATTTGGAAAAGTCAAAATATTACCTAAGGAGAAAAAACAATCAGATAAATGCATTAAAATATTTCAGATTATGAATGTTGCTGTGAACATAATAAAGTCAAATGGGAACATGGAATCTGGGAGAGATTATTTTCAACAGCATGCTAGAAAAGTCGCTGCACCACAGTTGAGCACACACTCTGTGTTAGGATTTACCTGTGGGCACATCTTTTGTAACAAAGTCTTAACTGGGGGAAAACAGCTTAAACCAATGTTTTCCCTCTGTTGTACAGCAATGCTGAGATCAGTTGTCCAAGTTGTTGAGACCCACTTCTGCCTTTTGACTCTTACCATTTACCAACATTCCCTCAGATGTCATCCTCATCTTCACGTTAATAAGATTCCAGTGATATCTATCTATCTGCCTGTCTCTTCTGGTTGTCTATCTATTCATCTATCCATCCATCTATCTATTGTTGAAACTATCTCTTTTTGTTACTGGGAATCAAGTCCGAGCCTCATATAGACCTGCCTCCCTTCTGTTTTTTATTTTTTATTTTTTTAATTTGACTCAGGCTTTCACAGAGTGGGTAAGTCAGTCCTGTTGGAGCAGCCGTGACCATCCTCCTGTTTCGGCCTCCCAGAGTGCTGGGATTACAGGCCTGTGTGACCAGGCTCAGAGAAGAGAAAGTAAATGGAAAGAACCACATGATATTCTGAGGTCATGGCTAACAGTAACTCCAGTCATGCGTATTCGTGCCCGTGGCCTAGCAGCAGTCCCACAGCCGCCTCTGGTGAAACTGAGGCTGAGAAAGGTCATGTTCATTTTAGCCGGAGAAAATATGAGGTTCTGCTAGGAGCGAAACAATGAAAAAGTGAATACTGAAGAACAAACTTTTACCATGGAATTACATGAGAAGACTGAGCCAACTGTTAAAGTTTGGGAGCATTATTTTTAGACCATTAATCCTTCTATTGCTTTCTTTTTTATTTTTCCCCCAAAGTGAATTCTTTTTAAACACACAACAATTAAACTTAACTTGAGATATATATACCCAGACATATCACACCTTGGCCACTTTTACTTTTCTCCCTTTCTCTTCTCTCTTCCTCCACACGAATCTATTTCACTGTCTCCTACCATCTCTCTTACTAGGCACTTAAAATTATTTATACTTTGGGTTTCTCATGGAAGAGAAAACACATGATATTTAAGTCTCTTTGTCTGATTTACTGTGCTAAGTATGGTGATCTCAAAGTGCATCTATTTTCTTAGCAAAGACTCAAGTTTATCTTTTTTATGGCAGAGTTATATTCTATTGTGTATGTATATCATATTTTCTTTGTCCATTCATCTGTTGGCAGACAGAGGGGCAGATTCCAAGATTTAGGTATTACAATTTGTATTGCTACGACCTCAGGTGTGCGTGTATCTCTGTTATATGATATTTTTAATTCCTTTTTGAAAGATACCCAGGAGACATATAGATGATGAACTGAAATATCTATGTTAATTTTTTGAGGAATCTCCACATAATTTCTATAATGGTTATACCTGGTACAGTCCCAGAAATAATGTAGAAAAGTTCCATTTTATCCCACATACTCATGAGCATCTGTTCTTTTTGAGCTCTTGGTAATATGAATTTTTTTTCTGGGTAAGCTGGAGTCTGTAATCTAGTCCCCTTTTTTTTTCATTTATTTATGTGTTCTAGATATTAGCCCACAGCCTAAGAAATAAGTGATTTTTTTTGCACTCTGCAGGTTCTCTCTTCACTCCGTTGATTGTTTCTTTGACTGTGTTAAAGCTTTTAATTTGACATAATCCAAATGGTTGATTATTTGTGTTATTTCTCTTGCATAGAGTGGTCTGTTGGGGAAGTCCTTGCCTGTGCCAGTATGTTTTTCCCCCACTTTATTGGTATGTATAAATGCTAAATTTTAGGTTTACAAGGAAGTTGGGCATTTTGTGCACCTACGTATCTGTGCTGGTATCTTTAAGAGCATTATCTCTTGTCTTCAGCATCTGAATCACCTCAAGGTTGTCACTTAAGGAGCGTTTTCCCTCAGAATTAGCCACATCCAGTAAGTTCTTTCCATGAAGGAATTCTGAATTTTAGCCTGGACATTTTGAAACTTAATTGTAAAACATAATATTTCTGTTACAATCCTTTAAAAATGATAATGCATTTTATATTTTTTGTTTGTTTTTGCAGACAGATGACATGTTTAGGCTCAGATCAAAAGTTTTGATACAGCTTCTGTGACAGTGCTTCCGATGTGGTTCAATTTCAAAGTCTAGACTATGTTGTTTAAATTTCCTTGTGTTCTGAGATTTGTCTAAGAATTAAGAGTGCCAGTGTATGTTACGCTTCATACTCTCACAACCTAGTATTTCTTTAACATGTAATAATTCTACATAGCACGTAAGTGCACAGTATTGCTCAAAATGCACAAATGAAAATTCAAAATATACAAAATAATAGCCCTTATATAGCAAACTGATGTCTAATTTAAAAATCCCTCTTGCACTTTTGAACATTTTCAAGAATTCTCTCAGAGGTCACTGTACTTTATTTCAACTCCACTTTGTAATTATGTGTGAAATATTTTAATACAATGTGGAGGAACCTTGTCTAAACAATTACTTTTTCCTGTTTGTAAACTTTGCATGACTTTATTACTCATACTCTAAATTTGGACAAAGCAATGGATGTAGCAGACATTCAATACTATTCTAGATGGATATAACCCAATCTATACAGCAATATATATCCTGGAATTGTTTTTTTAAATCATGAATTTTTCCATGAACGACAGTTCTCATGTACAATATTAACCTTAGAATTCACAGGTCAAGCATTCCTGAACTCCTATGCCATTAATACTGATTTAAATCAAAGATTAAGTTAAGTTTAATAATATTCTACTGAGAAAACCAGATATGTATTTAAAAATTATCTAAATGTGTAACATTAGCAAATACATAGAGTATAAAAATATAATTTAAATTTTTTAATTAAATTTTAAAATTTTATCAAATGCCTTCTCTGTAAGACACCATAAAAGAACTACGAATTTGGTAGGTAGGAATTTGGATTATTACAGTCCTCATGAAAGGCATTTATAATTTTGTAGTAATATATAAGGTAATTAGGCAATTTAAACAACAGAAATTTATTAGAAAATTGACATCTATTAGAAATTTGCTACGTTTTTAGCCCTATTTTTCGGTACCTCAGAGCTTTTATTCTCTCATATGAAGCAAATACTATTTTCCCCAAAATACAAATGAAGACGCAGGCTTGGATAAGTAATGCATTTTCATAATAAATCCAGTGTTCAAATTTCCATTTGAAGATGGAAAAATACTAATACATTTCTGCAATATTTTGGGATATTTTCCATAAGAGGTTTAAACAAAATGATGTAGCATAGAGAAAACGGGAATTAGGTCTACTTGTCTGATTACAAGTAGTGTTGGAAGCGGTTGCATTTGATACTGGTAGGTTAGGTTTAGAGAGAACTTTATTTAGAATGTTGAGGATGAGCTTGAACTCAGACGTGCGGCTCTTAATGATTCCTATAAGAATCCACCAGTTTTGAGTTATGAGACATTCTCACTGGAGTGACCATGGAAGGAGGAGCTTCGGTTAAGGAAGGCTGGCTGTCATTCAGGAGCAATCAGTGTTAGCTGCTGAATTTCCCTGAGAACAAGAGTGAAGTCGTGGTTTACCAGCTGCCCAGGATAATTGAGAGAATCAAAGAGGAAAACATTCATTAAATAATAAAGTTTGAACTTTGTAAGTGAGAGATCAGAAGTGCCTTTGAGAAGGTAATTGGTCAGGAGTTTGCATTTTTTACTATTGCGTATAGTTTAAGGTGAGGATGAAGTGTCCTTGTGGATTTAACTTTTAAGTCAGAGAATTTTTAAAAATTGAATTTGGTGGAAGTTCTAAGTAGAGGCAAGACACTTCAACGTGGGGAGTAACTACACACAAATTTTGACAGAGAGTCTCAAAAAAGAAGGAATAACCATGCAGAGAGAGCTGAGAAGAATGTAAACATGATTAAAAGACAGGATTCTGGAAAGCAAAGTCAACAGCAACCAAAAATAAATAAACGGAAGTGATGTTTTTTCTACATTTTACACATATTAATGGATTGGTTTTAGAAACAGAAAAATGATAGCTTCCAGTTTTCAAGGCTTGCACGCTCTTATGTCACATAGACACACACATGCATTCATGTGATGTCTCTAAAGAAGAGCAGGTCCTATTAAAGCATTATCCTTTTTCAGACTTTCACTCTTGGCATGATAGTCTTTGGCACATATCAGGAAATCATTAATTAGTAACTTGGGGTATCTATATGTTGAGATAAATGCTGAAAAAAACCTGAATTCTATTTGTTACATGTGGCGATTCAAGATAATAGCTGTTACAAACACCTTTTATATGTGGCATAATACTTCATTTATTATATTTACCCCCCTTTAATCAGGCTAGGAATTGTTTGGAAATTTTATTAATCTTTAAAGAATAAACTTTTGGTTTTATCCTGAAACTAATAAACTGATTTCATTATTTTTTACACAATTTGTTTTTGGTTTTTATGTATTTCTAAGTTTACTTTTGTTGTTATTCTTTTAAATTATGGACATGTAAGAAGATTTATGTGGTTGCAGTCAATTTTTACTTTACATGAATATTTGTAAACTTTAACATGTTATAAATAATACTTAAGTTGAGTCTTAAAAATTTTAAAAATAAAGATTCGCATCATTGTCATATGCTTACAATATTTAACAGTTTCAGTTTCGCTTTCATCACTACTTAGTAATAAATTAATGAGTTGTTAAAATATAATATCATCATTGTGGGTGTGCTGAAAAACGTCTTTCTTACTATTGTATAGTTATCAAAAATTATTATCTGATATATAGCTTAGAAAATATGATTTGAAGAGAATTTGAGACTTTCTTATGGTCCCAAAAGCCAAAAGTGTGACAGTTTCCTATGTTCTAAATGAACATGTTATTTTTGATCCATTGAAAATTTCAATGAATGTATTATTTTAAAAGTTATTTTGGGTATGGATATGCTATTATTTATACTTAGTTTTATCTTGATATTTGGTTATTTAAATGTTGATTTCAGAGGCAATTATATAGTATCTTACATTATATACATTCTGGATTTGTACTTTACAACTGTTGCTGTTTTTACATTTCAAATCATGAATATTGACTATGAATTTTGACAAAATGAAAAACACAATGCTCAATTTTGACTTGCATCTTCATTTTTCTGAAATTACTACTGCTAAAATGTTTTCTGTTTGTGTTTTTTGGTATGCATTTCAAGTTCATTAGTATCAAGCATTCACATTTATGTATTTTGGTGTAGATTTTCTTGTATACAGATCACTATAATTTTTCTTTTCTTTCTTTCTTTTTTTGAATGCCTACTTTATTTTTTCCTCATTTTATTGATATGTACTAGTGCAAGATTTAAGGTTTGCAATGAAGTTGAGGATTTTGTGCACATACGTATCTTGTCAAGGTGACAAAGACTTTCCCACTCTCCTTTTGTCTTTTAACGGTGTTGAATAATACGTTATAGTCTGTTTATATTGAATTTGTTCCCAAAATTTATATATTTAAAATTTTATTCTCATTATTGCAGTTAGGAAATGAGGTCTTTTAGAGATGTCCCGGTCATGAAGGCTTCCTTCCAATAAAATATCTAAGCCTGCTACTTAAAAGAGCCTGCTGGAGTAGATTTCCTCTCTTGTTCTGCATTCAACAATGAGAGGATATCGTAAGAAAGCCCTACTCCAATGTGCGTACCTCTAACTTGCACCTGCTGTTTCTTAAAACTGTGAAAATTTAATTTCAATTATTTATAAATTAGCCAGACATTCTGTTACTGTAAAGCAAGTGGACCAAGACAGATAATCGTAAATTTGGGTTCAACATTTAGTACTACATTTTCTTTTATAGTTTTGTGTTTGCAACATTTATTTCCACTATGTTACTTCAAGTGTTTTTAGATTATATGTCCCACTTATAGCCAGGTTATCATCATCTTCCACCACTGAACATGAAATCATTTGATCAACCTAGCAGCCAAGACTGTCCATGTGTTCGCATTAAGACAAGGACTTAGCTCTAACCTCTCTCTGGGCCTTGGGTTCATATCCTGCTATGAACACCACTTGTCTTAAATTATCTGCAGAATTAGGGACAGAATCCTAGGAGTACTTTAAAAACGAGTTTTATGAAGAATATTATCCCTGAGTGCCTTTTGACCAGAATTGTTTTTTTGTTTTGTTTTTACACATAAATCACAGCTTGGTAACTAATGAAACCTAAGTTTAAAATTTTGATTCTTGGAAATTACAGAAACAGTGATTAAAACAAAACCAAAACACTCAATCCTTTTCCCTGTGCAAGATTTTAAGATGTTCTCTTTCTCCTCATGGTGGAGAATGTCATGATTTGTTTTGTTTCGCATATTTTCTATTCATACTGTAAGAAATATACTAATTCTTCCCTTTAAAGACTTAAAAATGGAGCTCTTTCTTTTCTTTTGAGTTTTTGATTATTTCTATTCCATTTTTTTTTTTTTTTGCCTTTTAAAACTTTCTTGGAACAAATATTAGAATGATTTACCATGCTGTCCTTGTCTGTGTTTTGGGGGCAGGTAAGGCGAGATATATCATCAAATAGGGTTGCTATGACAACACACTCTGGCATGAGAAAGTTTGAGACAAACTGCCTGTTCTCTCACTTCTTGGGTATCCGAACTGAGGGTTACAATTTGTCGTTTTTGAGCAAACATTTCCTCATCTGTTAAAAAGAATAAGGAGAAACTATCAATGATTATTATCTGTTATTATAGAGAGCAAATCAGATAACAAAAGTAAATTAGAATAGGGCTTGCCACTTGAGTTCTTAACATTTATTAACTATTACTGATGTTATTCATTTTTTCCTGAAAATTTTCAGATATATAGCTATGGTCACAAGTCTTTAATGTAGATGTTTTGTCTACCCTCTATGGTGATGAAAAGTGACCTTAGCCCACTTAATTTATGGTCTACTGATAATATAATTAAGGCTTTTTCACAGCCACAGTGAGTTACTTTTCCCTTTGGCCTTGGACTCACAGCAGTCTTTCTGTCTCAGCCTCCCCTACATCACCAAACCTGGCTTATGTGGTGCTGGGGAATCAAACCTGGGTACTTAGGGCTTGAGTTAGCACTTGCTAGGCAAGTGCTTTAACAGCTGAGCCATTCCTACAGCCCCAAATTATGTTTTTTTCAAACCATGTTCTTATTTCATGGAATTTGTGAGTTTTGACTTCTTTAAATCAATTTCAATAGCCTGTCAAGAATGTCCTGGAAAACGATTTCAGCCTATGTGCTGCTCTGCCAATCCTCCATGCTACTTTTCTATAACTTACCCCAAGCCACTGGCTGTAAAGAAAGAGAACTTTTGCTTATAATGCTTCTTTAGGGCTCTTGATGACAGACATCAGGGTTCTATTAATATCTCTAGGAGGTTGGTCTTCCTTGATTAAGGAACTAAACACTTCCTTTTTACTCCTGGACTTAGGAAACCAAACACATTTTCAACTCACTGCCTTCCTTTTTACTTCTTATACTTTTTCTGAAATGTTAACACATCTGCTTGAAATTTATTGCCATTAACCCCAGCTTGACGGGCACTATGTCATTTTTCTTACAAATTTTAATTATAGCATATTTCTTTCTGAAAGTAACATTGAAAAAATATAAGAAGCTATTCTATTTTATAACACCATGAGCTATCTTATAAATGATCAGAAGAGAGGAGTGTGATTATTCTTTTTCTTTCCTTCCAAGTGATAGTTTTAATAACAAATTCAATTTTATTTTGAAGTTAGTTTTGAAAAATCAAAGAAAGAAATTAGCAAGTAATAGTTAGAGCTCCTATTCTCTCAAAGACTAGACTTATATTTTGTTATTTAGGCTTCAAAATAATTCTAAAATATGCATTCTCTTCTCTTTAACCAAACATTTAGTTCACATTCCAAAAATATAAGAGTTTGCTGAAGCGCCGAGAAACAGTACATGGTGGACCCAGGATAGAAAGTCTGTGGAATAAACATTCCACTTAACATAACCAATAAACCTGCTGTGTAAAATGTCTTATTGCTTTCTTTTAAGATTCACATGAATGTAACATATTATCCTAAAGATCTATGCATACCTACCTGCAGAACAGAAAAGAAGAACACACTAGTGCACAAGATATTTTTACCCAAAGTATATACAGAATCTTTATCGAGTTTATTGACTATTCTTAAATTTAGTTATCTTTAGTGGTAATATTCTAATACATTAATTTTGTTTTCAAATTGCAAAAAAGTGGGGCCAGGGTATAGCTCAGCAGTTGTAGCACTTGCCTGGCATTTATAAAGCCCTGGATTTGATTCCCCAGAACCACATAAAAATTAGGCCAATGTGGTAGCTTAGGCCTGTAATCCCAGCACTCAGGAGCTCGTGGTAGGAGAATTGCATGAATTCAGTTATCCTGGGCTATATAGTAAGTTCTGGATCAGTCTCGACTGCAGAGCAACACCTTGTCTCACAAAAATAAAAATAAATAAAGAAAGAAGTAAATAAATTGAGGACTATAAAAGGTTAAAATCTTAAACAGTATATTTATGTGCATCCATTGATTCCTTTTATTATAAAAAGTAACTTTAGAACAAAATGGCTAAAATTAAAATGTAAAATTAACTTGTTGTTTTCAGTGAGTTGTGATTCAGCTAAGCACTAAGTAATCTTATTAACTTCAAAATCATTTCATAAAATTTCTAGTGAGCAGAATTGAACCCTGCTACAAAGAGGGAAGTGACATTCCCAGATCAATTCTGAGCCACTGTATTGTTTTAGTTCATTTCAACTGCTTCCTCTGGGACTTTTTGATTGTGGGCTTCTGGGCATCTAGTCTTTCAACACCCATCGAAATTTTAGAATATAATCATTAGAAAATAAGGTTTATGCTTTTTTTTCCTACTTAAGGAGAAAGTAACTTGAAAAATCACATAATGAAAATGTCATATTTCTCTACAAACTAAAAAACCAATACAAACTGTGATTTTGGAGGTAATTATATTAATTTAGATAAATCAGGATATTTTTAAAATTGCCATATTTTGGATAAATTCATCAAAAATATATTAAATGATTTCTGCCTTCAATAAGTTATAGTATTGTATTCTTCAGAAAAACAACTTAATTTAGTTTCAAAACTTGTGTTTAATAACTGAGAAAATCAACATAAGTTCCAATCATGTAATCAGTGGCTTATGTACAACATGATATGAACAGACTTGATTTACAGTAACACAAAGGAAAAGAGAAACACAGAAAGGAATAGTTTTCTCACAGGACAGAAGGTGGGGAAATTTATTTAAGGATTTCATGGAAAGTGCCATTATATTGAATGTTTTGAGTCATTTATACTTTGGAGTAAAATTACAATAATTAAATTACAGAATTTTTGAATAGCACATGATAATGTTAGAATAATATAAAAAAACAAAGAACTGTTTTTTTGCTATAGTCTAACAAACTTGCTACTTATTTAGTGTCCATAAATTTAACTACATTTTATTGTTGCATGTACTCTATTGTGATAACTACTTAATTCAAATCAATAAATTAGTTTGCCTAAACTTAATAAAGTGAAAGCATTCTCAAAAGTAGCACTGCCAGAGACTAAACTGTTAACTTCTGTTTTAGCTGGCAGAACATGTATTTTATTGTTCTCAGAATTTTAATGTCTGATTGTGTAACTGATTTCCCCTTGGAACTACTATAAAAATAGATTCATATCTTAAAAAGCTGTCTAAGGAAGTAGGATTTTAAGTAAACAACACAATAACTTGCTTAAATCTAATCAGAGTTTTCAGAAACAACAAGAAGTAGAGGGATTGAATTTTTACTCACTACTTCTTTAAATAATCAAATAATGGGAAACTCCTTTAAAATGTAAAATGATATAGCCTAATCGACATTCTCAAAATTACAAAGGATTAGAGTTTTCTGGCTAGATCTTTGTTCTCCATTTAGATTTCTCCTCACAGATAGTTTTAGCCAGTGGGCAGTAAATTTCTGACACATACAATCACAAGTAAGTCAGTAAACATGGGATTTTGAGAATCGATATGGGAAAGATGCCCAGATAATGGCACATTTCATCTGGCAATTTTCAATGGTTATCTCCCAAGCAAAGATGCAAGGCTTGATTGAACAAAAGACAAAGTTAATACTATCTAACAAGAACAGATCATTATAGATCAGTAAAACTGCGAAACAGAATTATAAGACAAGGGGCAAGGCACATTATCTAAATTAACATTTTTCCAGCGTGAACAAGAAGGGCCACTGTAGGAAAGCAGGAGCTATATAGTATGGCCTGCATTCAGTCAACCTGAAGTGATTATTAATTTATGGTTGTCTGTGATTTTAATGAAAATGAAAGCTGTGAGGAAAGAATTGAAAGAGATAATGTGCCGTGAAATTGAGTTTCATTTATTTAGGGGCCACCTTTTCCTTTTTTGTTGTTGTTAAAGAGAAGAAAGTTAATGCAAGATGTCCACATTAAAATTTCACTGAGATTATGTAACTACCGAGTTAAATGCTAATCATTATATTTGAGTAGAGTTAATGCAAGGGAAACCGAAGCCTGGATTTAAGGCCTACTGGCAAGGGCAGGGATGAAAAGCACTAGAGAGTCAAAATGAATGCCACAATGATAATTATTGCCTTGATAAATATTACGAATCCAGAAGCTATTTTGTCAGATTTCTTCATTTTGTTCTTACTCTCTTCGTGAAAATGTCCCTTTAGATGAGGGCTTTGCTGGAAATAATGCTTTTCAGGAGTAAGGAAGCCGCCATAAGGAGCAAAACAAATCATCAAAATGCAATCTTTCTCTCTGACCTCAAACAAAATGTTTCGAAATAGTCACAAGAGTGACAAGCCTTCTAGAGAATAGCAGGCGTGTCTAGTGCAATAGTGTGGAAAGAACAGCAGGTCATGCATGTTGTAGAACTTCACTTGACAAAAATAACAACTCTGTGCCCAGAAACCTTCCCAAACAAGAGGTTGAATGATCCAAGTTTCTCTTACTAATTAAAATAAGAGAACTAATACCTGATGAGTTTTTTTTTCTTTCATGAGAGAAAAAAGTTATTTTAATTTTTGGCTTTTAGGAATAATAAAACAATAATATAAAATTCAGATAATGCCATCACATATACAAGCCTCAGTTGCCATCCTTCTTGGCTTTAGAGAAACTTGAGTAAAGTCTGTGAAATGAAATGTATTCAAGGTAACAGATTTTTTTCCTAAAAATATTGCATGCAATATTTTCTCACATGTTTAAATTATGCCTTATGCTTTCTAGATGAGTAGAATTTTATATGTTGAGAATATGTCAAATAGAGATTATGAGAAGGAAAACAGAAGATCTATATCTAAAAATGAGCAATTGCAGTAGGGCAAAGATGTACATCTTTCCCTTTCTGTTGCATTCTCCTTTCCTCTACCCCCTCATCCAAGTCCCTCCAGCCTTCCCCCCTTCCATGAATCAGCACACATTTATCGGGCTCTCACCACATGTGTAACATTGTGCTAGTGAGGAGGAAATATAGATTCAAGTGTGCGTTACCTCTGTCATGAAGCAGCCTCCCTGTATACATGTGATTCAGTGCTACACATAACGTGTCTGCAAAGGAATACCAGTTTGAACAGAATGCAGGGAGCAGAGGGTCTGCTGGCTGAAATAAGATTCTTGATGGTGTTAGCAGGTCAACCAGTGAGTAGAGCAATGGAGGAGGATGCTTGGAAAAGGCAACGTCAACATGTGGGCTGCTCAAAGACCTGGGATTCCGATCGGCATCACTCGGAGCTACCAGAGACCTAAGACACAGGGATGGCTGCTCAGAGGAATTTGCCAACATGTCCAGAGTAGTAACTGAAGTTTGGAATTCAGGAAATAATTTGAGTACACATCATCTGGCGCCTGTGAGGATCAGTCAGATTTAAGGCCGTGGAGCAAGAAATGGAATACACCACCGAGAAACAAAAAACGTAATAGCTTTTATGGTTGGTTGGCTATTTATGTTCATTAAGCACTGTGATTGAACTTCAGGCAAACAACTGGAGGCGAAAGTAAAAAAATACATTTCACTTTGTGATGTAAAGACAAGTCCAGGTCAAAGTGTGGCCTGGGACACAAGCTCTACGTGGTTCTGAGTTCAGAGATCGAAAGCTCTAACATGCCTTCCTGGAGCTCTAGCTCAGAAAATGATTTGATTAGCCTATTCAACGTGTCTTTGTACATTTGCACAAACTTTATATACACAAAGGATTGAGGTATGACCCTGTTGTATTCCTACTATTTTTCCATATGTGCAGGCTTTAGAATCTCAGGATGTAATAACTTCCATCCCTGAGCAGAAGTGCCCCATAACAATCAGATAAAAGCCTATTTGAATAAGAAGTGTTGCTGGATGTGCCTAACTAAAATAAAATAAATAATAAAATAATGAAATGATTTCATAATTTTCCTTGGATTGATCTTCACTGTAATATTTAATAAATAAGAGTCAAATTGAACCAAAATATTCAGAAAGTTTAAGTAATGACATTTAGAGGATTCTAAAACCTGTTTCTCGAATTTTCTCACTTTCACCTTTTGTTTCATTATGACTTGTCAATTTATTTTAGTTTTAGAAATGATAGCTCACATCTTCCTGAACAAGCACTACAACCTCAAATTTCTCTCACTACAGACTCCCTACACGGAATGCTGCTGCTTCTTCTGCTACACATTCTGGCAAGCTTCCTGCTAAAGACTTGCGAACTCACGCTCCATACTATCTTCTTTGTGTCAGTAACCTTACCACTTTGTTCTCATGTTAGTGTTTTCTGTGGCTCTTTGCGATTTTAGCCATGCTGAAAACTTACTCTACAAGAATGGCTCATTTTACTTTTCAAATGGGTATGCAATGAGTGCTGTTCCAATGTTGAAAAATAAAGATGCCACAACTCCAAAGAAATTTTTGAGGTTCAATATTTGTGCTGTCTACATAACTCTAACAACTGTGTATACTTATAAATCGTTAAAATAAATTATTATCATTTCTATGAGAGCTAAACATGCTCACCTATTTGTTATGATTTAAATATGAAGAAAGATTCATGAATTGAGGGCTTGATTTCTAATACAGAAATGTTCACAGCAAGAATCCTCAAGAGCGAATTTATCTGTGAGTTGTTAAGAGGTAGGCTCATAGTTGGAAAAAGTAGATTCCTGGGGCTGTGCTTCTCAGCTGTGTGACTTTTGTTTGAGTCTCCTTCTGTTTTCTGCTTCTAGGCTTCCAGAAGGTGAGAGACTCTACTAAACTACACCACGATGATTCTGCTTTGAAGCCACTCCATCGTGGCCTGTATCTCTGAAACCATAGCCACAAATAAAATATTGTCTCCTTTTAGTGTGTCCCAGTAGCAAAAAATGACTAATGCACTATTCAGTATGGCATCATAGACTGAACAGGGAGTGTTTGGAGCAAGAAAGATACTCAGCAAAATAACATATTCCCAATGTTATCTCTATTATTTCACTAACCTTTGTTAGGAAAAGTAGAAAACAGACACAAAGTTTTCAACATAAAAATCATTATTGAAAAAATAATATTATTGAAGGTGATACACATTATTTCCTGGAAAACTTTAATAGTGATTTATCCCAGTGCCATGCATTCCAAATAATTTTTAAGAACAAAGAAATAATGAACCTGCATTATATCTTCAGTGACTCCATTCAAAAAACCAATTTAGCTTTTTATAAATGCAATGATGAATGGGAAAGAATTTCTGAGAGTGTAGATATTTGGGTCCTGGAGAAGATCTTTTTCGTATTCTTAAGTCAAAGTGCAGAAATCTGATATATCTACAGAGACCAGAAAAAAAAGTAGCTCACAGCAATGATTTTGTGTTTCATCTCCCTATTCCATTATGAATGCTTCCAAATAAATTTCCCCTCTGGATTTTCCTACCTGCTAGAGTTCAAACACCTCTTTAAGCAAAGTAGCAATAAAAAGCTTTAATAAGTGCAAGCCTTGCTGAGTGAGGAGTCATTAACATAGAGGTGCAAAAAACACACTTTCTTATTTGTAGGTAAGAGTTAGAAAAGCAAAATGTGGAAATAAGAGCCATCCAGATACAAATATAATAAGCTATTTAAATAAGAAAAATCTCACTCTATTATGGTGTACTCAACCCTGTTTTATTTTGCCTTTTCCAAGTAAAATTTTCATTTCTTGTTCTTTTCTAATCTAAATTTTTGTTTACTTCAGACCCTATTGGAATACTTCTACCTCAGCAAGGACCACGAGTGAATAAAATGCAGTTTGATTTTGTGAAGATGAAGATGTCTTATTTCTTGTACAGATGTCTACCTAAAAGAGAGGGGTAGGGATTTTATTGTTGTTATCGATTTTCTAAGTAGAAAGTTATTTTTCTGAAGTTCTTGAGACAAAAAGAAAAGGTGGTGACTGAAACTAGACAGTTTATGAAAACTTATTTTACTAGTCACTCAAATTGAGGGATAGAGAAAGCAAATAAGAGAATAGCTCTAAATCATTCTAGATATAATGCAATCAAACATACATTTTCTTAAACAGCTAACATTCATCCCTTAATATGATTAAATTGTTAATTTTATCCAAATGGAAAACATATTGCATATTGATTAGGCTTCTTTAGAGGAACAATTTCTCTCTCTCTGTCTCTCTCTCTCTTTCTTTCTCTCTGCACTCCTTTATATAGATATATTATGTCTTATTAGATAGGCAGCAAGATCAGAGGCAGGAGAGTCCACATTGGTTATTTGCTTGCTGAAGAGCTAGGGGACTTCAGGGTTGTTCAGTAAAACCGGTAGAACAAAAGGAACCAGGGACATAACACCAATCTAAGCCGTTACAACTAACAGCCTGGAATCTCCCCAGTGAGCTGCTGACAGGAGTCTGTGTTGAAAAGCTGATGAAATTTGATCTAATGTCCACTGACAAAGGAAGTCAAAGCAACACCCATTCGAGCAGAATAGAGTCCTTCCAAAATGCAACCAGCTTTCTTCACTTTTCTTGTTTTATATTCCAGCCAAGCTACAAGCCAGTTGGTTTTTGACACCCATAATCAGGATGGATCTTATTCTCTGGAATTGCTGGCCCACGTGTCACTCTTCCCTGGAACCGAACCACTCCACAAGCATCCTCAGAAGTGTGCTTTTGGAATCCTATAGATATTTCTCAATCCGTCAAACTGACATGTCATAATTAATAATCCTGGTTGGTATAGAGAAAACAGTGCTGAAACCATTTGAAAGGGTGCATACCCGGCTGCAGAAACTCACCTGGAAAGTCGTGTTTTCTCAAGACCTTGTCATAAAATCATACATGTGATGCTGGCGTTGTATGTGCAACTAATCAAAATATTCAAATTAAAAGAGATAACTGGTGAGACACTGAGCAATCCAGAAGTGAACTGTGGTGTTGAAGAAACTCTACAAAGGTCTTATTTGCCACAAAAATATAAATGTCTGGGACTACCAGAGCTAAATCAAGTAAATAAACCAAGTAGATTATCTGAAGTGATTGAGTGTTCACACATATAACAAACACACACACACACACACACACACACACACACACACACACACACACACATTTTTTCTTACAGCTAAATGATAGTTTTTGCTATTCAGTCTGCAACTAATAGATATTAATGTCTTTTTTTGCATTAAGAGTTTAGATAAACAATTGGGTAGCTGTGCTGGAATATGTAAGAGACACAATTTTTAGTTTTCATGATACAGTATATTTCAGGATTTTTTGTGCCAATTGACACTATATAGATTAAATTTATCAGTTTATCCCATGTAATTCCTTTTCCTGGGTGAACACTGATAATGCCCATTTGTAATTCTAACATGTAAATATTTTTTAAGAATGGCTAGAACAAGGAGCAGGTTTAGAAAAATCTACCTTTTCTGAAATCCTGAGGATTAATTTTCTGCAATATAGTTTGGTTCAAACATTAGGGTGTGTACATTATTTCCTAGTACAATTATCAGCTACTGAGACTAACAATGTGGAGAAACTGGAGTTTACACATGGTGCAAAACAATTTAGAGTTTCAGAGCAACATTTTGCTGTACATAATTATTGCTTTTCAAATTTACATAGGAAATAACTGGGGCTAGAAAAATTTGGAAATTTGTTTGATGGAATTAGGATGTAAACATACATTTTCTGATGTGAAATCTAGGTCTTTTTTCTTTTTTTGACAAGCTCTTGTTCTATATTCTAGGCTGTAATTACTATGTAGGCCAGGTTAGCCTCAAGTGTACAGAAATCCTCCTATGTCTCTTGAGGGCTTAGTTTATAGGTGTTCACCACCACACCTGGTTTACACAATGCTGGGAAATCATACACATATTCTGGTATATCCTGGTAAAGAAAAAATATGTATATATCTCATATTCTCGTAAAGGAAACTTTCTTGAAAGTCACCAATTCTTGAGCTTTCAGACAAAATCCTGTTTTAACTGTCTTGAAAGTCCGAAAAACGCAATTATAAAAGTGTCACTCAAAATAGAGATGACAAAAAGTATCCATTAACCTTCTTATTGTTTTGCTTTATCATTTTTGAATCTGTTAAGGGAGCCTAAAATTTCAATGAGACAAACATGTTCAAACTTTGTTATAGTTAATGCATTATTCTATCTCTGTTTTAATGAAATTTTCACTAAAATATTGTCAATACATTACAAAGTTAACAATTTTTTTGTCATTTACAGTTTTACTTTTTAGGAGAACTCTAATCACTTAAACAGAATCAGATTTTTATTTTTACTTTATTGAAAGGAAAGTGAAGAAAGAATGTTTGGAACATACTGGAATCACTGAAGCCTGGATCTAGTTCCTTCCAACTTCCTAACAGCAGGAACTGAAGAGTAGTATCAGAAGATCCCAGGATCCCCAGTCTTTTAATCACCAGGTGGAGAGATGCTAGCTGGCTTACTGAGCACCATTCTCTTCTCAGAGAATTGAATTGGTAGATGGGCCAGACTGTAACCAATGCAAGAAGGACAGTTCTTGTGGCTAGGGGGCATAGATCAGTGGTTAAAGCCTTGGCTAGGGAATACAAAGCAGGAGGTTTCAATTCCCCAACACCACGTAAGACAAGCATAGTGGCACATCCCTGTGACCAAAGCACTCACGAGGCTGAGGTATGAGGATTGTCATATGTCTGAGGCCAGTCTGAACTATATAGTGAGTGCAGGACCAGCCTGGGATACAAAGGAGACCCTGTACAAAACAAACAAACAAACAAACAAAAATCCAAAATATTCAGTGTTTTTACTTCAACTGGTTGTGTTAGTCAGGCTTTCATTGCTGTAACAAACTATCTGACATAGACATCTTAAAAGGAGGAAATGTTTATTTTGGTTCATCTCATAGTTTCTAGAATTTCAGTCTATTGCTTTTAGGCCTATGGCAAGGCTGAGTGTCATAGTGAGGGCGTATCATAAAGTAAAGCAGTCCACCTTATAGTGGGCAGGAAGGAGGAAGAATGGAAGGGAGGGAGAGAGGCAGAGAGAGAGAGAGAGAGAGAGAGAGAGAGAGAGAGAGAGAGAGATGCAGAAACAGAGCCAGAGGGAAGAAAGGAAATCTGATAGCAAGATATAGAGAGGCAATCTCAATCAGCATATCCCCCAACCCAGGTTCTTCAATTAGACCCCTCCTCCTAAGATTTTATTACCTGTCGCTATGAACCAATCAGTGAGTGGGCTAATCCGCTGAGAAAGTCAGAGCACCCACGATCCAATCACCTTCCAAGCTCTATTCTGACTATTGTTACATTTGGGACCAAACATTGAATACACGAGTTTTTAGGGGATCATTCATATTTATATTAAGGTGTTAAAAACAACACCTGTTCAGTATGGCTTCTGCGATCTCGTCTTTTCTTCAGCTAGTAGGCTAAATGTCACTGACCCAAAACTATGAATATCAGTAACGTTTGGGAACAATCATACTAAAGCCCGTTGTGAAAGGCCAGGTTGTTCTTACAACTTCCTTAATGTTTAAATGCCAGGTGCTATGGAAAACTTTTATTTGTCTTATTCTATAAAGGTGAAGGTCACATTTTTATGACCATTGATGTCACCCTGTTTTCCACCTCTTCCTTGTAAGTGTTCGAGCACAGTAGTGAAAAATGACAAGCACTTCCCTTTGCGTCCCTATGGGATCCGCTCGCATTCTCACACCACAGCCGTGGCAAAAGTTCCAAATGACTTTTCCCGACTGTTAATCCGGCACCACAAACTATTTCATTTCTATAGAAGCAATTGCGATCTAAATTGCTTTTTGATCCACAGACACATTTGTTTTCCTGTTCCTCGTGTTTTACTTTCCTTCCAAACTCACAAATGTAATAAAGATTTCAAAATTCACCTCCGAGGAGATGGTAGGCAAATACATTTTTCTCTATGTGTGTAAACTGGGCTCACAGGCACATTTACAATCCCGTTCTTTTATTTGAAGATTCTATTTCATCCAGATTTATAAGCAGAAACAAACAATATAACCTAAATCAACAGGGTGACCGGCTTTGTGCTTTTTATTTTTTGATCTAATTCTTATTTTATGTTGCTACATAGAACTTGAAGGATGAAGAACTATCTTCTGTTTTCCAACAGCTTCAGAATATGTTTCCACAGATGAAGGTTTGATAGCTTCACGGCTTCGTAATACAAGCACATGAATATCACAAGGAAGTTCTGAAAGTTAAAATAACTTTGAATGACTTAGCTGTTCTGTCAGAAGGCAGTAGGTATTGCTCTTAAACCTGAGACATGTTAAAAGACAGCAGTTTAGACATTGAATTAAGGAAATATACAAAGTGTACTCTCAGCTAAATGTACACATAAGCAGGGTCTGAAACACCTTCTTTTACATTTCTCATCATTAATATCTTTTCTGTTGTATAGTGTATGCAGATGTAAATTATCCTAGTAAGATTTCTAGAGCCTCTTATTCGGACTTATAATATGAGTTGCATAATTTTTATTCAATCATCCATATATAAAGTCAATATTCAGCTATCAAGTAAGTGATTCTCTTCCGCTGAAATCCTTTTGTATTCTCTCATTTTAAGAGCATTTTATTTCATAGAGTCTAAGTCTTCTATGGATTTTATGAAGATATAGGCAAACAAATTACTTTTCTATTCTGTAGATAATTATTATATATACCAAGGCTAAACTCAAACAAATCTGGTTAGCTGGCTCACAATTTGAGTGAGGTCATAACCTCAAACAATTTTTTAGACATTGTAATCAATAATTCTTTGAAATGAGGACTGTGTATTTTTTAAACAAAAGGTCATAGATTGTAGAAACAGTAAGGAAAATATTTTTTTCTTAAATTTTACTGAATCTTTTTTTTTTTTTTTTTTGCAATACTAACCATTGAACACAGGATCTTTGACCTGAGCTACATCTCCAGGCCCTTTTTATTGTTTATTTGAGACAAGCTCTTGCTAAGTTGCTAAGTTGGCCAAACTAGGCTCGAGTACTTGTGATACTCCTGCCTCAGCCTCATGAAGGGCTAAGACTCCTGGACTGCACCAGCAGGCTAGCCCACACAAGAAAATTGTATGTATGCAAACCTCCTTATAGGCATAAAAGCAGGAATAGATCATGAAGTGAGTCAGCTGGCTCATGGCTTTCAAGAAAATGCCGAGTTGAAAGTGAGAATGATGTTAGCGTGTTAGATTGTGGCCTGGGTGACTTGAGCACTCTGTATTGTAAGAAGACATTAGAGTGGTGTTAGCGTAAATATTTGTAGGAGATACTGAAAAGAGTAAGTGTCCCTTCTCAGACTAGTTGCTGACTTAGGCTCATACAGTAAGGAATGGCAATTTTGAAGAAACAGAATTGCACCCAATTCCTAAGATGGATTTATTTCAAAATAAATGGTGTTGTCTATTATTCTCTTACTTAGTTTTCCCAAGATTCTCTGTTGAATATAGATTGTCTTTATAATTTGTGGTTAAAGTGCTCTCTCTCTCTCTCTCTCTCTCTCTCTCTCTCTCTCTCTCTCTCTCTGGGGTTAGTGTGTGTGTGTGTGTGTGTGTGTGTGTGTGTGTATTCAAGTTTTGAGTAAAATCTCCACGTCTGAAGTAACCAGAGCTAAATTTTACTTTTGACAGAAGAAGTGCAGGACCTTGATGAGCCTGTTGAGAATGATGTCGATAGCGAAGCACCCCGTGTAGATTAATTCAGCGCACAGCTGGGGCTGGAAAGGCAAGCCCATTCTAGGGCATGAAGAATGGCTGACCAGGGGTGGGGCTGCCCGCCTCCCTCTCTACAATGTACTAATCCGCAATTTGGCACTGCTTTAAAAGAAAAGAAATCTAAATTGAGGCCAGCTGATTTCTTACTGAATCCGCCAGCTGGATGTGGAGCCAATTTCCGCAGCTTCCACGCTGTGGTAGCCAGGAAATATTTTAATTGAAAGAACTCTATGTTGACAAATACCAACGACAACCTATTTATAACTTTTAACCAATATTTATGGAATTCCCTGATTTAATAACATTTCCCTTTAAACTCACTTGCAAGATAGAAAAATTGTTGGGCTAGAACCAAAGCTAAATGACGTGGAGGAAAATAAATAAAACCAGAGAAAAGGAAGGGAAAGAAGAATTAGTAAATGTTGTACACAAATCAACAGGCATATGTAATAGAGGGCTGTAATATAAATACGTTCAATAAAAGCAGGTTGAAATCACAAATAGATGCAATTTTTCTTAACTTCTTATAGCTAGAAGATTTAATATTATAAAAACTGTGATGTTATGTTCTTAAGCCCTTAGCCTTAAAGAGTTATGCCTGAACATGCGTATTAAATGGGAAATTTATTATCCTTTCTTATCTGTTTGACTTCTTATTTATCCACTCCTTAAAATGATGTGAGATTACAATGATCAAGGAACTGAAAAATCTAATATAAACTTCCTTAACATCAGTACAATAAGTGCCAACTTGATTATCAGAATGGTGGAGTACTAGAAACTTAAAATACGTATCCTCCTATCTTAAACTCTTTGAGTTGGCTGACTTTGTATAATAAAATTTTTAAAGCCATAATTTATTTCTTTGTAGAGATTTCTTATTTTTGCCTAATTGGTTCAATGTAATGCCCATAGTGATCTTAAAATCCAGAAAGCTGTCATGATGCTACTTTTTCCTAAAGAGAAGCAATGAGGCAGAAAGCAAAAAAAATGGTTTGGAACAAGGTTAATCCACAAATTGAAATGGTAGCAAAGCCCGAGATTGATGATTTTGGCATTTTATGCACTTGTAAATGGCTGATATAGCCAGCCAACTGCATTGGATGCTGGAAAGATGTTGTTACTATCGTGTCCTTCTTGGAAAGAGCTGCTAAGTCGCCGCTGCTCTCCCATTACTGGTACTGGTGAGGCGACGGAGAATACTCAAATGTGGCAGTGCCGGGAGGTGGAGTATGCTGGAAGGCAGCTCTCTCTAGTGGACGCTGCTAAAACCATGTTCAGCCTCCAGAGTCAAGATACCCCATGAACTTTCAGTGCTTAAATAGAGACAAATAAATGCAAATAATTCAGGTATAATGTGTATGCATTTCAATCATATTCCTATCTGAAATGATAAACAGGATTTGAAGTGTGGATATTCAGAATCCAATGTTGGGTTTATCTCTCAGATTAAAGACTGTTTTTGAACACTGTCACCTTCTAAATTATTTATTGAACTAAAGAGTAAGGAGTGATAAGAGAAATATTTTGGTTAATTATGGAAGAGGTAAAAGGAATGTTTGGGCACATGGAATGTGCAGTAAAAACACTAAAAAAAATCCCAATTGTAAATTAAAAAGAAAGAAACTAAGAACAATTGAATAGTATTGAATCTCAAGGAACTAAGAACGATTGAATGTTATTGAATCATAAGGGAATAAGTCCATCACAGAACTTCATAAGTAATCATATCAAAGAAATAGAAGCAGCTCATTATTCACTTTCCATTTTTATGAAAGGTTCATCCACATGTGCAGTGATGCATTTATAGATTTACACCCTTAAAAAAAGACATTTTGCATTTAAATTGCCCTTCCTAAAGTAGCTCTAAAGAGGGAAGTGTAAGCCCTAAAACAACACTGTGTATAAGAATAGCCCACTATTGATTATTATTTAAAACAATAAATTATGCTTTAATTTATATTATTTTAAATTCATCAAACTGTGTATTTTTGTTTCATGACACTATGGATAAAATTTCAAGGAAAATGGCTTTTTTATTGTATAACTTGGGACAGTCTTTTGGATAATGTGTACTGTCCTTGGGAGTATCATCAGACAGGAAGAAGGACATCTGAGCATAGGGACTGTGTTCACTGTTAGATCCTTACACTCCTAGTTTAAAAGCAATATGAGAAAGGAAAGACAGACATGCAAGCATAAATACTCCATGTGTTGCTCTCAGCATCTTCAGTACCTGTGTGTTTTTCTGCACTCCTGAGACACCTTGATCTTTGTTCTAAAGAATCATGTTGACATCAATTGTCTCACTTTCTTTATAGTATGAGAAGCACAGATTATGTTTGCATCATTTTAAGAAAACTCTGTCCACCTCTAGCATCACCAAAGTGTTCATAGGTTCTCATTGAGTGGGCAAGCAACTGATGGACTAACCTATCAGTAAGTTAACAGTATGTAAGAGAGAGAAAGAGAGAAAGAGAAAAAGAGAGAGAGAGATTTTGTTTTCATAACCACTTAGCATCTATATGACTTTTTGTGGTCAATTTCAAGCAACAGACATTGAAAATAGTGGTCAACATCAAAGACATAGCCTTTCATTCCTCCAATTATCATAATAAGAAAGATAAATATCATGTCTTTACTTAGAAGGAAAAAAAGTAAATTAATAGAAGTAGAGAATAGAAGAATGGTTACTAGGGCTTTGAGAGGGTGAGTGAGGAAAAAGGACAACAGTGAGAGGACACTTAATGGTTATGGGGCTGGAACTAAGTGGAAGGAGACGTTCTAAAGTTAGAGAGTACAGTGGAGCAACTGTTGGAGCAATTATAGGCTTCAAAATATTATCAGAGTGGACTTTGAGTGTTAGACGCACAGAAGTGATCAATGTTTCAGGTAGGCCAACTATATTCATCATATTACTACACATTGTGCACAAGTATTGAAATGTCACACACTGTACTCCATAAATAAATACAAGGGTGTGTTAGTTAAAAATCAAAATGAAATATTTTAAACAACATCAGATACCGTATTAACACTATTAAAATGTGCCTTTCTGTATTTAAACTCCAAGTTTGATACATATTTACTAAATACAGGGATGGCTGGAAGGGAAAGCAGAAAGGTGTCACCATGACGGAAGCAGAGCACCCTCTGCACCGCAGGGAGTTCGCTGAGATCTGAACCCTCAGATATCACAAAGACAAACAGAACAGGTTTTATAAAGACTAAGAGACTGAGGTGCCAACACTCCTTAAAAAGGATTTTATGCTACAGTCCAATTATATAAGCTAAAAAGCATATTTTGCAGAATAACTGCATGAAACTGGATTGCATCATATATGTGAACAGGAAAATGCATAGCGTGCTAGGTAGACACATTGGAGACACTTGTTACTGTTCTTGTGAAGAACAATTCTCTCTGATATTTTCATGGAAACCTCTCATATTCAGGATCCATTTTGACATTAAAATAGACAGAAGAAGAGAACCATCAGATGTTACATGTGCATCTGAAGCCTTGAATTTCACATCTTCACACATTTATTTAGGGTGATAGTTTCAAAGTCAACATTTTATCATTATATTAAGTAAATATTTATCAACCTCGACAACCAATTTAATTGTAAATTATTTTGAATAGAAATAGTGCAGCAAGTAAGTGTTATTTTGTACTGATGAGCTTTTATTTAGTAGTTCTTCCATTGCTGGTGTCAGAAAAGTTAAGGTTGTTAATTATTTTCTGCATATTTTATTTGCTGTGTACATTAATTTTTCTAACCCTTTGATAATAGTTTATTCAAGTACAGAGGGATATAGCATATATTTAATTTAATTTTATAACTATGATAATACCTTTCACAATTTACCTATATTTTAGTTTCATTTTGTGTTGTGTTTGCATCAGAGCCAGGGCCTTACATATTCCAGAAATGGGCTGTAGCATTGGGCTGTATCCTCAACCTCTCTCTCTATTTTTTATAATTTTAACTAAGTATAATGAAGTTAATATTATATAAAAATAATAATTCTAACCAAATAAACTAAATAATGTGACCACTTCATTTAGAAATGCTAGATTCACTAATGATTCCTGTGTCTCTGGATTATTGTGGCTTAGAGAATTTTTTTTTAATGCATTTGCAACAGTGGGTACACAATGATGTTTTTTTTTTGGTAGTGGTACTGAGACTGAACTCAAATGAAAGTGTTGGACTATCTCTCCAGACATTTTTATTTTTTAATTCAATATCTATTTATTTAATTATTTATTTATTTTTGAGGCCTGATCTTGCCAAATTGTGCACACTGATACAAAAGTTGGCACTTTCCTATCCCAGACTCATAAATAACTGGAATAACAGACATGCACCGCTATGCCAGGCCAGGCGACATGATGTCTTTAATAACATTTTTGTTATGCGTGTCCAATTATCTATGCTAAATATGGCAGGAGTAGAACTAAAACTTTGCCAATTCATTGTGTGAGGGAATCAGCTCATGTTTTCATAAATTATCTTCATTATAAATTGTAATACTCCATTTTTATACCTATAGAAAAAAAATCCTCTTTGAAACAATTTTATTCTTTCTCAACATAATGCTATGTGAAGGCAGGTAGCCCAAAATGATAGATGCTTATAAATATTCCAAAATATAGATAATTATTCAATGATTAATAAAAATACATTTAGGTAATGTTGTAAGCATGTCTTGTTTCCACATATGAATAAGAAATGTTAATCTGACTTTATCCATAGGCAATATAGTTTGGATTTCATGTATTTTTTTACAAGTCTTCAAATCTCTCAATACTAGTTGTTGACGAATCTGAGAGTTACTTAAGAAAAGTTAAATAACTTTTTACACTATGGAGATTTATGCAATGAATAGTTTTGTTTTGACTATTAGTGACACTGGCTCTTTAAATGCCAATAACACATAATCAGCCATTCCTTGACCATTCAAATAGAAACTTAAGGACGTTTTACAGCTGAATAGTTGCATTGCAATGTGAAATGGGGTGTATCAACAGAAATAACCCTTTTCATTTTACCTAATCCCAGGAAATAAAAGCTTTAGCTAATAATAACCCATCCTTACATTAGAAATGTAATTTTAGTAACGGAAAATTCTGAAATGGCTGACCACATACCATTCATCATGGAATGTCAAACAGCCATCAGCCCAAGAACTGAGCTGCCCCACTGTCAGGTAGGAAAGCAGTGTGTGGATGCTTACCCCATGAGCGTAAATTTCAAGTTTAGAATATTTGAATTGGTGTTAAGAGTCAGAAATGTTATGCCCTAAAAATGGCGCTTGATTTTTTCAGTTCATTATTTAAAAATACTTTGTTATGTATATACCAAATCAGAAGAACTGGCTCTCGTGAAATGCTATTTAGTACACAAACATGAAATGTTTTGTGTTAAAAATTAGGAGTTAATTTTGACCAAGATGATGACTATTACACACCATCTCATTAACAAGAGCTCATAGATAAACACATTTAACAGCAGGGCATCAGCTGATTTTTAACATGTGTATCATTTTACTACTTTATATGATAATATCTGTGTTTAGCAATTGATTGTATATCATTGGAATATTATATCCCAGTTTTTGTTACTAGTTTACTAGGTTGTAAAGAGTTTTGATGAATTTGCTTAATCTTCATAGAACAATGTTATTACAAATATGTAGAGGTGGTAACAGTATTTAGAAAGAAATTTTACCAGGGCTGTCCACTTTAGTAAGATGTGTAATTTGGGAAACCGAGACTGAAGAATCATAACTTTGAGCCACTCCTGGGCATGTTGACAACTTCAGAGATTCTGTCTAAAAATTAAAACTGAAATAAAATAAAAAATAGAGCTGCGTGTATAGCTTTGTGCAAATATCATGAGTTCAATCCTAATACCAAACCAACCAACCAATCAACCCAACAAAAAATTATACACCTGAACAATCTCCAAACTCGACAAACACTAACCAGGTGATAAAATGCATACACTACCTACAGCAGTCCAGTGGTTACTGTCCCAATCTCTTTTTAGGTCTCAATCAACCCTCTCCTGCAAATGTGTTGACTTTGATATGAATGTTTAAAAATATTTTTAGCATTTTTACTGGATTCCTAAATATTATGGCTTAGATCCACCTGTTTTCAAAAGGTGTACAAAAATTAAACTGTAGTTATTTTATATGCCTTGCCTTTTCTTTTCAAAATTGTGTATGCAAGATCCACCAGCTGCTCTTTGGAATGAACCTCTTGTTGGCCCTTTTCCATTGCTGTATGTGTCACTGAATAATGTTCATCACTTTTGGGGGGTGGGCATGTAGTTCAACGGTGGAGTGCTTCCTGAACATAGGAGAGGCTGCAGGATCGAACTCTTGAATCACTAAATACAATGTAATGTAATTTTAAAGTGGTTGTTACAATATACTTTCTCACTAGCAAGGATATGAGTTTCTGGGATCCATGGAAGTTTGATAGGTACATAAACCCGTGTAACTCAAGTCTCCTATAGATAGAAATCATCTTCATCAGCCCATATAGTTTTTTTAATGCCTTTCCCATTTAATGTTTCTGATAACGGAAGTGTTTCCTAATTTAGCTTGTCTTTACCATAAATAAGTTGTGACTGTTCTAGAAGTTTGTATGAAAAGTTCTGCGCTGTGATTATTTTAGGTAAGATTTTTTCATTCCCTTGTTATTCATTTGAATTGCTGTAGATTTTGGAAGCCTTGTTATTCTAATGATTATGTGACATTCCATTGCTTGAATAAATAAATATTTACTTGCTTATTCTCTTTTTGGGTGTTTCCAGGGCTCTTTTCAATTCGAGAGCTTTTTGAATAAAGTAGCTATGAATATTCCTGGTCAAGTATTTTTTTGGAAAGATCTGAGTGCTACAATAACATCTAACTGTAGTGGTGCACACCATTTGAAGATCTCAAATTTGAGCCCAGCATAGGCATTTCAGGAACTTAGTAAGATCTTGTGTGAAATTAAATAAATAAATGAGCAAACAAACAAATAAATAATAATTAAAAAGGGCTCAGTGCAAAAGCCTGGGTATAGTCTCCAATACTTCCAAATAATTGTGGAATTGTACAAGTAGAGAAACTGGATCGTACATTGGCTGCATATTTACTTTTTAAAAAGTGAACTCCCAGACATTTGGCATAACGTAAGTACTTCTTACTCCTGTCAACCATGTATGCAACATTGCATAACTCTTTGTTCTTGCCAACATTTGACCCTCCCAAGCTCTTAACTTAGCTGTTGTAATTGGTGTGTTATCGTAACCCATAATGCACCAAACTAGCAATTACCTGATGATGGCTTGATCACCTTTTCAAATAATTAGTGGCTATGGTACATTTTGTTTTGTGAAATGATTTGGTAATTAAATTGTCTCTCTGATGTTGAATGTGGAACCTTTGTGTATATATAACATAACCGTGAATTGTTAGTATTTTGTGTTCTGAGGCTTTAATTTTTCACTTTTTTATACATTCAGGTAAAATTTGAATAATAAAACTTAATTTTAAAAATAGCTATTGTGTATATTTAAAGTGTTCTATGTCCTCATTTATCAAATGCCCAAATATGGTACAGCTCTTCGGTCTACAGTCCTCAGGCTGTACAAGCTCCAGCTTTAGGACCCCAGTCTGTCCACACACCTGCTAGCTGTGCCCTCAGATTTGCATTCACCCCATCTAGCTCCACTTTCACCTCAATCCCACTTCTGGTAACCATTTTTTTTCTCTGTGAGTTTGATCTCACGTAGTGAGATCTGTGTTAGATTTACTGTGATCAGATTATTTAACTCTATTATGGACTCAAGATTCATGTATATTATAGCAAATGGCAATATTCTATCCCTTCCTAAGGCTGTGTAGTGCTCAGTGGAATATATGAGGTGCCTTAAGAAACATGGAAAATATTTAAGTTAAAAGTTATTGCAGCAAAAGGCACACTGTCACTAGTCCCCCTCAAAATACTTTCTATCCCTTGGAACACACTTAACCTGCTGTTCTGTCCACTTTCATCAATGTCTTTAGTTGTGCTGTCATGGGTTTCTCGATGTTCTGAATCAATTCAGAAAACTGATCTTTTATGGTAATTTTGATTTTTTGGAAAGACCCGAAGGCTTCAACGTGCCAAATTCCATGAATAAGCTGGATGAGGACACACTGTATATATATTTTTTGACAGAAATTGCCACACTGAAAGCACGGAGAGACTCAACACTGGCACAAAGAAGGGTGAAACCATTTGCTTATTTTCCAGGCTCTGGTCTAAGAGTTACATTTTTCATCTGATTTTTTTATTAGTTATATATTTATGATGTATAATGATTTTATTCAACTGGGGGAAATGGTACATATATGCATGTCACATCTTAATCATTTTCACTTAATAAAAGTGTTCATTTTAATACGTAATTCAGTGTCATTCCAATTCCAAACACTTGCAATATTGTCCAGCTACCCTCCTTATCTGGTTCCAATCCATTTTTATTTATTGAAAGCCAACTAAAACTAAAAACCTCTGTACTTCCTTTGCCCTTCTCTACAGCCCCTAAAAATCACCAGTATCTTCCTTTCTCATAAATATTTATATCTTCCAGATATTTAATCTAAATATATAAAATGCAACATTGATTATTTTTGATCTGGCATCTTTCATTTGTTATGACTTTCTAAATTTCAATCATATTTTCATAAGAAACAATAGCTCACTTTTTGTGATAATACCTATATATTCCATTGCATGTGCATACCAAAATCTTTTTAATTTATTTATACATATCTGAGATTTTTATCATTAACTACTGTACACATAAAATTTTAATTTTCAAAAATCCTAATTAAAAAAAAATATTATATTTTGTTACTTTTCTAAACCATTCATACTGTACATTAAATAAATGGAATTTTTAAAATTATAAGCTTTTGAATTAAGCTTTAAAAACCATTTAAAACCAGTGTTTATACCCTGTAACATAAGAAACGAAGTTTTACTCAGACCTCTTTTCCCTTCCTCCTCTTCCTTTACTTTTAGTTTTCTTTACATGGATATCCAGGATTCCCAGGCTCATTTTGGCAAAGGACTTTTCATACCCTTTGGTTGAGCCTAGTACCACGCACCCTTGGGGAGAGGGGAAAGATATGAAGAGTTTGTTTCAGGATTATTCATTCTATTCAAAAGTTCTGCTGAACAAATATTATTTCAGTGTTTCACTCTCATGACTACCATATTGTCATAAGAACGACACTGTAAAATTCTATTTTTTTTGTTAATTGTGGTCTGTCTTTTCTATGTTTTTGAATTTAATTTTTGAGTCAGTTGGTCACATTTGTTAAAGCTATCATATGGGTGTATGAATTTTTTTTAAGTGCAAGCAAGTTTATTGAACCAAACAAAAGGGAAGAGTAAAGCCTTTAACCAAGAAGCCAGGAGGAAACTCAAACAGGTCTTTCTTAAAGAAAGAAAAGAAAAGAAACAAAGGAAGATTCTTGGCAGAGAAACCAGGAAGGGTCCCTAGTGGACAGCCCTGATTGACATTGTTTTGATTTAGATATGAAATGTCCTCCAAAGCCTCAAGTATTGGAGGTTGATTGGATTGTTGGAGATAATTGGGTGTTGTGGAATATCTATGGATGTTACCGCTGTCAAGAGACAGGGCCTGATCCCAAGGGGCAGATCACTGACAGCGTGGCCTGAAAGGACTTGTTTTTGTCCTGGCTCCTCCCCAACCCCTACTCCTTTCTCATGGGATGCTGTGGGCAGCTGTTCTCCGCCAGCCCTTCTGCCATGCTACTGAGGCCAGCCAACTGTGAATGAACTGTGATCTCTGAAATGTGAGCCCATTGAAACCTTTCCTCCCTTAAGTTTTGGGTGTCAGGTATTGTATCCCAGCAATGGGATAGTTATTAGCACAGATATAAAACTGAATATCTTCTATTAAGTTTTGGAGAATTGACATCTTGACATTATGAAGTCCTTTAATTAATGAATTTTGTGTATATGTACAATTATTTAGTCCTAATTCACCATCACAAAATTTTGGTTGTTTTTCCCTTTTTATAATTATATATATATAAAAGTTTATGATACTGAAGATTGTACCTAAGTCTTTCAAACTGAATTTTGAATATATTTTACATTTTAAGTTTTGTTGCTTTTATTCTAGAATTCTACAGTTTTATTATTTAAATTATTTCTGAATACTTATATATTTCCTGCAGTTAGTAAAATTTAAAAATGATTTCATTATTTTATACTATATTGCATGAAATTAAAACATTTTTTGTTTGACCGTTACAATCTTGCTCAAATAGCCTGCTGTACTTTTTTTTTTCAAATTTCCTATGTAAGAATTCATATTACTCTAGCTAGGAAAAGTTTGATTTCTCCTTTTCTGGTCCATATAATTTTTATTTTTTTACCTGCCTTATTCTAGTGTCTAGATCCTTCACTTTTGTGTTGAATAGAGTTTAGAGTGAGCATTATTGTAATGCTTTGAATCCAAGAAAAAGCATTCAATATTCCACAATTATGACATTGACTCCAGATCTTTGTAAATACATATTATAATATTGATTAATTTTTATGATCTTAGATCATCGAGAATTTATGTCTTAAATTTTAATAAAAACATTTTTCTGCTTTGCTGATTTATTAATATGAACATTTACTTTGATTCCATTTCAAAGTTAATACAACCTTACGTTATTGGAGTAAATGCTATGTTATCACCAAGTACTATCATTTCTACATTTTAATGGGTTAAATATGTTAAACTTTTAAGTTTTTTCTTTTTCTTTTTTTTTTTTTTTTTTTTTTTGAGACAGGGTCTCACTCTGTAGTGCAGGCTGGCCTTGGACTCAAGGTAATCCTCCTGCCTCAGCCTCCAAAGGCTGGAATTACAGGCTTGCGCCACCATGCCCAGTTTATGTGGTGCTGGGGAATCGAACTCAGGTACTTAGCGCTTCACTTAGTGCTTGCTAAACAAGTGCTTTAACCGCTGAGCCATTACTCCAGCCCAAGGTTTTTTTATATTTATAAGAGATAATCATTTATAGATTTTTTGCAATATTATGTTTAGATTTCCAGCTTTAGTTTACACAGTTCACTTAAAGATGATGAGAATATTTTCTTTACTGAAAAACAAAAGAAAAAATTAAATACTATACATTATATATGACATTTTCTACTTCAAATATTTGATATAATTTACAAAAGTAAATATCTACTCCCAGAGCTTTTTTATTTTCATAAATAAGCTTGATCACTGTTTTGTCACTTTTTAGTCACAGAATGGGGACATGAAATCAATCAATCGAGGATATTAGGGTGGGGTTCCTCTTCAACATAAGTCCCCAAACATCTGCTCCTTCCAGACAGATTCCACCTCTCAGCAACACGTGTTATTCATAGGCAATACTCAGCATCCAAATTTATGAGGCTTTAGAGGAACACTGTAGATCCAAACCACAGCAAGCTCAGCTTCAGAAGGTCACCATCCACACATGGGAAAAAAAAGAAAAACTTGTGGTGTCAAGCTCAATTTTTCCTGAATGTACAGTTTATTTAAAGTTATTAGATAATGAATAAAAAAAATTACACCAATAGATCCTCAGATTATGAGTGAAGTATACTGGTTTTATTTCCATTAAGACATCATATGGTTAGAAAAGTTTTAAAATATAAAAATATTAAGAACATGCAACTAGGATGCAATTGACTCAATTGAAAAGTCGGAGTTTAATGTGGAGAAGTTGAGTCAATACAACTGATACATAAATGTCATGGAATAAAGTATTATTATGAGTTTTTTATGACAAATGACTATGTTTTTTATGACAAAGGACTGCTTTGGAATGGCTGGTGTGACTAGTGTGATTGTGTATGAAATCTGATAAATATCTTGAAACAATGGCTCTTGTATTTGCATATTTATTCTAAAAATAAAAGTTTAATCAAGCTTAAGAGTACATACATGTATGTGATAAACAGGAAAGAACTATTGAGAATGATCAGCAAGAATGCAGACATTAACACTTAATCATAATAGTTATGCCCTACATTTTGTACATTTTGGATTTTTGATATGATGCTTTGAGTTTGCTGGTCATTGATGATCTCTCCTTCAATGCAAATGGATGGAGTCCTTAAATTGCAAAAAAAAAAAAAAAAAAAAAAAAAAAAAAAAAAAAAAAAAAAAAAAAAAAAAAAAAAAAAAAGAAAAAAAAAGAAAAAAGAAATAAAAGAAAAGAAAAGAAAAAGATAGGAAGGCTATTAGTACAACGAAAATTTTAACTTAAGAAATTTTATTTTCCTTCTCAGAGGGTGAATTCAGTGATTAAAGAGAATAAAGGTTATCCTCATCATATCTCCCAGAGAACTCTGAGCAATGTTAGTTGTTCTCTACTATTTTAATTTCCAACTACAGAGGAATATTTATGACTGTATACTATCTTCAAGAATTAAAAGAAGTAAGACATTATTTTCCTAATTCAGAAACACAAATAAATGAGATAAACTGATGTTCAAATTCTAAACGTCACCGAGAATGAGATTTTTTTTTTTCCTCAGAATTTTTTTCAGTAGTGTATATCAGTCTGACAGAGAAAGGACACTCTTAATTCCAGTGTAATACCCTGGAGAGTGACATTTGCATGGAATGTCAAGATCTAGGAACCAGCTGTTAATTACTGTACTTTTCAAGATATTTTTAATTTAATATGAATTAGTAGATTTGTGTCAGAGTCTTCCTTCCCAACAACCTACAATATCATTTCCAACTCATCTCAGGAGTTACCCACATCAAATTTCAAAGTGACCTTTTGTTGCACTGGCAGATCTAAGATTATATCAATTATGAATCACAATGTCTTATCAATCAAAATGTTACTCGTCAGGCTGCTTTTTGGCTCTGATCAAATGCATCCTAGAAAGTTATAAGCTCATATTTGAAAATGTGATATAAAGAATTTTATTCTCCTATCAATGAATGCACATAAATTTCATTTCTACTAATATTAATGGGAGAATTACATGTAGGTGTCAGGTGTAAATCTTAAAAAATGAATTATGGATGGGAATTTATCTTTAAAAACTTCAAAAGAGAGTAGAAAGGGGAAATGCCTTTGCATATCTTTAATACATAAATTATTAAACAGAATCATAACTATGTTTACAGTCATGAGAATGGCATTTTTAATTTTGTAACGATTTCAGTCAGAGTGGGAAAGAAACTTGTTCTTAACCAGTGTCTCGTAAGTGAATCCCAGTGATGTGTATGTTTACTAATTCAGACACTAAAGACTTAAGCTTCCAAACAAAATGAATCATGGTCACACAAATATTGGATTGGCTGTGTACCTCCTTACATGGACTTCAATGTTTATTCGATTACTTGTTATTTTCTCCCTAATTCAATGCTTCCTAAAAGTTGATATATATTAAAATGTTCTGTAAAATTTATTTAAGATGCAAAAGAAACATAATCTCTCCCATCCCAATAGTACATGTCTTGAGCATCACAATGAACTTTAAATTTATTGTTCTCCATCAATTTAACATAATTTCTACATTTTTTAAAGATAGGACTTCGCTCAGTAGTCCTGACTGATCCTAAACTCGCTCTGTAACGCAGGCTAGACTTGGAGTCAGAATTCCTCTTACCTCAGCCTCCTGAGGGACTTCTACATTATTTGAATTTTAAAAATACCTAGGTACACATAATATAAAGCACCTAGTTAAGGTGGTAATGCCAATTTTGTTTCTCTGTCTTGTTTTCAAATCAGTTATATATTCTATAATCAGTGGTATGTTAGAACTCAGATTATGGGGGAGACACCCAAGGAGACACACTATTATATTTACTATGTGACATTGGTTTACTTTCTGTTACTATAGGAAAACAAAACAAAACAAAAAGTAGGTAATCAGTCTGAAAAGGGAAATGGTTTTTGTGGTTCACAGTTTTGGAGATTTTACTCCATAACTGACTTTTTTCTATTCTTGAAATTTGGGCCTAAGATGGCACAGCACATGATGTGCATGAGGAAGAACAAACAACTCACCTCACAGCTGGGAGGCGGAAGAGAGAGAGGGAGAAGCAGTCCACTGTTGTCTGCAAGGGTGCGCCCCCAGTGGCCTGAGAATTTCCCATCGGACTCCAGCTCTTCAAAGGTTCAGTCACATTCCAATCATGTCAAACTGAGAATCAAGCCTTTAGAATATGCACTTTAAGGGACATTTTAGATGACAACTATAGAATCTTTTTGGGCCAGACTTGGGTTTTGGGGAGGGTAAATTAGATCTGGAGAACTACATCTTCCACACTATACTTTGCTTAATACCGTCTCGCACTGATGAACTGTACAACCATTTTTATTTCTGAAGAATTATAAAGTAAGTGAATTCGGTAAATCTCAGTCTCTCCTTAAATTCTTTGATTAGATATTGAAGGCATAATTTAAGTTGGAGATTTGAGTTTCCTTGCCTTACTTATCTTTCTTTTTTCCTGATACTTTCTAGCCACAGAGGAAGGAAATTTTTGAAGAAAAATAATGTAGAAAATCAAAAATTTCCTTCCTCTGTGGCTGCTGTGGATGTTAAAGTTTGAGAATAAAATTCTTCCTTAATGTCTCATAATCATCACAAAGATGTTATGTATGAAGTAGAAAGTTGGGGGGAACTTAAACTTATTTTCAGATTACCCTGATGTGTCCAAGTGGCCTTTTTTTTTCAGATACATAGATCTACTGCAGTAATCAGATATGCATGTCTATTCTCAATCTTCACAGTCAATTCTGTCTCTGAAAAGCTGTCTTGATATTTTATCCAAATGTCATAACCACTTTCTCCATAGCGTTATGGTCTGCTCAGCTGCTGCTGCAGTCACTTGCTATTGTATTTTCCCAGATTGTATTCTTCAATAGCACATATCAATTTATAATTTCCTTGAGTTTCTTGGTCCCTTGCAGATCATCAAAATGACAGTGTGTAAGTAACTAAGAACTTTACACAAATGTAAATTAAAAGAAGATTGTATACTTATGAGTACTGCGTATGTAGAGAAATTTATGTCACAAAGCAATGATCTTTTTGGCTTAAATGATTCATTTTCCTGATACAGAATCATGACAATGTTCTGAAAATGGGGCCTGAAGAAGAAGGATTATTCAGCAAACTTACTAATATGGGGCCACTAGTAAATGTTCTATGTTAGTCAGTTCAAACTGATAAAAGGCACTGACGTGTGACATGCAGAGAGCACTGGTACAAAAATGGAGTGTGATTTTTGTTTTGTATATTTGAAGGGCACTTTGTGTATCTTTGAACCCAAGGTTTCATCTTTTTTGTGAATGTGATATTTTGTGTTAACTTTCACGATAGGTGTTAATTAAATAATGCCATGAATTCAATTTTTTCCAGTGCTTTCCTCTTCTACTGCTGTCACAATTGGCATTCTGGCAAAATGTGAGAAGCTTTCAATAGCTGGAAAGTCAAGGAAAGAGAAGAGATTCCCTCCTCCACTTTTATTACCATATATACACGATACACAATGGGTACATTGAACTTGAGTGTGTTGTGCACATATATATGGCATTGACATTACAATCTCTCCCCCTTCCTCCTTAAGACTCTCTCCTCTTTCATTCCCTGACTCCCATTATCACACCCATCTGGGTTTGTTCCTTCACTTGTTTGTGCTAATGTGAGAGGCATCTGAAAGTTGAGTAAAAATTGGGAGAATATTATTCGAGGAGCATTGAACCAGCATTGCTAAGGTGAAAAACCAGGAGATTGGAAGAATTTGAGGGTAAAGTAGTTGTAATAGTGTCATGCATTGAACTTAAAGGACAAGTTAAGAACTTGAAATAGGTGAACAGGTAACTGTGAAAGGCAAGAATAGAGTGAGAATGGACCTAAGAAATACATTCTAAAGGTTAATTGAGGGCTCATTCTGTTAGCCAAAGTGGACACTGGAGTAACTCTGCCTCTAATACTGTGGAAGACCTTGTTGTAGTCAAGGTTAAGTTAAAGAGCACATGTTTTTCCTCACAGATATGTCTGATATTTCTAGGAACTTTAGATTCTTGTCTATTAAAGCTTCTCCTTGTAGATATTCCAAGTAGATGTCAAAGTGATTGGCTCATTATTTTGGCATCTAACTTCCTTTCAGTCAATTTCAAATCCACATCCCAGCGTTCAGAATATTGTTGTACCATACATCTATTTTTTCCCTTCAGTACTGTTCTGATTAAAGGCATTTTTATTCTCTTCTCTCATTTATTTTTTTCCTTTTGCATGAGTCATTTTTTTTTTTTTTTTACACATCTGGTAAAATCTCGCTCATTGCACCGTTAGTCCTTTCCTGGCATAGAGCTTAGTGTCATACATCTAAGGAAAAAAGATTAATGAGCAGAGTTAGAAAATAAAAAAAACAAACAGAAGACACCATGCCTCTATGCATTTTTTGTCTTATCCATTGTTTTTATTACTTTACGTCCTCTTAATCAAGTCTCTTAATAGATCCATCCTTGTTGCTCATAGAACCAAGGATGACATCAGCCATTTAATTGTTTTTGCTAATGGTTTTAGGACTGAATTTTGTTTCATTCGTAGGTACATCTTATAAAATGCCACACAAAATAAAAATGCTAACACAAATGCAACAAAGAAATATTTTACTGTTTTGTTAAGTAAAATTTAATTGTATGCAAGTTTTGGAAGACTTTAAAAATAATTCTACTCAACACTTTTCCTTTACCGAGGTGCAAAAAAAAATTAAAATGCATATAAATGATACATGCAGAGAGGGGTACATGAATCTGTTCCTCCAGATTTTTAGTCTATTCTTTCACAAAATTAACAACAGAATTGCTTATAAAATATATACTTCATGCATTAAATCATTGTGTAAGCAGTAATTTTTGAATAAATATGTTTTATCAACAACTCCAAAGATCAGAGACAAACAATGAGTTAGCAGTATAAAAATGAATGCTTAAGTTTCAAAGTGTTTTCAGGCAATATTAACTGAAAATTAATTTTACTTAGCTTCTGTAAGAATGTTGTCACAAGCCCAAGAGTGACTAAAAAATAATGATGAATGGCCACTTATTGAGCTGAGGTGCTAGATACCTAGCGGAGTGAAGCAAGAATCAATGCAAGATAGGTTTTATTTAATATCTTCATTATGCTTGAAAACTCTAGTAACAAAAATGACAACGAATTTTCACGAATTGATTCATGAGATAAAGATTCAAATCACACAGTATTTATAGCTTTGTCAAAAAATGACTTGAAGGCAATGATAAATATTTACAATGACTGAGATTAATTATTTAAAAAGATAAAACTAGATAAAAATAAGCTAATTTGTTTTCCAATTATTTTGGAGGCTCACCTATTAAGCGTTTTAATGCGTTAAGTATGTTGTGATGTGATTTACATATATTAATTCATTTGGTCCTGAGGAAAACCCTGAGCCGGGCACTCGCCTCTATCACAGTGATATACTGTAATGGCGATATGACTTTTCAGAGCATTGAAGTGAGGTAGAGCCAGGATTTAAAATTGGAAGGACCTTCTCCAGCAGGAGAATATCTACCTACTGCTCTCCATTGTCTTAAATTAGATTTTTGCAATACCCGTGATGTAGCTCCAGGAATTAGTTACTGGTTACTAGATGTTGAAGATTTAATATAGATGCTTAATTTACAATAGTTATATCTTTATTAACCCATCATAAGTTGAAAATGTCAAAAACGTCATTAAATACACCTAACCTACCCAACATTACAGTTCAGCGACACAGCAGAGCTGTGTGTTGTTTTCCCTAGCAGTCAAATGGCTGTCTGGGAGGTGTGGTTCATGGCTGTTGCTCAGCTTCTCAGCAGGATTTTATACCTATCCTTGGCTCAAAGTAGGATCGAAATTCCAAATTCAAGGTTCATTATGAGACAAGAGATACACATTCTAAGTAGGCAGGGAGAGATTGGGGTTTCTGGAAGATGAAAGGTCAATAGTCAAGACAAGACTGGGTGGGAGAGAAGGAGAGAAGGGATGGGAAGGCCCGACCAGGCCCAAAAGGTCTAAATATTGTAAGAGTCCTGCTGAAGTTCACATGGCTGTGCCAGCTGTACCTGCTGGGAGCATGACCAATCCAGGGATAGCTCAAAAGTCTGCCTGGACAACAGGTGATCATGCACAGAAGAGGCCGATGCCTGCATGCAGAGCAGGTAGAGAGATTAGATTCATGTGAGAGGGAAGAGACAGAGAAGCCTTCCAATCCAGTTAAACTGCTATGCAAGGATTCCTTTATCTTCAGTCTGCTTAACCAGCTACGTCTGTCCTTATCTTTCAACTATCTTCTTTCTTTGCAACTTACTTCCTTCAATCGTGATTTCTTTTTTAGCATTATAACACACCGATTTGATGCTTTTGTATGAATGCCATTTTTATTTTAAAAATTTATATTTATTTATTTATTGCTTATTTTGAAACAGAGTCTCATTCTGTAGTCCAGGCTGATCAAGCAGCCGAAGCTGGCCTCAGACACACTGTAATCCTCCTGCCTTAGCTTCCTGAATGCTGGAATTTCACATCTGTACCAGCATCCCTGGTTCATGTGATGCTAGGGAATTGAACCCAGGGTCTTGAGTTTGCTAAGCAAGCACTCTAACCACTTAGCAACCTTTCCAGCCTCAGTATTTTTAAATAGTCACATTTCTTTTTCTTAATAATCTTTCAACAAGTAGTGTTAATTGTGAAGTGATATTTTGAGTTAAGAGTTTCTGTGAGGACTACATAGTTTATAACTTTAATAGAAAAATAATATATGGCTTTCAATAAATAAGCTGTTCCTACACGGGCAGGTATGGAGTCGCATTAGGCACTCAAGCATAGCCCAGTTGGGTTCTTACCCAAGCCACCTTGGTTATTCGATTTGATACACTTATGCAACCTAAATCCTAGTAAGAGAAGAATTATGAAATTCTTATAGAATATTATTTTTAATTGAATGTGCTCTCTTAAAAGAGCATTTTAATTGAGATTTAATGACACTATAAAAGATAAATCTAGCTTCCATGTAATAAACAGTAATTAATTAGTTAATATCAATTAAATACTAAAAATATTAATTTACATTTAATGTCTAACTACTGTAATTTGCTATAGCTATCTTATTAAATGCTAATTAAATTCCTAAATATTCTTACAAATTTAATGCATTAATAACAAGAACGTAAGTACATATTTACTGTATCTGCACTTCTGAGTTCATTACATGGCAATGAGATTTATCTCTTTTATAGTAATTAAATATACTAAGCAAACCTCAGTAACTTTTCCTAACACATACCATAACTGTTTTATTAATTTCAAATTAAATGCTCATTTAAGGTTTCTAATCTACAGCTGCCCCAAACAATTTTCTCCAGGCAGAGCAAAGGTTATTATATGTTTAATTAAACTTTACTTCTTAAACTTCGGGGGGAAGATTTCTAAATATGACTTCTGCTTTCTCAGCACATTCCGCATCAACCTTTGGCAACTATTTTTGTCAACATTTTCTCTACACACTGCGTTTTCCCTGTGCTTGTATCTTTATTCTCCATGTACAATGCCTGTAGCTAGTTCTAATTTTTAATTCTTTCTTTCTAATATAGACCAGGAAAATGTTTCTTTTCTTTTTTCCATAAATAAAGAAGAGAGGATTTTAGCTTCCTCTTCAGGTATTTTTTTTATCTCCACAAATTACCACTTTATTGTCAGAAAAATATTTACATCTGGAAAGAAAAAAGAAGAAAGGGAAAAAGAATCACGTGCCATTTGTAATCAAAAGTGAGCCCAGTTGGAAAGGCTACAAGAGTAACACGTCTCTGCCAGGGCTCCAGCCTCAGGATGATTTCTGAAAGAATAGAGAAAACATAGAGTCCTCGCATGTATCAAATGATTTAAGATCTTCAGTCCTTCCAGATACGATGGCAGATGTCATAAAGGCAGGAGACTGCTGTGCAGCAAGGAAAGCGCATTAGCTATTAACCTTCCCCCAGCCGATCAACTTTATTTTGCAATCTTCCCTCAGAACCATTAGAATACCCTGAAGAAATAACTTTCCAATTAAAAAGGATCTCAGAGAACAAAGCCATTTTATCTCTGACTCCTGGTGTTCTTTATTCCAATAATTTAAATTGGAATTGATTTTTCAATTTAGCCGTTGACTTGCTATGGACACACAGCTGAAAAGGCCGAATGGAATTGCATGGCTGAAATATTTGTCTTTGTGATGCACTTCTCATAAATTCACAGGAGTCCCCCCTCCCCTTTTGAAAATGCACTTTCTCTGCTGCCTCAGCCTTAGACAGCCGTTTTTTAGCACAGCATGGGCAAACTGAGGGGAAGCAGCCGCCCTGACCTTTGGGGCCTCCTCTTCCATTCCTCATAGGTCTACCTAATTGCTACATCTCCTGGAAAATAAATAAACTCAGTCTATCTGGCTACTGGGGATGCTCGAAGTCCAGATACTCGTCACCTCATTTATACAGGAGACTAAAGTCTTGGAAAAGAAAAATTTCTTTTCTAGTATATATCAGCTCAAAATGTGTTTTAATGGAGATTGAACCCTCCTGTAATTGATTTACTCATGAGCAGCTAAAAATAATGGATTTTCAATTAACACTTAATAATTTTGAATTAAATACTCCAAATATTAAATTGTTCTTTATTACCCTTTTATATTTTATAATAAAATGACTAGAAATATCCAATTAATAAAACATTTGATTAGAAGTGGGAACTTACTTGTCTACTCACATTTCCTATGGCTTTTTCTCTGTGACCTTAGAAGAAATGCCAAAGTCTTTGTCACAATCTCCTTCCGTTTCCTCACCCTGTCACTCCAGCAGGTGTCTCTCCTTTCCTTTGTCTCAATAGGCTCAAGACCTGCTCTGATTATCAGTCCTGATGTGAATAGCAGGTAGGGAAGGAAATCCTGAGCTCAGGACATTGTTTAATTTTTACTAAGCACCATGTTGCTGATTACTCACACCCCCCTGAGTTTTTTGCTACTCATTGTGTTTTGTATCATTGTCTGAAGACATGATCTCAGATTCTGTCCTTGGATACCAGCACAACAATCTCTCACAAAACCAAAAGCAAAAGACCACATGGAATGCACTAGAATGTCAATACTGTAGGAACATGACACTTAAAACTGTCCCTCGCTACTCTATTTCACATGCAGAAACTGCTTGGCATCTACTTGGTATTCAAAAATCTGCTGAATGTATGAATTATACTGTAGTTCTCATCTGAAGTATTTTTTTTCTCTCTGTAATGAGTGATAAATTAATACAGGGAGAGAAAATCCTCGTAGTAAATATGATAAATGTACTACTGTACTGACTGTTGTTACAAGTAGATGGTAGTTACCACTACATATTTCCCACAGTCTTATGACAAGGTTTTGGCGTTGGTCCTCCACATCTGCGTATTTATCATCTGTACTTTTAAATGTACCACGATTAACATAACATCAACACATGGCCCCATTGGTCACATACTGAGCAGAAAAATGTGTTTCTCACTAACCAACATCTAAATGCAGAAGAAATATTTTTATACCATTCATCCAGCAATGCATTTACATAGGTCTGCTGTGCGGCTGACATTGCTCTATGCGCTTGAGGACACACCAACAAATACACTCAACAGAAATACCTGGTCTCATGGAACTCATGCTCTAATAAAAGGAGATACACAAAAATGAGCCTAAAAAAGTATGTAAAAGATTAAAGATGATAAAGTTGCTTAAAATGTTAATGCAGTAATATGGCAGGATATGGAGCAAGGGAGTGTTTGAAATTAAAGGATGCTGGTCAGAAAGGCTCATTGAAGGGATAGTTGGGGCATATCTTTGAGGCAGGTGAGCTAAAAATTTTCCAGGAAGAAGCAGATTGCAAAAAGCCCTAACCCAGGAGTGAGTGTGGAGACTTGGCAGAAGGAAAGCCATGTGGCTGGCATCAAATGAATGAGGTTGGGAGGAGTTTAGATCAGAATGCAATTGGTCCAGATTTTGAAGGAGCTTGTAAGCTACTGTGGGGACTGTGGCTTTTATTCTCTCGGGGGAAAAGAACTGTCTCCAGTTGTTCCCTGATTTTCTGGCCCTGTATTGAGTAAGCATGGTGTTCTCTGCTGCAGTAGCTAATCGTATACATCCTTGCTTTCTCCAGGGATGGGTAGGCAGGTAAGTTCACCTTTTAAAATAAGACTTGGGGTTTTAGACTAATATTCAATTTACAAAAATCGCATTTCTTTTTTTTCCCTCTTCATGCTTTGTAGCCACTTTGTCTGACTGTCTTATCACAGACCAAGGCTAGGAGTGCCGTCAGATCCTCGCTTCACTGAGATGTGCGCAACGGGAGGACAGCCACAAGCTCCTTCCATTTATGTGTCTCCAGTGTCTGACTCCCTGAGTGGGCTCCATGAGTGAAATACCCATCTTATCCATGGATTTACAGAAAGACAAATTGTGTAGTTCAAGCAATGCTTATAGAAACTTGCTGTCCTTTTGCTTAAACTGCTATCTGTTAAAGAAATTTAGTTATGAAAAATTTCCTGGAGTTTTCTTAATGTAGTCAACACTCACTTTCTGAATATTGTTCTGAATTGTCTCAGGAAATTTACTAATTTTAAGATGACCCCAACTTTTACCATTTCAAGATTTATGGATTCATACTGATTTGCTCACATAAATAAATGAGGCTATGTAGCCTGGCTTTAGGATAATTATCCATTCAGTTAATGACTGACACTAGAGAAACTTTTCTTCATTCTTTTGATGATTGATTAAAGCTCTATTCTTTAGAGTATCACCTCACTACAAATGAGATAAAGAGAAAAGGGCAAGAATTTTTCACACTCTGCACATAAATACCTGGAATAACACACACACACACACACACACACACACACACACACACACACACAAACAAATAACACAAGCACAGTTCAGAGAAACTTAAAAAAGGTTGCTTGTACTGAAACTCATTCTGTCTAATATTTAATAACGTTGATGTCTTAGTTACCTTCTCGTTGCTGTGACAAAATACCCGACATCCTCAATTTATGGAAGGAAAAGATTTATTTGGCTCACAGCTTCAAAAGGTCTCCCACAATCTATTCACAGGCACCCCAGGTAATGGTGGAAGCACGTAGCAGAGGCTGGATAGCTTCTCACCTTATTGCAGACAGAAAGGCAACTGAGTCAGGAGCAAGCCCATGTCTGGAGACTAGGTAAGGCCAGAGCCTTCCCAGCAAGAAGATGTAGCAATGTTTCTTCTTCCTTTTTAAACTTAATTCAAGCTGCCAGTTGGGTGCCCACGCCCAGGGCGGGTCCCCCTCCCTTACTTCCTGGCTCACAAATTAACAACATACATCTGAAAACTCTTCCCTAGAGGCCCTCATTCCCTATCCCAGCAAACTGAAGCAATCCTTTCAGTTTAGGCTCCAAATATCCACCTCTTCCAGCCAGACCCCTCTTGCCAGCAACATAGTTTTAAATCCATGAGGCTTTTGGGGGATGTTACAGATTCAAAGGTAGCAGTTGACCATCAGTGGATGACAGTCTCCTTGCTCAGCATGACAACAGCATATTGTGCCATTATAATGACTTTCCACTGTTGCAGGTTAAAATCCGTTATTGTGTTTTATAAGACATTAGTATCCTACTTTGGTCTGCTGATATTATAGTGACTTAAACCACAAATGTAAATGTTTCTGTCAATTCTAGAGGCTGGAAATCCCATGTAAAGGTGCTAGCATATTTGGATTCTCAGTGAGCGCCTTTTTCTTAAAATATATAGCTGCCTTCTTGCAGTGTCCTTCATGTGGCATAGACAGTATTAAAGGACTTTGTAGTGTGTGTGTGTGTGGGGGGGTGCGTGTGAATAGGGATTTATCCGGTAAGCTTACAGCATCAAGGGTGGAGGATGGAAGACACAGAACAAGGAAACTGAGGATGTAATGTGATCCAAAATGGAGGCTACAGCACAAGGGGATTGACGATGTAACATCCATCTGCGGTGGAAGCTCCCAAACGTTCACTGTGGAAGAGCCAGTGAGAAGCTGTGCTCAAAAGTTATGTCCAGGGCAATGTTGAGGAATGGAGCTTCCTTCCCGCCCTTTCAGTTCTGTCCATGTTGCAAAGCTATTGGTTGGTGCCATCGTGAGATCAGGGGCGGGGGAGGGTTCTGCCCTGTTTATCCACCTAAATGTCTGTCATCTGAAGATACATCAAAACTGATCCACTAGGAGCTCCTTAATCTATTAAAGCTGACAAACATGACAAATTCTCACAACCCTCATGAGCTCATCTAAATAAATTTCTAATGTAAATAAATTTCTAAAAGGCCCCACTTACAAAACCATTATATTTAGAGTAGGGCTTCAACATACGCATCTGGTAGAAGAGGAAGTGGGACACAGTATTTGTTTATGAGAATATTTAACTCTGGAGAATATCTACCTTGTAAATGACAAATTGAGTTTTATGAACTAAAAAGAGGTTTAATTGCTGAAGACAGGACCACTGTTCTTCAGTGATATATGTGTGTGCATATCAGAGTGTTTGTGCTCAACACATTCACCTTATGTATAACATTAAGCTGACCATAAGAAATAAAGCTAGATAAACATAAAAAGTGGGTATATATCTATCCATGTACATGAACATTAAAATTGGGAATATATATATATATATATATATATATATATATATATATATATTCATTCTGTACACCCACACCCACATACCCACACTTACATATATATAAAATCACTCATATATATGTATATGTACATACATGCACATATCATCTTCTATTCAACTCCTTTGCTTTGGTTCTGAAGGTTGAACCCAGGGCCTTTTGCTTGCTAACAAAACAATTATACCACTAATCTATACCATCATATATATATATATATATATATATATATATATATATAGAGAGAGAGAGAGAGAGAGAGAGAGAGAGAGAGAGAGAGAGAGAGAGATGATCTCACTAAGTCATCATATTAGTTTGAGTTCTTTCCAAAGGCAAAATTTACAGGAATTATAACAATTTTTAACAAAAATGATCTATTAGGAAGACTTACAAATCCAAGGATAGAAATAGTCCAAGATGGCGGCCTGCACCTGCAAGAGCTGGAGTGTCTGGTGGCTGCTCAGCCATGAAGTAGAACCCCAGTCAAGGATTGAAGGACAGCCGGTGACAGTCTGCTGCAGATGTCGCTTGTTTGAAGAACAGTGGTGAAGACTGGAGTCTGCAGATCAGTGACTGAAGATCAGCCATGGTAAGACAGGTGTAAGTTGGTACTGGAATGAATCGGTGATGAAAATAAGGCGTGTAGCAAGTGGGCGTTTGTAGGCAATTATGAAGTCCAGACCTTTTCCAGAGGAAGAAGCTTTGTCAGTCTTTCTTCTCCCTTCCTTTTATACTGTTCAAGTTCCAGTTGGGCCTCCCACAACCAGGTGGGTACTCTCCCCTCATTCACTGGCCCACAAATCATTCACACTCTAATCCAGACTGGTTCTCAATTTCCAGTGTAGGCACGGTTCCCAAACCCTAGTCCAGGTGTGTGGCTCTTGATTGCATCAAACTGACATGATCTCTTTAATGGTCACAGTCACTAAGTTGTCCAGGACAAACTTAAACTTGAGATCCTCCTTTCTTGGTTTCTTAATGTACTAGTAAGCCTGGCTATTTCTTTTCTTTTACTTCTTTCTTTCTTTCTTTCTTTCTTTCTTTCTTTCTTTTTTCTTTCTTTCTTTTTCTTTTTTTCTTTCTCTTACTAAGATTTATATTTCCCAAGTTTCTTGAACTTGCTTGTTGAAGGCTAAGAGCCATTGTTGTTTTTTTTTTTTTTTATAAGACATTAGTATCCTACTTTGGCCCATTGATGATATTATAGTAGCTTAGCCTCTTAAGCAGCTGGAATTTCAGGCATGTGCCACCAGGCCTGGTTAGTTATTTAATCATTTCTATATAATCTGATTCATCTTGTTTTGTTTATTATTCATTATTATGTAATGTTTTCCTAATTACTAAAATATACTTGTCAATCTTAACAATAACGTGTTACTAAACCCACCAGTCACATTTATCTTATTGATCATGAATGAGACTATTGACAAAGTTGGACTTTGTTCCCCTTGAAACATTTTTCTGTCATCTTCCACCATCTGTTGTTCCTTATCTCTTAGCTTTTGTTCCTTGATCTTGAATATCTTCAGTGATGCAAGGCTTTGTTCTTATTACCTTGGAAGCATTTCCTTGTGATATCTTTGTTTCTTCTGGTTTTAGAGATCCTACACACATCGATGCCCCTAGCCTACACTAACTCTCCCCTCTTCTTGCCTACTTGATGTCATTATGCACAAAGCCACAAATTAACATCTGAGCTTTCGTTTCAGATTGTACTTGAGGAGACTCTTCAACATCTCCCTCCTCCAAGAACATGGTGGCTTCATTTTCTGGTTCCTACACATCTGTTTGATTTATCCTGAAGTCTTCTCTCCTCATTGATTTAGTCTATCAAAAAGTCACACCAGCTCTGCCTTTAAAATGTGCAGAATAAGATCATGGGTCACCACCTAGGGTGCTGCTTTTAGCCTCGTGTGTTCTTGACCACATTGATCTCCCGATGAGTCTTACCATTCACCTCCTGCCCTCCACTCTCTAGTCTTGACACAAAAGTCAGAGCAAAACTTTGAGTAAGCAAGCCAAGACTTTTTTGTTGTTGTTGTTGTTGTTCATGGCAGTCAATGGTTCTCTATTGCATTTAGAATGAAAGTGGTATTTTTACTATGCTCTATGTTATTTTTGATTATACGGTACATAGCGTGCATTAATATGAGAAATATTTAATGGAAGAAAACTCAGGCTGCCACAATGTGTACTTGACTTCTCATCCTGACTTTCATCTAGTTACTCTGATCTGACTTTTCTTTAAATAAATCTGGCACATCTGCTCCATGGCCTTTGCATGAGCTCTTCTTTTGCCTTGCATGTGTTTAGATCATGTGCCTCAGTGGACTCATTTTCTGCAGGACTTTTTCTTCAATGTTCCTTCTCAAGTAATGAAATTTCTGATAATCTTGTTTTAAAATAATTCGTTTACTTGTTTTACATTCATTTCATAACATTTATCGCCATCGATATTGTATTCAGCTATATTTTTGTCTCTCCTAAATAAATTACATGACAGAAGAGAATTTTGTACTCTTTTCAGGAAAATACCTGTTGAAATTGACTGAAATCAGCCTCTAAGAGATTTTTATTACTGTTAGGTTACTTGCATTTGTGGCTAAAATATTGTTGAAGATTAACCTCCAGTGATAATTTCTTTTTAATTTTCTCATAAATTTGTTTCTTATTAAATTTACATATTATATTGATGCATTAATTTAGGATAAAACTTTTTAAAATATTGTACTTGAACTTGTATGTCTGCTCTTTGTCGCAGACCTGTACTGATGTACAGGATGAAGTTATATTTAGGGTTGAAATGAAACAAGTTTGCAGTTGAGCTGAAAATTTTCTTGTGATCTCTCAAGTTTTTCTCTGTTAGAGTATTTCTCACTGATACATGACTGTAGTAAAATTATTTTCTTATTATTTTTTGCATCAGGGTTATATATTTTGTTGTATTATTTTAATAAGTGTTTTGGAATCTTTTCTAAAATTGTGTATTAATATTTGTCTGGTGGTGACTTCCATCTATTAGAAAGCATTGGTTTCCAAAATTGAAATTGATCCAAAATGCCATTAGGTGAGTTTCTCTACTTCTAACTAAATTAATGGTGAAAAGGGGGTAATAGTCTTTATTTGGAAATAAGGGATAATATTGTCAATATAAAAATACATCTCTATGTAAACTATTTGGCTATTTTTCTCAACACTGAGGTTTTAGCAATTAAGGATAGGAAGTTTTACTTTAAATGCAGAGGAACTTCACTGGAAAAATTCTCTAAGTGTTAAGTAAAAAGCATTTTGCAAGTATTTGAAAGTGGAGTGGATATGGACTTTAATTATTTTTACACATCTTGTAACAAAGCCTGATAAATAATTTCAGATAAAAATTAAAATGGAAATATTTTGAGTCTTGATGAAGTAGATATTAATTGGCTAATGGGCAAAAATAGGCAAATGGAAAAAGGAAAGAATCAAGGAGAGACGAGATGCATTGAATATAGCATAGGATGCATGCATGCCCTCAAGATATTTAACCTGGAGAAGAAAATATATTTTGCCTACATAGGAATAACAGTCAAATTTTCAAAACTTCTTTAAAAAATCAAAACCTTAGGAGCCAGCTGTGGTGGCACACACCTGCAATTCCATCACAAGGTAAGCTAAAGCAATTCGAGTCCAGCTCAGGCTACACAGTGAGTCCAGGACCAGCCTGGACTATAGAATGAAATCCTATCTCAAAAAAAAGAAAGAAAAGAAAAGAAAAAGGAAAAACATAGAAAAGAAGACAGACAAGAATCAAAAAGGAAAATCTTATAAAAATTAGAACTTTAGAAATAATACAATGGAAGGGAACATAATATAAATGATACACATTTTTTCTAGGTCACAAATATGATCAATAAACCATCAAACATATTACATATATTACTGTTCTAAAGAAAACAGCAAAACATCAACAGTCATCAATATAGATTAAGTAAAATGGTCAAATGGAATGAGGTAGTTTTATTTTGTTTTTATACTTATCTCTTCTGAATTTTTTATTATTTTTATCTGCATCTTATCATTTTGAAAAAGATTCTAAAATATAGTACCTAAATCACACTTCTAGTATATATTCTAAACATGCTTGCCAGGAAGCAGAAACCTAGGAGCACATACACATTAAGACACAAAAGCTTCCTTCAATGTGCTCTCCCTCTGAGGAATGCTTGTACACATTTGTTAGATAAGAATTTGCCTCCGTATTTACATGGATTCTAATTGTGAATTGTGTCTTTTTTCTTCAGCTTTTACTGTGGGAAGAAAAAAAAGAATTTCTACTTATTATATTCATCAACTGCCAAAAGAGTTGGATTTGGATCAGATATCTAGCAGCAGAAAACATCAGATTTGCTCCAGAAAAAATAATGATTTGGCAGGATTTTTTTTGTAGAAAAATAGGGAATAATTTGGAAAATAAACATTAAAATAGTGGAAGTTGGAAATAACAGCTGGATTATTTGATCCTCAATGAACTTCTTCATTGAAGTCTGGATGAGCTATGTAAAGAAGAAGAACAAAATAGGGCTGAGATGTCAGGTGAAGAGAGAAAAAATATTTTCATGTTTTATCTGGATGAAATTGAAGACTATTATGACATTTTCCTACAGGTACTTAAAAGGAAATATGAGTTTAGAAAAAAAAGTAGTGAGCAATTCATTGTAAAAGATTAAAAAAATTAAATCACTAGAGGGATCTATAATTGAACATTCTTTTTAAAATGAAAAATTTAAGTACTTGATATTGTTTCCAATTAACTTTTGCTCACCAAAAATCATCAAGTAAGTAAGGAATGGCTTGCTCTGATTTTAGAGTCATGGATGTTTACTATACAGTGTCTTTTTGTCTTAAATGTTACCTTGACGATGCCTATAATCCATTTCCCTTGAAATTAACAATAGTGTCAAGCAGCATGTGCTTAAGATATTGAGTAGTATGAGAAAAGATAGTGAGAATGTGTAGTATTGTCACATATACTTGCTCACGTGTTGAAAAATTTCCTTCCTATCATTCACCTGAATATTCTGGAGAACAGTATGTTTAATGATGGGTCATTTTTTTTTTTTGTGCGTGTGTGAAAATGACATGCTACTTCCTTTCGTGGGTACTCTCCTATTTATTAGCTTCTTTCTGTGGTAAGTTTGAAAAACTTGCCTACATTTCTTAGTGCCAAATTCTGATGTCTCTTGGATGCATAAAAGTGGATGTAGTGTGTCACCTTTTCAGATCGTCAATTTGTGTTACAGATTGGATGATTATTTTCACTACTTCTCATTCTCTTTGTGAGTGGTTCATGCATTTATATCCTTTGCAAAGAGACTTTGAAGTACCTACTGCTGGTCAGAGAATGCTTGCCTAGCACTCTGGCAATGAACATAGTTACTTGAGTCGCCTTGCCAAATAGAATAGAGTCAAATCAAGACCAACAGAGCTCAGCTGAACACAGCCAAGTCCAGCTAATCCTAGTCAAGTCTAGTGGAGCTCAGCCATACACAACAGTAGCCAGGAAGTTAAAAAAAACACAAAAAACAAACAAACAAACAAACAAACAAAAAAAGCAGCTCTAACTTGACATGGTAAGAATCAAATGCTTGAGACTCCAAAACAACCATTGAGATCTTGGCATTGTCGTTAAGTGCAGCAAATGCTGCCTCACGTTTGCCTCTATTTTTGCAAGTGTTGGTTATTGGTGCATCCAGTAAAATAAAGCTGTAAAAATAGAGAAAAAAAAAGTTACAAGGAAAACAATCCATAGTTTCACTTTCTCTTAGTTAACATGAAAATCACTAATTTTGGAAGTTGCATAAGTAGCTAAATATTTGCTACTTTGGTTGAAGATAACATTTCTGAGCTATATGGGTTAGCATGTTAATAGTGCTTGGACTGCTTCTCAGGGTCTTGAAGCAAAGTTTTTGCAAAAAATCATTGAGTCTTCACTTGAGCCTGAAGACATCAGATGAGTGAGAGAATCAGAATAGCTTGGCTTAAAAAAAAAAAAAAACAACTTTCATTTATGTCTGTCTTTTATGCTTCCTTATCTCTTGGGTCAAATTCTACTCTTTTCTGCATGTGGACATGTTAAGAATTCGAGAAATGCTTTGTCAGAAGTTATAATTCAGGCTTAGCTTAAACTGGAGTTGCCTGGACTGTCTCCTTCCATTTAAGGCAAAAGACCACTCGGAACCATCAAACAATGAGAAAAGATCTGAAAGATGTGATTCCTGAAGTCCTTGATCTTTGCTTAATTCCAGAAAAGACACTAACATTCCTTCCTTCTGTTAGATTACTGTTGTTCTTCATTATGCCTACAAATATCTGGAACTCTTCAGCTTCCTGGAGTTGAGAAATTGATTTATGATTAAAGTCCTCTCGTCTCCATTCTTTAGTCACTGAGTAAAACCTTTCTTCACATTACTTAGCTCTCTGTCTTTTTTTTTTTTTGCATGTGCTGAACTTGAAGATCTAAGTTTAGTAACAAAATAATTTGAGATTAAGGATCAATATAGATCAACATATGTCAATACAATAATTTAATACCATCAGAAATGATTGCTGTGATTTTTTATTAAAGTATGAACTAGCCAAAGTTTGGTCTTAAAAATGACTATGCTACCTACATCTTTCTTGGTAGCAGCTTTGGTAAATCTCATTGGATATTAATTTGCCTGATACTATGTGAACTGAGGCAATACCAAGTTTTACATGGCTTGTTCTAGGAATAATTTGAGTTTTCAAACTGGTAGAGTTAAATAAATTTTGGGGTTATTTCATCTACCATTGAACTGTCTGATACACTAGGGATGTGTGTTTTAGAAACTTAGAGCAGTTGCCACACATCTTGTGTGTGTTTTCTTTGTGCAGAGAATCTGTCCTTGATGCAATTAACTACACATAAACTGCCTATGGCCAAAAGTCAGTTCACTTTCTTTGGTCAATTGCAGAACCCAATTCATTCTAGATAAAACAAACAAACAAACAAACAAAACTGTAAATGGCACAAGAGACATCATATGACATATTTGGTGTGATATCCCGTGGACTTGGAGATTCAACCAATGATCCTGAGCTCAAGCTCACTTCTGCTCTTCTCTCCTCTCAATCGCTTCTCTCTTCTTCAGTCCCTGTTTTGCACATTCTCTGCCCTTCCAGTTTTCCTTATTTCAGTTTTTCTTTGTGTGCTGACCTCTCCTATTCTAAAAAAAAAAAAAAAAAAAAAAAAAAAAAAAAAAAAAAAAAAAAAGCTATGCTGCACAAAGTGAAAAGTGGCTTTTGAGCCCAAAAATCCAGCAAATCCACACTGGAAAAATAATGGTCTTACTTGCTATCTTTAGAGAAACCATCCAGGGAGGTGTATCTACTCAGCTTAGGCATGGTAACTTGCTCTAGAAATATTTTTAATTGACTTGTCCAGGGTCATTTGTCCCTGTGAAACATCTCATTGGTTCAGCCTATGTCTTTGGTGTATCTATGTGACCTACTATGTGTTTTGCCTTGATTGATTGTCCCATTAAATCGCATAGGAGTAAGAATGGCCACAAATTAGTCAAAAGTACAGACCTAAAATGGCTTGTAAGTAGATAAAATTAAAAACATGGAACATGGAATTATTCCCATTTTTCTTTCCTTGAACATCTGTGACTCCTGCCCCCTGTGACTTTTTTTTAACAGAAGTTTCTTTTATTCTGAAGATAGAGGGAGCAGACACCTCCAGTAATCAGAGGGTTCCTAAAATGTGATGTCTGTACCCTGGATTTCTTGCCTTCACCCCCATCCAAGGTTCATTCATTTTGTTTTTTTTAAATAACTTACCCCACCCAAGTTATTTCTACCATTAGTTGTCAAGCATAATTTCACTAGTTTCTGAACTAATAAAATAAGTGAGAAAATATTATTATCATCCTATCACCAGATTTGTGCAAGAAGATTATATTGAGACAAGGATGCTAAGTCTTTACCAACACAATTTTGAAAGATTAGAATAAGAAAAAAATAGGGCATTTACTGGGGTTGAAAAGAGACAAGTATGGTGGATCGTGGGAACTGACTTAGTTGCTGAAGACTTTATTATACTAGACATCATCTTTTCTGGTGACTCCAAAATATTTACCAAAGTTTGTAAGAACAGAAAATGGTAGTCATAGATGGATGTGTGAAGAAGAAAATAGATGGGAGCAGGAAGCTAAGGAGACATAACCAGCTACAGGGTGATGCTCAAGACAGCAAAGACTACAGTGGGGAAAACACAAGCTGCATGCGACTTTCAGAATGACGTGAAGGACTGTGGATTCTCCCAGGCTGTAACTCTGAGGATTTATCAAAGCAAACCAAAACTCTGATGAGTAGGGAAGCCATACCAGTGCCTCACATTAGTAGCAGTATGGACTTATCAAAGAAATAATGACTTTTTAGATTTATAATTTCAAATTATTTTAGATTATTTCCTAGTACTTTTTGATGTATAAGCAGCTCAAGATATTGATTGAATGGCCAAGAGAGATTCTTGTGTATTTCATATGTTGCTCTGTCACATGGTATCTGTTCTCCTTTATTCTAATTTAATGTAGTGTTTAAATAGTGGCTAATCATGAGACACTTCTCATGGTTATAGAAATTAACAATTTAGACTCTCTTGGACTCAGCTTGGACTTTTGGGCCTTGGCTGGGATGGAAGCAAAGTGGAAGACCTCTCTCCCAATAATTTCTGTCATCCTTTGATATGATAACATAGGCTTTCTATTATTTGTTTCTTTTTCCCTATATTGTCACACAGAGACAGCTGTGTTCTTATCATAAGCAAGTATCATAAGCAGGAGTAAGCAGAATGCAATGGACAGTGGGGTTAGGGTTTTTGGAGAAACAGAATCAACAGAAATTTTATGTGATACATAAATGGAATGCATTAAGATAACTCAGGAATCCCAAGCGAGAGTCCAAAATGGTTGCCTCCAAGCATGAGAGCAGAGGGTCCAGTAGCTGCTTAGACTTAAGAAGGAAGAGCATGAGTATGAGACTTGGACAGCTGGCACGATCTATGCCTCAGATCAGTGCCCAAGAGCCATGAAGATGGAGCAGATTTGAAATGGGCATTAGCAATGCTAAAACAACCGTGTCAACCTCTGGAGATCACTGCGAAGTTTGGAGCTCTTTCAAAAGAAATAGTTGTACTAATTTTCTTCCCTCCCTTTTCAGTGAATTTGACCTTCCAGTCTATTGGCTGCTCCATCTACATCAAGGATTGGTTTTCTTTCATTTGATGGCCCAGAAATCAACCATTTACACCTAAAGTTCTGACCTATAAATTGACTAGGTGTTTCTTAATCCCTTCAAATTGACATCATGCTTTAAATTGTTAGTGAAAGGTACTTTTGAGAACTTCTTGAGTCACAGTTTTAATGTATTTACAGCTTAAAAACAAAAAAGACTAAAACAAACACAAAATAACTAAAACCCAAATTCTCTTAACTCATCTTTCTTTATCTAAATTATAGTTTTTCAAAGTTAAGTTTTCCAAGCCTAGATCTATTTTTTCTTTCCCCTTCCTAGTTAAACCATCATGACTTTTAGATAAATAAATTCACAGACTTTTCATAACAGAAAGATATTTGGTCATGAGGATGAAGTCTGTCGTCTTAGACTCCTTTAAATCCTATTTTCCTACAAAAATCTACCTGACACCATGCAAGCATTCTTTATATGTCATATATTTTGGCAAATTTATTACCTCAGCTAGAAAAGCTATACTCAGTCGTACTTGTGTACAAATTTTATTTAAACATAAATATTTGTATTACTGCTGACTACATTGTGGCTATTACCTTTGTAGATATCCTATTCTTCATATGCTTATACAAAATGATACATACCAACTTAAAACTCATGATTGTGATTATTCACACACTTGTTTGCATGAACTCTTACTGATGCTACTAAGTGAATTGATTATTTCAAAGTTATAGCCAAAGTAACTATAGCCAAACTATAGTTATAGCCAAAGTAAAAGCTAATAGGAAATATATATATGTTGAGATGGTCATGGTAAGTAATTGTACACAGTGTAAGAACTGGCTCCTGAGGTCTAATATCAAGCCCATGCTCGAGTACTCAGGCACAGGAGAGATTTTTACTCACAGGTGATATTGCTTCTTCATTTTGGAAGCCTGAGATCTGTGCCTAAAGCTTTGCAACTGATTAAGTCAGTTCCCCTGGTGTTATCTAGAATAATTTCATTTACAATTGATTGTAGACTCATAATAGTAACCTGATTATGGGCATTATTTATTTCTACAAAATATTTTCACGTCAACACCTAGGCACCTAGGTCAATGTCTGATCACGTAACTCTGGGATGGGATGTAGACTAGCCAAGTTGACTCATTATGAGGCCATTACAGTTGGAAACAGTGGTGCATATCTATAACCAGGTCTCTGGGAGGCTGAGCCCAGCTTGAAAAATTTAGAGCAGACACTGTCTAACAAAAGAAAGAAAGAAAGGAAGAAAGAAAGAAAGAAAGAAAGAAAGAAGAAAGAAAGATCTGAAGAAGTAAGAGAGTCCTGGGTTTAATTCCCATTTTCTCAAGGGAAAAAGTCATAAAAATTGTTAATACAATTTTAATACAATAACGCAGTGTGTAACATTTTAGGATGAGAGAATAGAAGGAAGAAGGTCTCATTTTTGCAATTTAGAATGGAATATACCCTAATTTAAAAATGATGAACAATTACATAATTGATCAATATGGTATCTTCATCTACTAAATTTAGAATATCACTCAGCTACTTTTGCTAAGATTATAGTATATATTATTCCGTTGAATAAAAATAGCTGAGATTTGCAAAATCTGAACAGTCATGTATGCAAGAATGTATGCTATAATTTTATATCCTAGAAATTAAATGTAGATGGAAAAAACAGAATTCTGCCAATTTACAGAAAATTTATTTGAAAAAAATTACTAAGAAATTATTGGTTATGTGTATTGTGAGTTATTAACAGGGTATCTATCAAACACATTTTCATTCTTACATAGGCCCTTGTTCTTAAAATCATCATATATTTATACTTTGTTTTGTCAGTTTTGTTTAAAATAAGATTTTAGTAGAAATAAAATATATCATATTTTTCAACATACACCTGGTATGTATTCTTTCATTGTGTAAAATTTGTTTTGCCCAGTCAATGTTAAATTCTATATTGTAACTTAGGTACTATGATCATAAGGGAAAATATAGCAGTCTGTGTAATCTGAAAATTCAAGTAATTCTTAGTTGGTTTTCTAATTCCTTTTCAAAAGACAAAGGTCTAATAAAGCATATTAAAAGAAGTATATTGATGTATTTCTTTCCTTACAAAAATCCACATCTTAGACTATATTGTGATACGCTTATCATATGAATATATAACATTAACAATAATAAGACACATAATTTTGTCCATGTGTCTGTTTAATATCACTGCAATCATTGAGGTCACAAGCAATGTAGTGACTAATATTAAAAACGCTTGAAAAACAAGTTTTGTGTGTCAACATGCGTCTTCAGGACACTCAGAGGCACAAGGCTACAGATAGAGGCCCCGTCTAGCACATCCTACTTACAGCATCTATTTGCTTTGCTTTGTCAAAACATATGAAAAATCATTAAAGTGTTTTAATAAATGTCTGGTTTTCCTGCTCATTCATCTTATAAATATTAATTAGCCATGGATCAGGCAATTAAAGTTTAATCAATTTGCACTAATTAGCACCACATACTTGCATAAAAAGATAAAACCAACTCCTGCATCTGGCTGTTATTTGCAGTTTTTGTCAAGTGCTGATGAGTTTAATCTTGAAGGGAAGATTAAGAAGAAAAGAAAAAAATAAATCAAGAAAGTAGTGTTAATTTTATTAAAATTTCACTCAGAGCATTGGCCTTAAGTGTCATAAAGTTAATGCCAACAACATTACACTTTTTTCCCCGAGACCTGGTTCATCCGATTTTTCTAGACACTATTGTTGAATTGGAAAGAACCCCGTTTCTTTTACTTCTGACTCTAATGCACGTATTTTATTTCGTCTTCAGCAGAAATCCAAATCAAAGTCTGACTTTCAATTCTATGTGACTTCGCTTTTTTCAAAGGAATGATCACTATAGCTAGACTTCTAAAATCAACGTTTTTCCTTCAGAATGAACGTAAATGGTTTCATCTAAGGGTAAAAATTTATGCTATAGCTCTACAAGTAAACTTGAAATTTTGTTCACTAAAACTCACGTGTAACTGTTACGATGAGAGAAAATCTCCGAAAGACATAAAGTTTGCTGTCAGATCTTTTGTGTGCTTCTTGTTTAACACAATTTGGCTCCACACAATCTCTAAGAGACTAAGTCCTGCCACTCTGTTTTTGAGTTCTGAATTTGATTAAATAAATTACACTGCCAATCTAGCAGAGAGACATTGTACACTGCATTTGCATTACTATTTTGTGTTTTAATAACCAGAGAAAATAAAGTGTTCCATTACTGCCTATTCATATAATTGACAAGCATTATAGGCAAAGGAAGTAGTCTTTAATCAGTGATGGGAATTTATCTTAGGCTTGGCAGGTAAAACTGCACATTTTAAGATGATTTAGCATTGTACTAAAAAATAGAGCATGATTCATAAAAAAGCTATGCACAATTTACATAGGGATTTTTATTCAGCTTGTGCAAGAATAGACCAGTGAATGGTTATTGATATTTTTCAAATAAAGTATGTATGATTCATTAAACTCCCTGCTCCCGAGTGAACATGTGTGTATGCTGTTAAGCACCCTTTGAGTAAATATTCCATAAAAAAGCAAAGGTAGAAAAAGGGGCGACTTTCATCAATGCCTTCCTTTAAAAATATGCCCAATGGTGAGATCACATACAGTAACAGAAAGGTCTCTGAACTATCACCTGGATTTCAATACACATAATTTTTACATTGTTGTCGAAAAAAATATTGAACATTTTCTTTGGTAGTGTATTATAAGCATGACAGCATAGAGATATAGACCTGTATGTATTTTAAAAATAAAGCTATGAGTCAATTTTCAATGATCTAGCATCTTATTATAATGACTTAAACAGTACATGAAAAACGTTTTATAAGTCTAAATTACCATAAAAAATAGTTTGATGAAGCAAAGAAAGAAGATATATCTGCCATGTTGTCATAGTTTCTGCTTGAACACATTCCCCATATTCTTACATGAATAACATTTAAAATTCTCAGCTTGTGTTTGTAGGTACAGGGAAGCTAGAATAATACTGTGGCAGGGCATAAATATGCATTGGTGCTCTGTGCCCTTCAAGATTAAAAGGCTTAGGCAACAATTTTAATCATTTTAATTCTTTATCTTTTCCTGTGCAAAACAGGGAATAATTCTCTGTTTTCTTCAGTAAGTATTTACTGTCTGAGTATTCGTTTATGCCAGTGGTATGTGTAACCCCCCTCGCCCCAAAATACAAAAAACCACAAGCAAACAAACAAACAAACAAACAAACAAACAAACCAACAAAATAAAACAGTACATGAGAAATAGTAAAAGGGAAAAAGGAAAGTGCACTAAGATCAGAGTAGGATAAACACTACAAAAGTTCGAAGACCAAGTTCTTGGTAAACATAGGCAGAATGGATAAACAGCCAGGTGGGAAATATGGAAATTTTTAAGGAGGCATGGAACGGAAGGCAAACCGGAATGTCACCAAACGGAGCAGTTCCAACACCAGCGTTCATCCAGTAGGGTTTTCTGTATTTTACTATTAGGTTTGTATTTCAAGTAAATAGTTTAGAAGAATTTAATTTGAAGTTAGTAACAAAAATTACATATATGTATAGTTTTTGAGGAACAAGGAAATTGCAATCTAATGTCTTTTTGCCAATTATTTTATATTATAAATTTTCTGGATTTTTGTTTAATGCAATATACTATCTCATTTTAGAATAACTTTCCTAGAAGCTTTAAGAAATAAAAAATTACGTTTCCAACAAAGTCTACATAAGATTCTGGGTCCTATAATCCATTTAATTGTTATAATCTGATTAGATTTTTTTACATTTTACAATTCTCCCTACATATTGATAGTTTCTCTTTGTGTATGTATGTGGTATTGGGGATTGAGTCCAGGATTTTCATAATTAGCTGCATCCTCAGTTCATTCTTTTAAAATTTTGGAACCAAGCCTCATGAAGTTACTAAATTGCCCCGAGTTGGCTTGAACTTTCCTCCCTCATCAGCCCCTCAGAATACTCGGATCCCAAGACTCACCACTGGGTCAGGCAAAATTGATTGTTTTCCACACAGTGGTGGATGCAGATCTTTATATTTCCAGCACATTTCATGTTTATGGGTTTTCATGGAATTTAGCACTATACAAGTGTTTTAATTAGGCATCTTGTCTCATGGGATGACATGATAAAGAAATGCAAAGAGGACATTGTTTAGATATAAGAAAGGGTTAGAAGGACCAAAGGGAATTCTTAGTAATTTTTTTCAAATAATAAGAAAAAAGTTTGTAGAAAAAAATTACAAATTATGGCATGAAGGAGTGAACAGGGAGATGCTTTTTCAGGGGTAGGAAGGCATTAAATTCTGGAGAATAATCATGGCTATGTGGTTCCTGTTTATCTTAGCCCATTTTCTGTTCTTGAAACATAAGCTCACAAACTAAGTTTCAAACAGAAAAGTTTATTTTGACTTCTGGTTGTGTCCCAAGATCAACAAGCTGCATCTGGTGGCAGCTTTCTTCCTGGCACAGTGTCAAAATGGAACCAAGACATCACATGGCAAGAGACTGAGCCAAAATGGCTTTTATAAATAGCAGATCCATTCTAAGAATTACACTCGAAACCTTTCACTCATTAATCCTAATTGAATGAATGAATAGATTAGTCTACTCAAAGGCCTACTCATTTTTTAGAAGTTCCACCTGGTCACACTTCCTACATGTATCTCCCTGGAACATCATGCCAAATCCTTAGGGTTTAGACTGTTGCCTGTACTCTAAGTGGCTACCAGTGTGAAACTGGCTTCCTCAATTTAAACACAATCTTAGGAAGCTGAGTGTAAGAAGTGTCTCTTCAAGGTCGCTCAGTCAGGAATTCAGACAGAAATGAAATAAGGATCTTCTACATTCTCTTTTGAGGAAATTGTGCATTATGCTTTTAGAACTTGGGTATCACAGCTAAAGTGAAAAAGGCAAATGGGTGTTTTATGGAACAAATAATGATAGACTTTCCTATTTTGATCTCAAATTCAAGTCAAGTCTCCTGCTATCTGACAGCTGATCAGCCTTCTCTTTTTGTATTTTTTCTTGGACAAAGTTTTGTTTAACAACTGCAGTCACAATAGAATTGTGACAAAATTTTACCATTATTATATCTTCGCATGTCTTATACCATGGGCGTGTCAGGTATCTCATTGAAATAGAGGGCCCAGGAATTTTAGTTGGACTCATTTTCCAGGTAAATGACTTCCTACAAATTCCAGAGAGTTCTACTTCTTGGTCACATGTTTCAACCATAGTGATATCAACATAGTGAATCAACGAGATGCCTCAAGGGAAGGAGAGAGCACTGCAAAGCTGTGACACGTGTGGCGCTGATACATCCCTGACATAGTATGGTAGAGGTGTGGCAGCTGAAGGCAGAGTGTTTGCAGTGGGTCTTCTGGATGAGTACAGAGAAAACTAATTTTCCCAATCAATGCCGGTATACCTAGCGTCAGGAAATGTGCAAATCTGTTCCAGCAAGAGAACCACATCTGGCACAGCAGGTGCAATGCGAGCCACCACTTGATTTAGCTTACACCAATCCACTGCAGTTCTTCATGATACACCTGTCTTCTGTACAGGCAAAATAGGAAAATTCATTGAAGATGTTATGGGAGCTACTGCCCCCTCCTAAGTTCATAAGGTTTTGTTTTTTTCTTTTCTTTTCTTTTCTTTTCTTTTCTTTTCTTTTCTTTTCTTTTTTTTTTCTTTTGAGACAGGGTCTTGCTATGTAACCCAGGCTGCTCCTGAACTTATTATTAGGCTCAGGCTAGCCTTGGAGTCATGGCAATCCTCCTGCCTCAGCCTCCCGAGTACTGGAATTATAGACATGAGCCACCATGGCCAGATTTATATGTTGCTGGGGATCTGAATTCAGGGCCTTAGGCTTACTGGTAAGCATTTTTTTTTGCCACTGACCCATTCCTCTAGCTCCTACTTAAAAACCTTGATGATGGCACTAATGTCTACATTGTTCAGGTAATTCAATGTTGTGTCTGATTTACTCTTTTCCTGGGTAGAGGCAACTTCTCTGGCTTTCATTTGTTTCTCACTATGACACCCTCACACCATACTTTAGGACACCAAAAGAGAATTTTGTCAAATATATATGTATATATAATTTATATATGCATATACATTTATGTATATATAGTGTGTATACTTTATATATGTCATATATTATATATACATTTTACTATATATTTATATATGTGCAAAATTTTGTATAGATAGATTTTGTATTTATTGTATTATGTGTATATTGTGTATATTTTGAGTTTCATTTTTAGGCATATATACATTTATAACTGTTCATTTGCATTTATATAATAGCCACACAGCACTCCTTTTTAATCCCTGTAATAACATTTATGTTTAAATATATTCTACTTTTATCCACAGAACCAGTGCAGGCTTCCTACCTTTACTCTTCATGAAGTGTACACTTACTCTGGCCACTTTCTTTGAACTTTGATGTGTGTTTATATTTACAGAGACACTTGGAGAATAAGCACACCTGGATCTCGGCTTTTTCCTCTTCCTGCTGATCTTTCCCTTTGAATTAATATTTATTTGATCAACCTAAAAGTAGGCTTGCAGTAGAATTTAAGGCTATCATTTTATTACTGCTTTCTTATCTGATTTTCTTCCCAATTTTCAGTTCATAACATTGAGTGAATTGCTTAAGTTACTTTAGAATACGATTTTTGTTTGTCCGCTTACATTCTGCCATATTATTATGCCTGATCCTTTCTGAGAACAGTGTAGCTGAAAAAGGCTTCAAAGAAATGAAGTCAACATATGAAAAAGATGTATGAATATCTATGTTTAAAGCAGCACAATTCATAGTAGGCAAATCCTGGAAACAACATACCTGCCTGTCCATGCAAATATGGCTAAAGAAGATGTATTATTTATATACACTTTATGGCTATGCAGCCATAAAGAAAGACAGATATGAAGCATTTGAACAAAAATGGGGCCTCCTACAGTCATCATTGCTTAGTGAAATGGACCAAGCACAAAAGACTGACTATAGATGTGTGTCCCTCTTATGGAATGCACAAAAATTGTAACATAAAAAGGCCGCAACATGAATGGCAGGGTAGAAAGAGAGGCAAAGGTCAAATAGGAAAGGGGTGAGCCTCTGAAAAAGGGGTTGGCATAAATACTCACTAATTCTCTAAACTCCATGGCTCTAATGTGTTATAAAATTCAGAATTCATATGTTTACAAACAAAAAGTTAAATTTATTGATGTGAAGTTTTTTTTAACCACAATAAAATTATACTTAAAAAGACATATTTTACCTTGAAGAAGGTCATAATCATGAATCCTTAGTACAGTTGTCAGCTAACATTCCATTACTTTGAAAAATAATTATCTAAAAACAATTTTCAAAGAAATGTGTACTAGTCTTTGGCTTAATAAACCTTCGCTGGGCAGTTTTTAAAAAAAAAAACAAGAGAAAGGTGGAGAACTGAGGTCACATCCATGCCAGCGTAGGGAAGTTTGAGTCCAGTTTAGCTCCCTACATCCCCCAGCTTATCACTTAGCCTGCTTCGCTTTATTCATTGTGGATGTTTACACATCGTGCCAGTTTACTAATGTTCTCTGTTCTTTTTTTCCCCTTTGGATTCCCATCTTCATAAATACAGTTTCTGTCAACGGACTCCTTGTGCCCCTAGTATTAAAACATTTTGTGACATTTAGTAGAAACTTAAAGATGTTTGAATTAAATTGTCTCAATTAATGGATAGCCTTTAATGCTATTCTCATAGCCTCATCATGTGAGAAAGTAGAACTTTCACATTTGGATCAATCCATTTTGGTACACTAACAGACCCCTCAGGTTACAACTTTTTATAATTTGAGGCCTAAATGCCATCACTTTTCTGTCTAGTAGGTAATGATAAACTAAAGAGACAGCAAACAAGAAGGAAGAAGGGACCAATGATTCAACATGTCCAATGTAACCTGAGCGACCATGTACCTCCTCCACAGTATATTTGGTTCATTGTGTTTCTAAGAACGGTAGAAGTATCTGTTCATAGTTCATGTAGCTCTGAAGACCGAATTCAGACCCTAGGAAAACACTTTAGCACTGGCTTCACAACCCCAGCCTGAAGGTGAAAGTTTGTGTTTAAAAAAAGTCTAGAGGAGAGAAAAATATATGGAGTGATACTAACATATTCCATGTCGGATAATGTGAGATTCATAATCTTTATTCTGAATTTTGATAGATGAAAGACAAAATTCACTATATTATGTTGAAAAGTATACTTCAAACGACTCATTTTGGCATTTTAGTCAATACTACTTTTCTAACAAAATAATAAAAGAAATACTTCACTTAAAATTTCAGACTGTTTTTCCTTATTTCTGTTTGCTTTATTTTACTTTTTTTTTGTAGTCTAAGATAGGGTCTCTAGTTTACCTGTAAACAAAGTCTTTTCCCCAGCTGAAATTGCTTAAACCTGATCTTTAACGCTGGCATTCCATGTAGTATTCTGGTTTTCAGAGCTGCCATCACTTGTTGGGCTCTGTTTACAGAATTTTAGGACTTCTGTATAGCTGCACCTTCAAACAGAGCTCTTTCCGCAAGCCCGTTCATAGACTTCTTCTTTTTCCCCCATTTTATTGGTATGTATAAGCACAAAATTTAAGGTTTACAATGAAGTCAAGCATTTTGTGCACATACGTATCTTGTCAAGGTGACAAGGACTTTCCCTCTCTCCTTTTGTCCCTCCCCCTACCCACCCCTCCCTTCCTCCTTCCCCACCCGACCCCTCTGGTTCACTTTCACAGACTTCTAAACCACGTGGTTAGATACAGTCATAACAATGTCCCGACTTTTCTAGCACCAGTGTTCACTTTGAGGAATCATTTTTTTGAATGAAGAGCCAAACACGTAATGCCCACAAGTCAGCAGAGGAAACATTTAATTTGCTCAAATTTTAAGTGGATTTTGTTCAGCTGGCATGAAGTCAGAGAACTCATGACTATGGCGCATGGGGCAAAGATGCCCAGTTCATGGTGTTCAGGTAGTAGAGTTGGGAAAAAGTGCCAGAGAGAAAGGGGTTAGAGACAGATAGACCCTCAGGTAATCTCTCCAGTCCTACTGGGCACACCAAGAAGAGTGCTCTAAGAATGCCTCACGCTCGTGGCAGAGCCAGGGAGGGGACACTGTCCTACTAACAACCAGTATACTTCTAAGAAATTCATCCTATTTCAAAAAATGTTATAAACTATTATTATCTTTTTTTTCCCGTTGGTAGTCATAAGTTTTTTTTTTTTTCCTTTTTAGCATCAGATTGTGTGACCCTGTTTCTATAACTGTGTCTTCACTCCTTTTTATTTTCTTGGGGTCATGTTGAATGTGTGATATGATTTCGATTTAATTTTATCCAAAAGAGAAAACATATGGAAATTCAGATATCTATTTCTATATAGTCTTTTACTTTAAAATTTCTTTAGGAGAAAATGTATTGCTAAGCAATTTCACTTCGAGTAAAATTTTCCTTAACATTGATCCTCTAGATAAAAAGTTCTACAGCACAATACTTCCCACTTGTTCTCTGTGGCAGGTGTCTTTATATGGCAATATTTTCCAAGTTTGATTAGGAACCTCTAAACATTTTTGAATAATTAAAAACTTTACTAGGACGTTTTTCTTCAAGTCACATTTCTGTTTACAGGTTTGATCTCTGTCTGGGACTTGCCTGCACGGTTTTCTATTACAGTGCACTGTTTGAAATGGCTTGATTGTGACTGGCACTGGGCTCCTGGAGGGCAGCCAGCGTGCCGAGCACCCTCGCTGGCCTTTTACGTGTTCTTCTCTTTCTCACAAGGAAATAGATTTTGGGCTTGTTTACAACCATACTTTAGTTTTAATTTTTGCCATCTGGGAAATACCATTCACTTTTAGCATAATTGATAATTCACAATATTAAAATTCTTCAATGTTGTTTCTTGTGAATTCTTTATCTAACTCTTAATGGACCACTAAAACGGACTTTCATATTTAAAAAAATAGGTTTGATGTGCTTTCTTTGGGCACCTTTTCTTGTTGTCCATCTTTGCATGATACTTTTTTTTTCCTGGACCCATGATATCAGGATGTATACAAGGTAGCATTCATAATCTGTATCTTTGGGTCCCATTCTATGGCTCTTGTAAGCGATACCTCTCAGTTCCTATATGGGACAGACATTACATCTTTTATAAAGCAGGGATACATATAGGATTCAAGATGTAAAATCGATTTTGCCATCTTCTTTACTAATTCTTCCCCTAACACCCTGGAGCAATCTTTCTAATATTAAATCTCATCCTTGTTCTCCGATTTTCCTTCTCCAGCCTTGAGATGGTTCTTGGTGTGGATGTAGATATAGATCCACAGCGAGCCTTTTTAATGTTTGTTTACATCCCAGAACATTTCAATCTTATTTGTTATTTTAATTAATTAGAGTAATATCTCCAGAATGATAGTCAGATTGGTTTGATTTCTGGAAATTTGCCTCATACTTCAAGCTGCTCCAAAATGCCATAAAACAATAGAAGTGTTACTATATTTAAAACATGCATATATACATACATACATACATACATGAACCATCACTCATAACACTAACTGAGCCAATGATCAAAATAGCAATCTTATTATAACCTATTATATTATTTTAAATAAGAGATGATTATTATTATTAATCAGGATATTTTTCATAGTAAAATAAATATTCCAATTCTAGTTTGGTAATGTGTTTGCTGAAGGTTACGTTATAGCAGTAGGCACATATTATAGTGCCCGTTTAAAAATTCAGTTAGTTTCACGCTATTTAAGATACCAAAATAGATCAGTGGGGTGTCATCCTCCCCTCACGTTCATGGCCCCTCTCAATATGGGTCATTTAATTGGCAATTAACTTGTCCATGTATACATTGCAGCTGTCAACAACTGTCCCTGAGAATTTCATAATTTTAAGGAATATGTTGTCCTGTTTGTTGATCCCAGAGGATAATTTGTCATAAGAATATGTTGAGCCATCTGTACCCATGTTTTCTGAGAGATTTCATTACGTGGTTATGCTCAAATTGTCCAGTTGGTAACACAGGTAAAGTCAAGAGTATCACAGCTGATATGAATCAAGAAACTTCTAAGCAACGCAATAGCATCATCACAGAGTTTCCTTGTCTTCCATCTCTAAGAGCTTTTCAGATTTTCAGGTTGATTTCCATGATTTCTATTATCCTCTCTGCTTGTATAAAATAATTGGACATCTCTCTTATCTTCTGTTAAGAGTGAGATTTAAAACACTGAAGTCAGAGTGAAATTCCTGACAAACTTAAGAGCAATGTGTTGTGATTATTTGGGAGAGTGACAAAAACTAGAATGTACAAGTTGTTTACAAAAAAGAGACACAGTTTGGAGCAGGAGTTATTAATATTATGTATTGGCTCATCCTTGTTCATGTCTCATTTCATTTATTCTTTAATAAAAACTTTAAACTAGGTATTCCTATTTTTCAGGTGGGAAAAAAAATCATTCCAAGTTACTCAAATCTCTCAGACCCTGGAGGGGTGGAAGCTCCAATAATTTGTCAATTCTCACATGCCACACTGTCCATCAATCGGACCTGAGTGTGCCCTGTTATCCTGAGGGTGGGGCTGGACCTGTGGAGTATGAAGGGGCTGAGTTATTATGAGCTAGGAGAAGTGCAGCTAGGCTTTGGTTCCAGGAAGATCTTGCTCCATGGGCATACATTGTATTACTTTGCTTTTTGACTGAAGTGAAAATGTGGCGTCTTCCACCGGCAAAGACACCACACGGACTCTCACGTGGAACGTTGACTGACTCCCTTTATTCCGCAAAGCCAAAGCTTAAATACACTTCCATACCCACATTAACATACAAGCAATCTGATAGGATATACATTAGCATACAAGCAATCTAATAGGCTAACATTAGCATACAAACAATCTAATAGGCTAACAAACTCTCTAGACCCATCACCCCACCTTGGGACTTCCTCTTTACTTTTCTTGCTGCGCCGCACTCTTATTTTTAGCCACGAGCCCTTGGCCAAATGCCCAGGTGCCATCTTAGGATTCAAATGCCAGTACAGCCATTGGAGCCTACCCCGGGCCCTGGGCCGGCTCCCACATGAAAACCAATTTATTAATCAATTTTATGATCTTGCAAACTTTGTGAATTATAAAAGTGTTGTTAATCACACGATAAAAGCCCAGTGCTCTCAAAGATTATTATGTACATGTTAGTTATCCTTCCTTTCTGAATCTTCAGTAAAGTAAGTGTGTGTGTGTGTGTGTGTGTGTGTAAGCACATACACCAATAATGAAAAATGGAAAACAATTTTCCAACTTCATTCCTTCTGTAGAATGTTCCAGCAAGAGTCGTGGGACCCTGACTAGGACCAGAAAGAAAGGGAGGTACAAGGTGGCCCACAGTGGGGCCACTTCCTCCATCCCAAGCCCAGGACAGCCTACAGCTCAGGTTTCACTCTACTCAAATTCCTAATTTTCTCCGGCCCCAAGATCTTTACCAGAATTCACCTGATCAGGTTTGAAAGGACCCACCATACAAGTTAGGTGACTTTCAGAGCCCAAACTTCCTCCAATCAAAGAATGGCCCACACCCTACAATACTCGCTGACCCTCCTCCTTCCAACTGCTTATACACTTGGCCCTCCGAAAATAAATTAGTTGTTTCACTGATTCTGTCTCCTGAATGCTATTCCATCATACACAGGACCTCTCGAGTCCCATCCGGCTCCCCCAGACTTCTCTGAGCCCTGACCGCTGGTGGCCAACATTGGCCAGGGACCCCAAAGACCATAACAAGAGTTACAATGACCAATGGTCATGGGCTATACTTCATCCCCTATCTCTCTAGTTAAAGAACTAGAATGACTATTGCAATGACTTTGAACTTACTGTCATAACTGGAGTCAATATTTTGTTAAATTGGTTGTTGACCTTAAAGGGTAACCTAGCCAAAATGAAGTCTATAATATAAATATTTTAAAAGTATACCAATTTGAGAGAAATACAATGTGGTTTGGTTGTCTTTGATTTTATCAATAATTTAATTGAGATTTATCAATGCATTATTTTGAAGACAATTCTGATATTTTATGTTACTATGAACAAATTTCATGTGCTTGTCTTTATCTGAACACAATTCCATACTAAAGGAAAAATTCTACAGGGATAGTATAAAAGATATTTTCAGGAAATGCAAAAAATTATAATGTTCTAACATGAACAACTTGAAAGCAGCAAAAGAAAATGATATTTTACATTTTATATGGCAGAATAAAAATTTCATTGTGATGTTCTTTATAAATTGCAATAATCTTTTCCAATTAAACAATTTTTCCTGTGGTAGTTAGAGCAATGCACACGATGCCCTGAAATTGATTTTTATCTCCTTATCCTCAGAACCCATAATTATGCTGAATTCCATGGTAAAGGAATTAAGATAGCAGACAGAATTAAATCTGCTAATCACCACACTTTAAATAATATTATCTAAGGAAGCACAGAAAAATAAAAAGGACAGAGGGTAAAAGAGTGGTGAGAGGCAAGGAGAAATGATATGAGGTGAGAAATATGGGCAGGGTGTTGCTAACTGTGAATATGGAAGAAGACGACTAATCAGGGAATGTGAAATGCTCTGGAAGCTGGAAAATGCAAAAAAAAAAAAAAAAAAAAAAAAAGAATGTACTTTCGGACTTGTGTAAAGTAACTCAGCAGTTCAGGCATTTTGTCTTTAGCCCAGTAAGATTAATTTTATATTAATGTCCTCAAGAACTGCAACATTTCAAATTTGCATTGGTATGAGCCACCGAGTTTGTGGTAATTTGTTAAACTTCTAGTAAGAACCCAAGACTCTGAATAACGCTCTCAATGGTCTATGGCTACAGAAAAAGCAATCAATGTAAAGTTGAAAATCTTACGATAGGATCAGTTTATCCTTTTGGGTTTTACTTAGATTTCATAAGCGTCACAAATGGCCATGTGGGCCATCACTCAGTTTTATATCTGTCTCTCTGTGTGTGTATTTGTGCTTTCGTGAAATTTGAAAATTCTTAAAATTTTTCTCATTTTACATCTGTGGCAGTCAATCGCGTACAGCATCAACTTAGAACCAAGAAGCCCTGCCATCAAAACTTAATGGTGCACAAGTTAATCGCCTTTTGCATAATTGAGTCTGAATGCTGCAACAAATACCAAAACCTAGCGCCTCATCTTTTAGGTTGGATTTAAGGTTATAACTTAATTACACACAATAGTGTCTGATGTGGTAATAGATCCTCAAAAATATTTTTCAACCAAATGGGTGGGAGATGAGCTGTCCTGGGTGTGCTAAGTGTTTTCTTCAGAAATTCTGTTAATGCATTTCTTGCTGAGGGAAAACAGGGCTCTTGATAACCATTAAGACCTTGTAAGGTCTATTTCTTGGCTGTCCACTGGAATTTCAGAAGTGCTCAAGCCTGTGCCAAAATTCCTAGCTTCATGTTTTGATGTTAGGAATAGCATTCAGTGTCTATGTTCTCAATGCAGCAGGAACTTTTTTTAAATAGTTCTTTTTATTTTTTACCATTCCTTTTCTGAGTGTCCTTACATAAAATGCAATTATAAGTCTGTCCAATATCTGGGCTGACATTGTGCTCTATACACAGCTACTGACACTCTTTTGCTTTTTCTAAAAAAAACCCCTCTTCTGTTCTTCATAAGAAGTTTTCTTCTTATGTATCCATATATTATAAATCATATATATCAGTCAATTATAAAATATATACACATCATTTAATTATATATTAGTTAAATATATAATAATAAACAAATTGATAAAATTTCAATAATTACTTGAACTCGGATAGAAAAAGCAGAAGTTCTTTGTACTATACCTGAGACATCTCCTCTAAAGATGAAAACATTTCAAGAGAAATAGTTACTGGAAATATAGAATGCCTAGGAAACTTGCATTGCTTACTGTAAAATATAACAGTATATAATGTGTAACTTTAAATATTTGAACACTGAGTATTTGATAAATCTGCTTCATTTTTTCAGAAAAAAACTATATATATTCTGAGAAATACATCGTACTGGTACTCTTTTAATTGCTTTCAAACAAAACATGATAATTTTGGCTTAAGCATTGTTGTTTTTGATACTTTTTTATATTCCTAAGATCAAGGGAATATTTCTGTTTCTAAACAAATATGAGTCAAGGTGACTTCATATCAGATTTTGGGGGATCTAATTCTACCCTAAAAATTTCTCATGTTCTGTAAAGAATGTCTAATATGGACATTCGTGGGGCAGCCTCTCAGCTAAGTGTTTATTTTTCTAACTACTTTATAGTGAAGTTTGGTTAAAAGACTTGGCACAGTGCTCTTCAGGTTAATTCTCAGCCTGACAGAAATGCTGGCCTCAGTGTGTGTGCGTGTGTGTAATTTAGTCGCTGTGTTACTGGAAGTCTATGGAAGATTAATGAACGGTAAGGCTCAGTGGCAGTTGTGAGGGGATGCAGGATAGGGGAAACCAGCCACCATCTGTTCAGAATGTCTTTTGTAGTGCTTTTAAGGAAAACAGTTATCAGCAGGAGACAAAGGCAAACAATGGCTTTAAATATTAATGCTTCTGTCGACACAAATATTCCAATTGTACTTCTAGCATTTTAACAAATACACATATATGTTTTTATGTCCATATTGTAAATTCAAATTAGTTCCCCCAAAGAAGAAGAATTACTAATAATTTGATATTCTTCCTAATATTTTCTCTCAGGACATGTATTAAGCCCCCCCACGATTTTTTTCTAAGACATTGTTTTCCTTAGATTTGTGATTAATGCAACCTCACAATTAATAAAATATGCATTAATTACATTTTCTTTGGCTTGTTATCCCAATTTTGCCTTCAAATTTTTTCAAAAGACTTACTTTGTAGTTGGAGTGCTAACTGAAATTTGTGCTCACTCAGAAAAATCTACGTGGAGCTTTTCAAACATTTATGAAAGACAAATTACCTGGGGCTCTTTTAAGGCTCAGAATCCAATTCTATAAATCTGGGCTTGAACTTGACATGCTGAATTTCTAATAAACACCCGGTGGTGCTGATGCAGTTGGCCCATGGATGACACTTTGATTAGTAATAACAAAGATTAATCTTTATGATCTCATTTAAAAATGTTAAAAATATGCATACCACCTGACTGTTGTTTTCTACTTGGCTGTCGCTTCGTAAGATGTACCATGTCCCCAACTACTAAAAGTCATTATCATCATAATATAGATATCTTAATGGCTGGCTAAAAGTATTGAATCATCATTGGATATTTTCAACCATTACATCTAGTTATATCAAGAAATCATAAACTAAATATATGATGATATGCATACATGTTATCCTAGTTAAAAACATAAATGCATTTTTTGTCTATCTTTGATTCAAAGTTTGTGTATTTTATTGTAAGCCTGTAAGTTTGATTTCACTGACAATCTTTTTAGGTTCAGAAAGCACCCTTAATTCATCAGTTTAGATTTGTAACTTTTGTGTCTTTCAAATGAACCAAAAACTTCAGTATATCTGTACAAGTCTATGATTAGTATGTTTATAGTAGTTTTAACTAGTTTACTATTAGCTTTTTTACACCCGATTTAAGTCTATTTATCTTTGAAACCATTATTGAGACTATCCAGAACAACTAAAATTGTTGTTTCATAACAACAAAGGAAAGTTCCTCTTTCTAATATTTGTTGTTATGGCTATGCATAATGATTAGTTAGAGTTTCAGCGACAAGTACACGTTTTGAGCTTATTATTCAATTGCACAATATAAGTGAGTGATTGGCTGTAGGTGTATATGCAGGGTACCATGAGTGTCCCTCAGTTTGCTTATTTTACAGCAGGCAGAGGAAATCTTAGCCAAATAGGGTAGGGGGGTGTACAAAGCAGACTTGCAACACTTGCAAGAATTTCAGAACTCTTCTCTCTTCTCATCTTCTCATTCTGTTGTGCATGTGAGTGATTTTTCCCTTGGCATAGTGAGCCATTTTTTTTAATCACAATTTTACCACTTTCTGGTTTTGTTTTCTGGCTTCTTTCTCTCTGACCACTTTAAACCTCTCCCTGTCCTCCACTTTCCCAAGTCTTCTAATTCTTCTAAACCCTAATCTACTTAAGAAATATGGCAAAGGTAAGCATACAAATATTTGTTAAAATTATTATCTGCCTGATTCATCATCTAGGAAGCCAAAGTGGTAACACACTGATTCTTTAGGACACTTGGGTTCTGTATAAAGGGAAATTACCCCCATTATTAACAAATAGGATACTGTCAAATTAAAAAGTTTCTGCACAGCAAAGGAAACTATCAACAGTGTAAAAAGAGAACCAACAGACTGGAAAAAATATTCACCACCAACATCTCAGACAGGAAGCTCATATCTAGAATATAGTTTGAGGTGAAGAAAAGCAAGCCAATCAAAATAAAGGATCCTATTGAAAAGTGAGCAAAAGAAATGAAGGGGCAGTCCACTCACAAAGAAGTACAAATGGCCAATAGATACATGAGAAGATGTTCAACATCTCTAGCCATAAGAGAAATGCAAATCAAAACAACGCTAAGATACCATCTCACCCCCAAAAGAATGGCCTATATCAACAAGTCAAATAGTAATCAATGCTGGCAAGGCTGTGGGGTGAAAGGAACCCTCCTACACTGCTGGTGGGAATGTAAATTCACACAACCGCTATGGAAAGCAGTATGGAGAGCTCTCAAAAGACTAGAAATAAATATTCCCTTCGACCCAGTGACACCTCTCCTGGGAATATATTCAAAAGAGGCCAAAACAACACACAACAGAGATATATGTATACCCATGTTCATAGCAGCACAACTAACAATAGCTAAAACATGGAAGTCATCAGACCAAGGGATACACAAACTGTGGTATTTATACACAATGGAATACTATGCATCTATAAAATCCAACAGTGTGGAGGCTTTTGCAGGCAAGCGGAAGAAACTTGAGAACATCATGCTTAGTGAAGTGAGTCAGAAGCAGAAGGTGAAACATCGGATAGTCTCTCTGATATGAGAAACTCAGATCACAACTCTTATGGAACTTAAAATGAAAAACAAAGTGAAACAGGGGAGTAGGGCCGGGAGGGAGGGGAGGGTAAGTGGTCAGACAAAAGAGAGTGGGAAAGTCTTTGTCACCTTGACAAGATACTTAGGTGCAGAAAATGCTCAACTTCACTGTAAACCTTAAATTTTGCACTTATACCTATCAATAAGATTGAAAAAAAATAAAGTGAATTAAAGTGACACTATTGTTTGTTACTGGAGAATGACATCAATAATAGAGGTCATTCAAATGATACAAAATTAAAAATTAGTTAAGTGCAACACAAGTAAATATGCATACATTCATGACTTGGGACACAAAAGCTAGACATGGACTATCTTCTCTTATTCAGAGTAATTTAGTGCCACCAGTTGACAAAGAAATTATTAGAAATGAATAAAATGTAACTATATTTTCCATCATTTACAATTTAAAAACACATTTGTATTATTATTGAAGTAAAGAGAGAAAAAATTTAAAGTACTTAGAATGTTTAAAATATACTGAAGTCAAAATGTAATCAAAATTATTTTAGAAATCATTGTAGAAAGACAGTATTTTAAAAGAAAATACACTTCGACAATTAGTTTAATTAGCACATTTGTTTTTATATTCTGTTTTTTACATCATCACTTTATGATTCATTTGGAAAAATATTAGGTTGAATTTCTGGAAATTAATTTTCAAATTAATTCAGATATTGATTATATACTAACAAATGATGTGGTGCTATTAAAATTTATTTTTGCTGTTTTCTAATTCTAGTATGAATTTTCAAGTTATTGTGTTTAGAGTAAAATTTGTTATAAAAATTAGAGCTAAAATAAAGAAAGAATAAGGTCAATGAATTTTTTTAAATTAATGTTTTCTATATTATTGTTCTTAAGTAGAAGTTTAGATTCAAATGAGTGTACAGTCAATAAATTTATTAATAATGTGACTTTTCCCAATAAGTAACAAATTATTTTTATGGTCTTACATATTATATTTAGTTTCTCTTTGTTGATGGTTAGAATCCATTAAGAGGAAGCCTTTTCAGACAAAGAAGTTAGACATTTGTCTTATTTGTCAGCATACAATTACCTTTTGTTGACATTTCATGGAGATCCACTGGCACACACACACACACACACACACACACACATTAATACTTGTGGAGCAAATAATTCATTTGACTATGAATGAATGCTATATTACTTTATTCAGTAATGGTTTGATCTCTAAAAAATGTCAGGCATTGCTCATAAGACAGCTGCATTATCAAAGCTGATTCAATATGATGTTCAGATTAATTGCTTTATTCTTCCAAGACTTTTGAACTTTTTATAATCAGTATGCAAAATAAAATGAAATCACTTTTGTCTATAAATAAGTTTCTAGTGTAAATAGCTCACACTGTACAAAAATAAAACCAAAAACTGAATATCCTAAAATAATTATTATTTTAAAAAGTAGAGGCAACATTCTGTGAAAAAAAGAGAAGCTAAATAAATTTTTTCCCCAGATTTGGTAGAAAATTTTTGCCGAAGTTTTCTTCATTAAATTTGTTATCTGACTTTTACTTACAAGAAATGCAATTGAAATCTGGATAAAAGTGTAGCTGTAATTATTCTTACTTTTGTAAAAGGAACCCCCAAAATTCCAGAATTGTAAGCAACTACATGGAATTAAGCAATAGCTTAGCCAGGCCATGGTCCTCAAGCCCATATCACAAGATGATGGAAATTAAGCAAAAGTACTTTCTCCTAAGGTCCAGTTTTATCAAATACTGGCTTTTCTCGTTGTATTTCTTAGGACAGTTTGAATTCGAGGAAGTCACACAATCTTTAGTTTAAAAAGTTCACCCACCCGCTAACAAGTAAAAAGACATACTGCTCTAAGAGAGTATGTGAATATAACTTTGTAAATGGCAAAATGTAAGTTTAGGAACTTTGAGGTGAACCACTGGATCTAAACACACAAACTTCAAAAGCAGAGAATGTCTTTTGACTGTGGGCGGATGGAAGGCAGCATAGGAAGAGTCTGACTCTTGCGGTATCCACTGAAGTAGAAATTCCAGCAATCTTAATGTAAAGGAAGGTCCTTCCAGCTTTTCCATCTCAGTTCCCACCACAAAGCTTACAGAAAAATCTACAGTGATATTAATTTTTTTATGTTAGTGGTGGCAACATTTGTATGGGATTTCTAATTTACTAATAGAAACAGGGAGGTGGATGTTTTGGAGATGAGAAGGGGATCTGGGAAAGGAGGGAAATGGTTTGGTGGAAGGGAAGTAAATATGATTAAGATGCCATGTGTACACGTAGCAACTCTTCAAATTCAATGGAACTATTAGTCTTACCAACATATCCCAATAAAAATAAATTTAAAATAAGGGAAATAATAAGTTTGAGCAGCTAAAGACAACTACATATGACTACATTTGTGATCATACAGTGTAGCATGCATAACAGAATTTAAAATTTAAAAATTACATAACTTGTTAACACACAATCTCTCTTTAGACCATATGCAGTGTTTTACAGCTATTTCAGTCTCTTGTTGAGCTTTATGACCTTAGCACGTTGGAATGTTCTTCACTATGAGATTTTGTTGTGTTCTAGTGGTTAAATTTAGATTATTTGTGCTGGTAGACTACCACAGAAAAGTATCAGACTAGAATTCTTTTCATTGGATTTTATTTGATACAGAAGGATTTTTATTTTATTTATTGTTGATGATATTCACTCTGATCTCTTGAACAATGTGTTCTCTACCAGATTTTACTACCTGGAAGGTTGCTATTTTTCTTTGGTATTTCATTTCATTTCTTTCTTTCTTTCTTTTTTTAAATTTGTGGTCCTAGTGATTGAACTCAACAGCTGATATTACTAATTATGTAATAGTTAAAGTGGTGAAATGAAGTTATTCTTAGTTTTATTCAGTTTTCCACAGAATTACAGATGGAAAACTTAGTAAGAAAAATGTCATATGAATTCATGTTCATCTTATTAATATACTTAGAATACTAACACAACATAGAGAAAATCAGTAAAGCCAAATATTTTAACGAAAAGTATCATAAATACTAAGTCAAACCTAGAGCTAAATATAGGACCTCTAATGTGAGTAAATACATTTCTCTAAGTCTTAGGTTTTTTTTTTTGTATGTTTGTTTTTGTTTTTGTTTTTTTCTTGCTGGGACAGAATACCCAACACACACAAACTGGCAAAGGAAAATTTTATTTTAGCTCACAGTTTTAGATGGTGACAGCTCGTTCATGGGTGGGTTGGAAATGGTGGAATTATGTGGTGGGGCCAGAGGTGAAGCCAAAACGGAAGCCAGTGCTTTGGGAACCGAGATACTCACAGGACGGCAGAACAGAACCAAGTCCAGGAAGAAGGGCAGAGCCAGCGTGTATCCTTACAGGTCAAGCTCCAGGCATCAGCCTCTTCTGCCAAGCCTCATCTCCTAACAGTGCATAGTATCCGTCGGTACATGAGGCTTTTGGTGGACACTCTGGATCCAAACTGCAACACACTATTTTTTTTTTTCATTTGTAAGTAGAATAACTCCAGTTTTACTTTACAAGTGATGAAAACAAAATGCTTTCAAGTCACAGAACACCGTTTTGATATCAACACTGGTGTGAGTTTTGACAATTTCTTTATACTACTTGATCATCCAAATTGTTGTCAGTGACCAGGAGATAGCAATGGCTACCTCAGCAGTCTGAGAGTTGGCTAACATTGGATGGTTTGCATAACCAATGGTTTCCAGGTGCTCTTTGTGACTGACAATTATATCAACGAATTAGAGAAAAGGATGGTGTTATATGTAAAATTATATTGTGAGTTATAAGGTATTATATGTACCCTAGTTATCTAATCTGTTTTTTGTTTTGCTGTTAGTGGTCTAACATTTTGTACGTCACCTCCACACTATTATCACAAGCTCAATTATTATTTATTTTACATTATTCTTAAAGCTATGTTTTCTATTGGAATGCATCTCTTTGCTCAATACTTTGCTATTTATCAAAAGATTTTGATTACATTTATTTATGTTCAATTGTATCACCTTTCACTAGAGAATAAACTTCTCAAGTTATATCTACCAAAGTGCTTGACTCAAAAATGTCACATGGACACTTGATGAAGATACAGTGTGTGTATGTGTGAGTGTGTGTGTGTGAGAGTATATGTGAGAAAGGAAGAGAGAGAGAGGAAGAGATTCACAGCTATTGACAAAAGCAGACATCAATACTGGATCCTATTTTTAACCATCTTGCTAGTTCAAATATATTGATTATAGAACTTTTTAACAAAAACCACAAATTATTTGTGTTCTGTAAAATCTATTTTTCTTAAAGACAACTGTATTTTATAAGAACTTCAAAATAGGTTTGAATATGATAAACTATCAATTTCTCATTAAATAAGCCCTTTTTTACCTCCCTCAACAAAAGTAAAGAATTAAAATCAATGAAGTTTTTTGTTTTAAGACTTAAAGTGAGAATGTGAGGACAGAATAAGGAACCACATCAAATAGGAAACAATGAGTTCTGAGAGCTTAAATGTTTTAAAGACATTCTATTGATAATTTTTATTAATTTTCTCAACACTATTAAACCTTTTAAATTTTAGTAATTGTGTTTGTGTTGTTCCAAGTGTTTATATTTTGTCTTGCATTTGGACTCTTTCTTCCATGAGGTAGTACAATCTTCAGACCTTACTTCATAAGATGTGGAAATAATAGCACGTAACAATTCTTGATAAGGGCCTGTAGTCCTGGCCCGCAACATTGCAAAACTTAATATGGAGAAGATTACGTGTCTAAGGGAATGCTACATTCCAGAAACATAATCAAAATGAGAACTTAGGATCTACTAATGAGTAGAAAAGGCTGATCACTACAACACACATTACACATACAAAGAACTAGAGTGATCTTACAAACATACATGTGCACCATTAGGGCAGTGGGGCCTTTGTAAATGGATTAACTATTAATAATGGTTGAATAACATCTTAAGATTAACACCGTGCACACAAATTTTTTTAAACCTAACATTTATTTCTATGAAATAGTGCGATAAAGTCCCATTGCTTTTTAGTCAGAAAGATATTTTGGCTCTATCAATGCACCACTTCTCAATCCATGTTCCTATGCCAAATTGTTTTCTGAGCATTTGATTCATGCGGCCTTCCTTTTCTTTTTGATGTTTCATGTAAGAGTTAACTATTTCTAATGCTTTTAATGGAACATACTTATTTACAAAGTAAGTATCTATGTATTCATAGCTGTAGATAATTCACTAGAAATGATAAAAGAAATTTAGCTAGTTTTAAAGTTTTAAGCAAGAACCTCTGACACTGAAAAAAAAAATTATCCAGAACGTCCATTTGGGTAATGAGACCGGCTCTAAGTCTCTATAAAATGGAATGTCATTTGGAGTTTGCAGTGACCTTGGCATCTACCAAAAAGAATAATAGCTAAGACAGGTTGTAATTTAATGTAAAAACTGATTACCCGCAACAGGTACTAGAAGAAAGATGGTAGAAACATCTCCTCATGTCAAACACAACGAAACTGAAGGAGTGGATTGGAGAGAAAGAGTGGAGTACGAGTGTTTCAAGACCTTCACTTCCACCCACCGCTGCATTATTCTACTGGAACAGGAGGAGAAATTTTCTGTCAGATTACCCAAACTGAAGGCCACTGGTGTTTTTGAAGATTATTTCCTTGAAAATCAATGATCTTCTCAAAAGGCTAGTGCTAAAATTTTCTCTATTCATTTTATAATTTGAATCACTTTTGTCCACAATACATCTTTGTAAAGATTCAAATACTTCTGTGTTATTTGTCAATCAATCAAACTTTAAGGAGATCTTTAAGGTTCTTTCTAGACTGTAACTGTTAACGATGGGGGAAGAAAATGAGTGTATTGGATTTAAACTCATCTTTTTCCTGCCGTTTCGTTTCCCCTTGAAACATTGCCCAGATTCCTTAAGAAGGCGAACCGGTTAACACTACACCCGCTTCGTATTCTCCCGTGATTCCTCACCAAGCAACACAGAGTCCAAGCTTCTCAGCACATAGCTGCGTGTATTTTGTCCGTTTCTCTCTGTTTCTACTCAGCCATTTCTCACACTCGCACAGCAAGCTTGTTTGCATTTGTTGTGGTGTTACTCTTCTGGAAATGATGCATTTATGTACCCCATGAGCGTGTACCCATAGAAAAACCCTAACTCACATGCGAGTGTCTTCACGAATACTTTCAAAAGGTGATACTTTTGTCAATGCGACTCCCTTGGCTTTAATAGCATTGCTATGTTTTTATGTTTCTCTCCTCTGAGATGTGTAAGTTACTCAAAAAGAGACACTAGCACCTCTCCATGATTCTGCAGAACCTGGAGAGACCAGGGTTTTACTAAACATGGATGAAGCACAAATGAGTGAAATGCAAGAAGGAAAACTATGGAAAGATACCAAACATGTTCAAGGCAGGGAGGAATGAGACAGTGCCAAGAGGAAAAGTTCATCTATAGGACAATCTTCTTAGGAACAAATTATCTAACATTCTGTGAAAAACCACATTCCCCATCCCATGTCTGAAGTGCAGAATTGACGTGCCATCAGTTACTACTCTAGAGAGGCTACAGGGAATTGTCGTCACTCAGACAGTGCCATCTGCTCTTTGATATCTTTTTACAACTGCATCTCCACTGGTAAGTTGACCCTTAAACATCTGATGAATTTGGGGTGTTTTTGCTTTCCTGCATATTTGTAAGACCGACCACTCACTCGTGCTTTTTCTTTCTTTTTGTATTTTGATTCTGTGTGTAACATGCTGTTGAGGTTAAACAGTGTCATCCTGCACAAGCCCTAGTAAATCTTTTGAATTCATGTATACACACGAGGTTATATTTTTGCAAAATTTGATGGAAATATTCTGCTTTGGTTTTAACACAGTAGACAGGTACTTGAACAATAAATAACCTTTCTGTATCCTAAGTTCCTCAACTTCACTACTGCTATTCAGTTTTACAAAATATACCTGCTGAGTTCTAATGCAAACTTTCACAGTGTGTGGTCCCTGCTACTATAAACATGAAATCTTTCTTATTGTGATTTCATATCTTCAGCACTGATTATAATGATTCTTTGTCAGCTCAAAGCTGTCAACATTGTTCTCAAAGGACTGCAATGTTAGCTAAAAAAATGTTGAGACCTAGTCACATGGAATTAAATGTGGACTAGTATTCTCAAATGGAAAGGGAGACAAAAGAAAAGATAAAGAGATTTAACTTGCTGATAAGAAAAAAAAATCAGCTGGGTAATTTGGGTTTTGTCTTTCCACCTTTCTAATAAAATCCAATAATTTTTCTCCTAGTTTTTCCTCATTTTCCTACAGCAGTAGTCAGAGGAGCTGTTGATGGTCATCCTTCTGTTTAATTCTCCTTGGCACATTTTCTTTATCATAAGAAGTGATAAACTACACAAACGCTCAACTGCCTGATTACCCAAATACCTCTGCTAATTTGCCAAGGTTAGCAGAAATGGTGCGTGCAGTATATTGGTGGCTATGCATGGATGAAAGGCGCAGGAGCAGCATTAAGCTATATATTTCACACTCCATAAACAAAATGGTGAAACATGCTACAAAGGTGCAATATTTATCTAATCGAAATTCAGGCAACATCAATAGCTTTAGTCTCTATTAGGTTAAATCACTGTCTCTTCAAAAGTGACCAAATCATTAACCCAACAAGCCAGTTGATGAAAGTATTCACATATATGAATACTGAGTAAGCGATATCTCTGATGCAATAGAAAATAATGCCACGTAGCTGAGCAGAACTGTAATGCCTGGAGTAGTTTTAGAGTCATATTCCTTTTTTACATTTATTTATCTATTCAAACATAAAAATTTGAGTATCTATGAGCTGATCAAACTGCTAGAGAATAATAAAGATAAACAGCAATTTCTGATACACTGGAGATCACAACGTTGTGGGAATTGTGGCAGTATAAAATTAATAAAACAGAACATTGTTAGTACTGGTTTCAATAATGATATCTCGGTCATAATAAATAACCCCCGAATTACAGTGGTTTCTGGTGACTAACGCTGTTCTCATAGATGCACTGTCATTTTGGTCTGGCTTATCGCCACTGCAGAACCTCAACTACAGAAAGCAGTGGACTAGTTCTGGCTGCTAAGGATTCTACCTGGAGGGCTGAAGGAATGGTACAGCAGTTAAAGTGTTTGCCTTGCCAGTGCAGGTCCCTGAGTTCGATTCCCCAGCACCACGTAAAGCTGGAAGTGATGGTACATGCCTGTGGTCCCAGCACTTTGGAGGCTGAGGCAGGCAGATTTTCCTGAGTCCAAGGACAGGCTAGGATAAACCAGTGAGTTTGGGACCAGCCTTGGCTAGAGGGCGAGACTTTATCTCAAAAAAAGAAAGAAAGAAAGAAAGAAAGAAAGAAAGAAAGAAAGAAAGAAAGAGAGAGAGAGAGAAAAGAAATCTACCTGGAGTGGCATATGCCAATTGCAATTAGGTTTCACTGGTCAGACTGAGTAACTTATTTATGCCCTTAATTTAGTAGATAAGTATAATTGCCTCTTTATGAGTAATGAGAAAAAAATACCTGAGAATAATAATAGAGCTCTCACAATTCTATAAAAAGTGGCATGGGATAAGTGTTTTTGAAACCCATTGTGCAATATGTGCTACTTCTAGAGAAATCCGGTGGATGGGATCTCACAGAGGAGGCGACAATTGAAATAGTTCATTAGCATTTGCTGACATGATTTAAGGAAAAAATAATAACTCCTTGTAGAGATTAGAGGGACCTTGGAAATATAAAAGAGAGTCACAGAGTATGTTTAAGTAGGAAGTTAAAAATCAAAAACTTAAAATATAATACTTTGCACAAGAGGAGATGTAGTGTCCAGGCCAGATTATGTAAAGGGTCCGGAAGACTAGAATTTTGTATCATTTTGTTCTTTGGATGAACTACTTTAATAATATAAATATTTACCATTTGACATTGTTATTGTTATTCAAAAAATTCATATACTTCTGTTTTGCATTTAGCCATTTTAAAAACCACTGAGAGTGGAGAAGTGAACTTACTAAGGATTCTTGTTGAAATTCTTACTTTTATTTTCAATCCTGTCTGCTTTCGCTTTACATATTTTGAGATGTTATTGGTGCAGACACATTTATATATTTCTCTGAGTCTCCTCCATCATTCACAAACATCACTTTCTGTTCTTAGTAATATTTTTGTCCTATAATTTAAAATTCATGTTATGGTATGTCCATGCAGCCAATCATACTAGCCCCTCCAGAGTGTTCCTTGGCATATCTGTTATATATTCATTTGCTAATTCATTTACTTTCAATGTATTTGTGCTTTTTTGGTGGTTGTGGGATAATATCGAGGTGTTGAATACATGAGGCGAGCATTGTATTGCTGTCTACAGCCACAACTTTAGTTGTGCTTTATAATCCATGGTGTGTTATTAATTAATTAATTAATTTCTTAGTCACAGACTAGGGATTTAAACCAAGGCTTTGCACACACTCTGCATTTGCTCTGCCACCAAGGAGCATCCCCAGCTACTATTTTCTTTTTCTTTTCTATTTTTCCTTTAATTTTGAGAAAGGCTCTCTCAGTTGCCCAGTGAGCCTTAAACTTGGAAACTTTCTCCTCAGCTTCCTGAGTAGGGATTACAACTGTGTGCCTGGTTCAGTATTTTTTTTTTTGAACTTGTCTGTGTCTTTATTATTTTTCTGACTCTTTTATAGAACATTTTTACTGCCTTGTCTAATCAATGTTCTAAGCAAAGAGATAAAGTCAGTTCTGCATACCTAGCTTCCCTACAGATAACCATAGGAAGCCGTAGTTATGCAAAGCCCCCTCACAGACACATGTACTTCCCCTCACTTAAAAGGTGACTTTCATGTTGCTAGAAGAGAAAAAGAAGAAGGAAAAAAATGATTGAAAGAGTGTGGTTTCACTGGAGCTCTGATGGTGCTTAAGTTAAGCAGTGTTGTGGAGTTAGTCTAATTCTGTCAAGGAGCCCGTGTCTGTGATCTACAGTATTTATAGTATCAGTCAATGATACTATGAATCTCTGTTTATCCTTCACCTGGGGCTTGGTTGGGGGAGTCTCCATTCTTGTGCTTGTGGCAAAGATTAATGCCCTCCTCCCCATGTGCCCAGGCAAGTGCTGCCCACTCTACTCTACCAGCCTGTTCATGGCTTTTGGCCTGAACTTTGTTCTCACGTCAGGTTTTGAACACTGATAGAAACTGACCGAACTAATTGTTGTCCTCACAATACAGTGTTTTTTTTAAAAATTATAATGGTAATTCATCTTGAAGACAAATTTTCTCTTCCAGAAGAAACAATTATTTCTCATATATAAATATTAGTAACTGCATTTCAAAGAAGTCATGCTTTGTTGAATGGCAATGTGTTACTGCATAAATGTAAATTTGTAACAGTCAAATGATTATGATGTATAATTACATGAACAAAAAATTCTCAGTAGCAGCTATAGGAGTCTAAATGATTATCACTTCGTCTTCTTATTTTCACTGCATATGACAGCAACTACATTGTCTTTTCAGCAAGGAACTGAGCAGAATCTTAGTCAAGGGGTCTCGGCACAGGACGAACAATCAGGTCCGATCCAGGGATGACGGGTTATGGGAAGAAAAGGTGACTCAGAATCAGAGGAGAGTACAGGGGAAACTGAGGTGTTCACAGCACTGAATATCGCTGTATAAACATAAAGCATCGGTTTCCACTTATTGTGATATTTTCCCTCATTTGTTTGCTAATTCCCACAGTTGTTTTATTGTTCGTTTAAAATGAGATACGAATAGCATCTATGTGTTAATTTAAGAAAAGAAAGAAAAGAAGAAGAAGAAGCACAAAGACCTGGGTTCGATTTCCAGCACCAGGTAAACTGGGTGTGGTAGCAGATGCCTGTAGCCCCAGCATACGGAAGGCTGAGACAGAAGGATTTCCACAAGAACAAAGTTAGCCTGGGCTTTCATAGTAAGTTCAGAACCAGCCTGGGCTACAGAGAGAGACCCTGTCCAATCAATAATAAATAAATAAATAAAATTTAAAAAATAAAAAGAATCAGAGTTTTAAGGATGAGCTGATTTTAGAGGAATAGCAGCAGATTTAAAGTTCCCAGAAGACAATAATAACACAATCCGTGTATCAGAAATAGTAGACAGAAATCGGAATGAAATAAACTCAAGATCTGACTGCTTTAAAATGCATCATTTTTGCTGACTTCTGAACCCTAAATAAGGTCAGACAGATCCTCTTTAGGAAGACTTTTGGATTTGGAAATGCTCTATAATTTAAAGCATTTAGCTTGATTTATAAGATAGAGTTAATTTAGATGGATTGTTTTCATGTGCAGACTTCCTGTATAGAAGATGTCAAACTGTTTTTATTGAACAACCTGAGGCATTAAATTTTCTAAAGGTAAACCATTATTCTTTGCATAATTCTGTTAATTTAGAAAACTATACATCGTGTGACACATTGGGATGTCTGGAATCTCTATATTTCCATATATTAGGACTTTTTAAATTTTAAGTTAAATTTATTTTTACCGATAATAAATATGCATATATGATATTTCTATGCATGTACATACTGCAAAATGATGCAAAATATTCATTTCTATAAAAATTGATCACTTCTGTAAGGTGAAAAAAAATTAAATCCTACCTTCTTGCTCTGTGCAATAGGTGTTATGTCATGGGTACGGTTTTTCACAGAAATCTGCTGCAGCAGTCCCCCGGGTCCTGCTGTCCCTCTAGCTGCATCAGGGCACGCTTCCGTGGACCTGTCCTTCTCCCTTCCAGCCAACTATTCTCCACAGCCTTTGGTCACGACTTTGTCTACTCTCAACTTTTACCACACGTGAGAACTTGTGTGTGTGTGTGTGTGTGTGTGTGCGCGCGCGCGCGCCTGTGCATTCTTAAACTACTTGTCTTTATCCGCCTAACTTCTTCCAGTAAAAAAAAAAAAATGATTTCCAGTTCCGTCCATATTGTTGTGATTAATAGAATTTTATTCTCTTTAATGGCTACTTGGTAATTCATTGTGCATAGGTACTACATTTTCTGTATTCATTTTTTCTACAAATATACACATCTGCGCTTAGTTTTTTTTTCTTCATTTTTTTGACGGTTGCAAAGAATGAAGATTTCTTCAGCTTAGTAATTTCACTTTCTTTGGAAATATATCCAGTGGTGGGCTAGTAGAATCATATGACAGATGTATTTTCTAGTTTTTGAGGAAACTTCATACTGTTTTACATAATGGCTTTACTAATTTCCATTCCCCCAATAGTGTATATTGTCCGTTCAGATGTCCTAAAAGTATTTTCTTTATGTTTATTGCCAAAAGTTTATGGTTTCAGATCTTATATTTATGTCTTTAATTCATCTTGAATTAATTTTTGCAATGATGGCATAGAAATCTATTTTCATTCCTGCAAATATCCCAGCACAATTTACTGAAAAGCCTGTACCTTTCCTATTGCATATTCCTTCTAACTTTGTCAAGATCAGTGGGCTGTAGTTACGTGGATTGACTTATGGGCTCTTCTGTTTCATTTATCTGTCTGTTTCTGTATCAATACGATGCCAGTTTTGTCCTAGCTGCTTTTTCATTGCTGAGACACAGCTGGCTTTCATAGTTTAAGGGAGGAAATATTTATTTTAGCTCACTTTTTGAGGAGGTCTTACTCCATTTATGAGCAGCTGGCAATGGCAGGAAGTGTCTGATGGAGTCTAGCTGTTCACGTCTTCACATGGGAAGGATTAGACCTCAGTAAGAAGCTGAGGCACCTGTGTTATAATGGGGCACATGCCTGTAATACACTACATGCCCATAATCCACCACATCCCCATAATCCTCCCCGCCTGACCAGGACCCACCTCCTGACAACACATAAACTCCCTAGCTAATCCCCAACATTCAAATACATGAGGCTTTTAGGGGACATTGCAGATCCCAACTATCAATTCTGTTTTTATCACAACAGCGATATAGTATGTTTTGAAGATGGACAGAGTAATACTACTTGCTTTGTTTTTTCTACTTAAGAAGGTGTTGGCTACTGGAACTTTTTGTTGTTCTTTGATCTTCTGTTTCTATGAAGACTGTCACTAGTAATTTGATAGAGAAATTCCATCGAATCTGTTGATCGCTGTGTCTACTATGGTGATTTTGAAAACACTGATTCTTCAATTTATAAATATGCAATGCTGTCCTATTTTACATACTTTCTTCAATGTCTTTCATTGTAAAGATCTTTCACTTTTTTGTGAAATTTATTTTTGTAGCTATTGTGAAAAGGACTGCTTTCTTGGCAGCTTGATTTTTTTTTTTCACTTTCTGATTTTTTTTTTTTTCTTGTACTAGCTGGGGATTAAACCCAGATCTTCACATAAGGCAGGCAAGCACTTTGCCACTGAAACACCTCCGCAGACCATATTTCCAGATAGGGCTTTGCTAAGTTACTTAGCCTGGCCTCAAACTTGCTACTTCACCTTCCTGAGAAGCTGGAATAACACTTGCGTGCAACCATGGTTGGGTTTTTCTATTTCAGAAAAATCACTATTGCCATATATGAGTCTACTGATATTCGTGTGTTGATTTTGTATTTTGCAACTTTCCAAAATTTATTTATTAGCACTAACAAAGGAGGAGGAGGAGAAGGAAGAGGAAGAATAAGAAAATATGTGCTCAGATTTAGATTACACTGATTTTTCCAGTAGCGAGAGTTCCAAAAATTATCCAAACACTAATTTTCTTCCTTTATCTATCTTTACTAAGTCAAAAAATGTACATAAGAAGAGCTTTGACACCTAGTCATTAGGAGAATAGGACAAAGTTGAAGAAATTACAACAATTGGTCATCTAAGTGAGATGACATATGCAGTCCTATTAATTCTTAAGAGCATTTCAAATCTTTTTATGACCAGCGTGACTTTCTAGATGTGCTAACATGAGCCTCGTTAGTTTATAAGCTCAATGGAAAAGCATGTAAAGTTTTTAATTTGAAAAATAAATTAACATTATCCCACATAATTTATGGGAAATGTGCAATATATTTTATTGACTGCGTGTAGAATTTAGGAATATGATTTATGTGAATTTGTCATTTCAGCATGATGAATTGATTGTCACATTGAGGATTATGGAATTAGCTGGAAGAACAGATGATTAACCACCACAGCATTTTGGCTAGTGAAGTTTCACCTTCTAATTTTTGAACATTAATAAATCATACTTCAGCATATGGGATTATTTTGGCAATAGAGCCACTTATCAATTTAATCATTTCAAACCAATGCAATGTGTGAACTGCAAATGTTGCAGACATGAAAACCAGTTCCTAAGAACAATTGAGTATTATTCTTATAGTCACATTAATTACAGCTGAAACAAACCTTGAAGAGCTAGGAAAACATGGAACAACTTATCTGCTATTTACTAGGGGAAAAAGGAATCAATAAGGCCATTAATTGCACAAATAGCAATAAATACTTGGCTGCTCTCCGGGAAGTGTACCAACTGAGAGAATTTTTCGTACTGCTGGTTTCATTTCACAGATCATAGTCACAGTAAAGCGGGCAGTGGACCGCTGTTCAATAAACTAAATTTAATGTTACTCAATTATGATCATCACGCTCAGATATAATACTAATAGGAATGTCAACTGCGATTACATTTTCAGATTTATGTAAAATAATTCAAGTGCTATTTGCTATCCCTCAGATACAAGGTTCATGTGGTTGTTTATGCAGTTGGTCGATATTGATCATGCACAGTAAGCAGGAGAGGCCCAGTGGCAAGTGTATACAACATCCCTCGTGCCAGCAGCCAGGGTGCGCTGCCAAGCACCCAGGGCAGTGTGCCAAGTCATCAGGCGGAGAGCGCACCTCTGCAGAGCCGCCTGGTTTCTCTACAATATTTCTTTGAATTGCTCGCATGTGCCGTGAATAATTCTTGCCAACATTACCCAGCAGGAAACAGGAATGAAGGCAGGAAAATGTCTTTCTTAGAGAATTCTTTTCAGAGCTAAATGAATCCAGTAAAGATATCACTCTAGCATCATTATATGTTGTTATGTAGGGCTGGGGCTCTGTCATTTAGCAAAGTATTACCAGTGGGCTGAGCAGCTGGTATATATGATTTTGTATACCACCTGCAAAAAATATGCCAAACCATATAATCAACCACCTGGCCAAGAAAGTAGGGGAGCTAAACACTGCTTTGTTGTCGCACCCACATTTTCAGGAAGTTTGAGAACATAAACAGACACAGGCGGAACGAACATGTGTGCTAGATAAGGTTTGTTAAAGCTTTTCTGTTCAATAAAGCATATAGTGCCTGCTGTTCAGAGTACTGTTGAACAGATTTGCTTTATTTCTAATGAAGGTGTTTGGGCATTTTCCTGGCACAAATGAAGTAAAATTATGTACTTAAAACAACATTTTAAAACAACAACACACCAAACCGCCACTTCAATTGCACTGAAACAGATTGGGAAAAAAATGAAAATAGGTATAAACGGAAACTTGATAATGAATTAGTGTCATTACGGCGGATGAATCAATCATTTAGTTAGGAAATCCTGCCTAGTTTGGGGGAGCCTGGGTGCACAGTCGCTTCCACTGAGTTCTGGGCTTCCGGAGACATGTGTTTATTATAATGGTCTGCGCACCATTACTACTGGGGAAAATGCTTTACAGGTGGCCTCTTTACTTATTTGGCTATAAGTGAATATGAGAGCGATTTGATTGTAAACTAATCTTTATATCACCAGATTTCCGGTGTCAGCAGTGTCAACCTCATTACCTCACCTTTCCCTGGCTCAGCACTAGCTGGTTTTCTGCGGCAACGCACGTTTTACAATTTTGCTCTCAATGTTTGACAGATTACTGGAGGAAGAACTAATAACTAGGTGAGGGTATTCGGCGCCGAACAAAGGAGCTTGCTGCTTACAGACCAAGGTCTCTGGCTCTCGTGATCGCTATTGCTGTGAGCTTGAGCTCATTACACTCTCCCCTTTGTCTCTTTTCAGTAGAGAAAGGCTGGTTTGGGACTTGTGGTCTCTATCCCAGCTCCTTACTGGAAGTGTGAAGGCGGCCTACTCTCACCCAAGTTCTTCCTTCAGGCGCTAGATTCCTCCTCAGCCACCCCTTTGTTTTGAGTGACTTGATCATTTCTTGCTCCATTTTTTGATGCATAATTAAGTTTCTCCTATGACAGATTTCAGATTGTCTTTGCTTATGAGAAAAACTGCAGGTGGCTTTCCCGCAATCGCTTCAAATGTGCGTGTTTGCACTTCTGCTTCCTCTCAAAAAAACAAACAAAAAACAAAACAAAACAACAACAACAAAAACCCACCACCAACAACTAAAAAACAAATCGAAGGATAAGAGAAAAAGGACTTTTAAAACGTATTAGAAAGCGTTTATGGTGCACAGGGAGTCTGAACACTAGGAAATGGATAACATACTTTTCTTTTTGTTCGAAATGAGCCCTGGACAAGAAGAACCTAAGTGCAACACAACGTTTCCTTTAAATACATAGTAGGAATATATTAAATGATGTTCTGAAATTTGAAAAAAATGACTCTGATACCTATAGTTGATGGTGTGTTATGAGGTGAAACACTTTCTACATTGTATAGCTTTTCACAATTGTTCTTTTTTTCCCTTTGCAATTTTTAAATGCACATTGTGATTTTTGTAATTTCAACTTTTGCTCTAAGCTTTAGAACAGCAAGACTAATTTCTACTTTCAAAATTCTTAAACATAGTCCATTATTGAACATTTACGTTTTTGTCAGTGTTTTTCCATTTGGAACTATGAATTGTACTTTGGCTTGTTGAGAATGCAATCCGTATGTTCCAACATTCCTAAACTACAATTGTCCAATAGTTCATTAATATATACATTTATTTTATTTCTCTTCATCCAGGAACATTCTACTATGATGCTTTCTGTCCCTTGTCATCCACATTCTCGTGTTCTTATTTTTCCTTTTTGTTTTTCTCCGGCATTTTTTCAGGATATTGACTCTCAGGCAATGGCAGCAGGCACTAACATTGATCAATGACAATAAATGTCTTTATAATACTTGGCACTTCAATATGATTAAATCTCAAAATTTTGAATTCAAAATTGTTTTCTCTTACTGCATGTAAAAACTTCAAAAGCACAGCTTTCTCGTGCCCCCCGGCCTTCCCGTACGAGCCCTCCATCAGGCCCTCCTGAGGTTCTTGCACGTGTGGCTCCATCCTTCCCTTTAACTTCCACAGTGATGCGCAGTTTAGGAGAGCTCAGATCTAGCTGATTTCCACTGATTTTTGCTTTACCATTTGTAGTATTTCATGTTCTGCTTCGGAGAATGCTACAGACAAGTTAAGTGTAGTTGGTGTTCACATGTCTCTCACAATTGCAGGCGAAGTTGCCTTTGACTCCTCAGAGTCTGTTTTCAGCGCTTTGTCCTTTTCAGTAATCGGCCCTGAAGACTTACCTAAGCTGTTATGGGGCCTATGCATTGACGATATTGTTGATTTCCAAAATAAGTATTATAGTCATTCTTTTCTTAATTTATTCCTTTCCTACCTCTTCGCTCCCCCTTCTCTTCGTCTCATTTATTTCCTTTGTCTTCCTTTCTTTTTGCTTTTCTTTCAAATACATAATGGACTAATCCAGTTAGTAATCACCTATCAAATTTGTTTGATGATGATAGTATTTTGTCAGTATCTAAAAAACTTGGAGGTATGAGTCTTTTTTCTAAAGTGTCAGATTTTTAAAAAATATTTTAAACAGATGAGTGTTAACGATGAAAATTCTGCACATGACTTTCTATGTCATAGAAATAGAAAGTCATGGTTGTATTTTTAAGATTGTGAAACCATCAATAATATTTTACATTGTTTTAATTCTGAAGTTGCAATATTTTGAATATATTAAATATATATTGAGACATTAATTTTACCAGTTTATTTGTGTTTTATAGGGCTAATAGAAAATTAAATTTGTTTGTATAATTGTATGTCTAGTTCTTATTGCACTCCATCTGAAAACAGATGGCTGGTATTTATTTATTCACATCAATAATTTCAGTCAATCTTAAACCATTTTGGGGGGTGTTAGCATTTTTCTGAAATTACTCGTACTCACCTTTTTGAGTTTTTTGCATAATATACAATATTGATATAATGTGGGATTTTTAAAAAGATGAATTCTTGCTTTGTAGTCCAGGTTGGTTCAGAACTCACTATATTGCCTAAATGGGCCTTAAACTTACAGCAATGTCCCTGCCTCAGCCTCTTGGATGCTAAGATTTTAGGGATGTGCCACCCCGCCCAGTATATGTGTTGTTAGGGTGTCCAACTCCAGGCTTGTGCTTGTTAAGCAAGTGCTTCAACTGCTGAACTACAACCATAGCCCTATATAATCTGCAGTTTCTTATAGATTGTATGCACTCTTATGGTCGGGATATAACATGGTGGATTCTGACTTTAAGGAATAGCTCCGTAAGTTCTGAAAGTTAGTAGAGGTGGACAAGAAGTAACAGTCTTCTAAAATCTGTAGCAAGATCTAAGGTTGGTGGTGAGTGAGGTTCCTCAAGAATAGAAAATTGAGAGTAACTTAAAAAGAACAAAAACTTTACAATACTATTCTCAATATCAGCTACAACTCTTTCCCAATAATTGTTCCAACTGGTACACAAGGTAGTAGAAAATTCTACCAATGTAAAATATGTTGTAGTGTGTCATTTGGTTCTGATTTTCCCTTTGGAAAGCCATAGTATTTTCTCTGCCATAGTTTTTTTCAAGAACTTAAGTTCTCAGCTTATCATTCCGTCTTTATCTTACAGACTTCACTTTGTGTGGCCAACATTCACCCCTACAGCCACATGTTTCCCACTCCCATGTTATCATCAGCCTCAGAAGACCTAAGGGATAATTTCAGTAACATTCTTGCAATTTACAAGTGCAGGTTGCTAGTATTCTATTTGGAAACAATTGTTAAGACAAACCAGGAATGAATCCCGGAGTCTTATCTCTAAAATAGCCTTTAAGTTTATTGTATACTCTTCATTTCAATGACAGTCGATTAATAAGAACAAAATTTAAAATGAAACTTTCAAAATTTTAAATTAGTGTACTACAGAATACAAAATCCAGAAAGGACTTTTTAGATCGATATCTTAACAAGGACCTCTCACAGAGGCTAGGAGCTCTAACAATTCTGAAAGCTGTGGTACCAAAAGGTATCACAGCTTCAAGGTTGTGGGTTGTATTTCACTATGGCGGCCTAAGTTATAACAGAAATATTTATGTGGTGTTTTTGAGACATCTTCAGTATTTATGAGCTGTCCTCAATACTAGAACCAATGATTTAAATTTGTGAGTAGATGTTGAAGAGATTGAATGATAGTATTAACAGAAAGAAAGAAGATGAACAAAGAGCATAAAATTCATTTCAATAGAAAGATATTAAAATTCTAGACTTCTATATACTTTGTAACATGTCTTTTCAATACCTGGCACAAAATGAAATATAATAGTAAAAAGTTGTCCCCAGTTGTACCCGCAGGATAAATAGGTTAATGTCTCTCAAAGTAATTGACAGACCAAATGGACCAAAATTATAATTGAATAGATAATTTGAACTGCACAGTTAGCAAAGTTGATATTCTTATATGTAAATGTATATAATTCTAAAAAGTTACAAGTAACCATTACTGTTTTTCAAACACATATGGATACTTATCTTTAAGTATCTTTGCCCTTTGCTCCAATTGGAGACCTCATGTCTGTATTCCAAGTCTATTTGCTACACAAACATCTTTTAAAAGATAATTCAAGAAAAAAAAAGAGTACCTCCCTTGCTTGCATTATGCAATGACACATAGAAAATTATCTTCCACTAGTGACCTCATTGAAACACGGCAGATTATCCAGTGAATGTCTTAAAAACAAACCGTCAAATGTATGTTTTGTTACCTCTTAACCCTTAAAAGACTTACCACAGCATTTTCACTTTTTCTTGTGGCAAATACTGTAACTTGTATTTCACTTTGGAGAGTTAAACAGTTTGTGCCATTTATTTCGAATTTTTTTCTACCTTTGCTTTTGCTATGTTTGTAGTAGTAAAGCATATTTTTGCCATTCACGAAAATTGCACTTGGTTGTAACTTGCTTTGGCCAATGAAAGGTGAATTGGCTTTAAATATACTTATGGAAAATCCAGAAATGACAGTAAGAACTGTATCTCAGAACTGCCTTCTCGGAGAACATATGCCTGCTATGGCTTACACCCTAGCTATCCTGGTTTGTATAAAAGCAAAAAACAAAAGAACAAAAACAAACAAGCAAACAAACAAAACCTACCTAGATAGTAACCAAATTTTCAGCTTTGATGTTGAAATGAAAGATCTAAAGAATTGACGAAAAGTTCAATCAGTTAGTGCCATGAAACATAGTCACTACATCTGATTCCACAGATGACAGATCTATGGGCAATAAATGAATATTTGTGTCTAAACCACTGGTTTCTATGGACTACCAGTTAACATTATTGAAAGAAGTTTAATAAATCAGAAAAATATTTTATGATGTCCCAGACTGCTAGAAACCAGAATATTTATTTAGGGGCATATATCTGAGCATCCATGGAAACTGGATTATATACGAGTCCAAATAAAGAATTTAATCAGAGCCTTTGGTTCAAAGCTTGGTGTGTTGTTTTGTGCCCAAGGTCAGTTTCTTCTCCTGGTCATTGGGTGGCAATTCTCTTCCCCAAGTCCTTTCACACAGAGTTGAAGTGTTGAATACTCTGTATCTGTGGAATAGCTTATGAAGCATGACATTCACTCCCAACCTCAAGACTTCCTAGCTAAACAGGGAATACGCTAGAAATACTCATTGAAACGAAACATTGTATTGCTAGCCCAGTTCACAGTCCAGCTCCAAGTATGATAAGGGAAATTTTCCAGCCTTCCAGTTACAATAATCTTCTAGCCTTCAAATTTATAATAAAAATATGTTTTTCCAAAATATTTTTGTATAGCTTTCACTCTTATTCATCTTTTCACAACAAAGTTATACATGAAGGGAAATATTAACAAATTTTCTAATAAAATGCATTTATTAAAAAAGTATATTTTACACAATCTGAATGATGCCAAAGTAGTTTAGAAACTCATAAGAATATAGGTTATTTTTTTAACAAATTAAGTGTAGGAAATGTTTCTTCTATGTCAAAAAATAATTTCATCAGTATTTCATCAATGAATAATTTCTAGCTCACTTTTGACAGTTTAAGAAAAATTCTCTGAATGAAACAGACTAAATGTCATGGTTATACAACATTTCAATTTTGTAAAATGTGGTCATTGTAAGATGACTTTTTAAGATTAACTCTGAATTTATGTGTGCATACTATGTCTGTATGTAACTCTATGGAATGTTTCTAAGGATTTAATATACGTCATCAAAGACCTAATGAACTCAGATAAAACAAAAGATAATTGTAAACACATAATGGCACAAATGTTGCACTTTATGTTACTTAATCACAATCTAATCTGTAGCACAAGAGCCATATTAGGTTTGTAACTGAAAACGATGTCAAATTGGATGATTTACTGTTACTTAGGGTTTATTTTATCTACATAACTGTCTACAATAGAGTAGAAAGCTAATAACAATTACATTAGTGTCTGAAGTGTAGATGACGCATGATTTAATTAGCAGACAATTTTAGTGTTGTCAATCGACTCATACTGTCTATTTTAAGATATTAAAAGTAGCATGTGTAAAATATCTAGTCATCTTTTAGTAGTTAATATCTGGGAAACACAAGATTGTTTGAAATAATTTCATCTCTACACCACCTAAATCCAAACTATTTAAAAGGGCATGTGGTCACTTAAAAGAATTATTTGTGTGTGTGTGTGTGTGTGTGTGTGTGTGTGTGTAATTGAAATATTTTCACAAAGTAAAACTTTAAAATGTATTATTTTGAATAGCTACAAATCATTAACATTTCATGATTAGGATCCTTCAGGGTTTAAAAAGCTTGGTTATATGTCATATGGGTCAGGCTGCATTTTCAAAACTCGCATTTCAGACAGAAAAATAACTTCACAAAAGTCAATTTATAAATATCACTCTTTGGAAGAATGCATTCAATATGATGATGGCTTTCCAATTTCAACAGACACACTCCCTATTTGACACCAAAGTCAACAGAAATTATAGAATCATTTTTATAAATTCAAAAAGCAAATTAATCTCAAAGCAGTTTTTAGCAGTACAGCTAATTTATACATACTCTTGTACATTCCAAATTTGTGAAGATATTTGAGACCATCACAATTTGTGTATTACTCAATGAACTATGCAATAAAACCTTAAAACTATTGAGCATTTCAAGGGCAACTGTAAATTTTCATCTTACCATTTAACTTCCTCAGAAAATATTCAAAACCATTTGTTACTCCATCTTCATTCATGGTAGAAATCTTGACTATAGTAAATATTAGTGAAAGATGAAAAATACGCAAGAAAAGATCACTAGATAATCATGTGATCAGTTTCAATATTAACATGAATCTGGGCTAAGTAATCTAACACGGCACAGTAATGGAATCACATAGTGTCCTCTGGACAACTTTTTCCCCAGTTTTTGTAGAATCAAATGTTTTGGACATGACTTCAAGGAGAGACTTTGTTTGGGTTACTGTATAAGACAGCATGTCATAAGTTACAAAGATTAAGTGCCAATACGTCTCAAGGAATCCATTTTAATCATTTTTGGCACTGGTCGGAGGCTCAGTTTGTCCAATTTCTTAGAATAACAGGCCAGAGCATCTAGCATACTTTTGGCCCCAAAAACACTGGTTAACAGAAGCAGGTGAATGTTTACTGGTTTGTAATTTCAAAAGCATTTTATCACACATTATTCCATGTATATCTCACAGCTATCCAGAAAGACTGACAAACCAAATACACCTTACAAGGTCAAAGATAAAATGTGAGCGAGAGAACCTAATTGTCTCAAACACGGACACACAGATCTAACAAATAGACCACAGGTTTTAATTCAAGCCACAAAATTCTTAGTACATATTGTAAAGGGGTTAATATGCACTTCATCAATTGTTAAGGCATATCAAAATTTTATTAAATTTTTGATATTTAAAAATTCTTTGGATGACTTCAAAGTGGTGACATACTGCATTCTAAGATCAGTCAACATTATAAAATAGCTGCTATTCAAGCTGTCGCAGGGTTAAAACTGCAACAATCACACATAAACAGACGATGTACAACATTTTTGCTAATATTCTCAGGGAACCAATTTTACAAGCAGGAATGAACAAGAAGAAGTCTAGCCATGGCAGTCTGCCTCTCTCTGTTTAATAACTACTTTAGAGAAGATTAAAAACTATTCCAGGTAAAGGCAATATAGAACATATATAGGAAATCAATAAATATTAAAATATATTCTTGGTTGCTTTTGTCATAGTTTGCTGTAGAAGCGATGAGAGGTTCATAAAAAAGGAAAAAAAAAACATGTTGGGGGAAGAAAGGGAAGGGTAGATGCCAGAGATCAAACAAATGCAGATACCTCCAGGATTATGTTCTGCCTATGACTGTATAGTGAGAACCCACCACGTGTAAAAAACTGTGATTGGTGCTTTGCAATAAATCTGTGTCCTAATTCAACACTTACACAGGAGAAGAAGCACATTCTTGGGAAATACAGTGACCATGAGAAAAAGGATCATCTGTGTAGGGTCCTAATGAGCTAGAGCAGGTTTATAGGATCAGATGAAATGGGATGAATCTTTTTATTTAACTCTTAATACAAGCTTGCTTGTGTTCTTTAAGAATCAAGTAGAGTACCGAAGTTCCTGTTGTCTTTGAAAACTACTTGTAGACCACCACGCATTTCAAATCACTTTTCCCCTTAAATGCATTATAACTTTGTCTGTTTTCTCATAAATGACCACCTTCCCTCTCATTAGTAATTTTACACAACAGAGAAAGTCTCCAGCATTTCAAAACAAGAACCAGGAAAGTGTGGCAGATAGTATCCAGGGTGTGTGTTAATTACAATGGGGCTACAAAACAGAGATGCAAATATAAAATGAAAAGTCTTCAGATAATTATCGCTTCAGATTGATTTTTTGCAAGGTGACGGTACGAGATTGGACTTTAAATGTCATACTGGAATCTTGTTGCATGTGACTTCTATGTCTAGGCCATTGAATGCTGGCTTGAGTTTAGTCTTTTATTTTTATGTTATTTTGCATTTTATTCTGCTTGTGTATCTCATTAGTTCCTTGTATCTCATCTAGATTTATGTCATTTGTTTCTTCAATTTTTCTTTGTTACACTTTATTTGTATATGTATGATTGCTGATTTCCTTTCTCCTCATTTTTAAAACGATGATAGCTTCCTCTCATTATTTGATTTTCTCTTATAAAGACTCCAGGTTCCATGTTCTATCAACACTTACCCAACTGGAGGTGATAACTAAGAATTTAAATGACTTTTTTCTTTGTCAAATCTGATTCCCAGATGAATAATAGTTCTCATGAATTAAACTTCTCAGAATTGTTTAAATTTTCAGGGCATTCCTTCATCTGGGAATCCTTCTTTTTAACCTCTTTAAAATTACTGTCCTTAGTATTTTGAAGACTAAGATACATACAAAGGGTGTGTATGGAACACTTTGTAAATTGGGAAGGCAGGGTTTCTGTAGTGTGTGTGTGTGTGTGTGTGTGTGTGTGTGTGTGTGTGTGTGTGCTCCCTGTGCTCAATCTCCATTGGTGGCATTTTATTTTCTCTTACCAAATAAAGATGTCTTATTCTAAAGAAGACATATAAACTATCAAATGCAATGTGATGTTTTTGTTAAATAATAAGCAGCAGAAGCATACAGAAATAAATATTTCTTATGGAGGTAAAATATATACAACTATAAAATCATAAATATACTGGAGAATTATAATATGAATTTGTAAATTGTATGCAAATAGCTTGAAACCAGATCTATAAAGACATAAATAAAGCAACAAGACTGAAAGGTTTATACATTGGCTTGTTTATAGAGTAGCACAAACATTTTTCTTTTTTAATTGGCAATTAATTTTCGGCAGCCATCTAGGTACTTTCATGTCAAATTACTTTCCCTACACTAAACAAGATTAGGCATCCAAGCAGCAGAGCACTTACGGGAAAGTGAGAAACTGACTGTCAAGTAGATATTTTCCACCTATAACCAATTAAAATGTTTCTTTTTTGATGAATGGGTGTTGTAATTTCACATTTTGTATTTTTACCTAAAGTACATACCTGTGTAACGTTCCAGTTCACAAGGGCTAAAAAGATGTCTGTTGAGATTTCTGCTGTTTTATTCATGCAATTTACCTTCAGAATGAAACAAATGAGAATTTTTATGGAATGAGGGCTATGTATTAAGTAACAGCTTTCTAATGCTGTTTCACCAAAATGTCCACAGTACACATATAAAGTATTAAGTATATGTGTGTAAATGTAGCACGTAGACACCCACACAATATATACTTTTAACAATAATTAAGCTTTGAATAATGTTTCTACAACGTAATTTTTCCATTCTTTGCTGATATTCTTTTTACATTCAGATATAAAAATGCCTATATTTAAAAGTTACAACACTGACACATAAGGAAAAAAAGGTAATATATTATTGATAATCTTCAAGTGAATGTCATAAAAAGAAAAATATTGATTTTTTGGAAGATGTCTCATTTTTCTTACTTCACAGAAGACTGATGCAGGTTCATGAGCCTATCAATATTATTTGAATTAATGCATATTCCTTACTATTGATTGCTCTAACAATGATTGTCATAACTGATTTATGGGCACTTATGCCTGTTTAATATTTTAAGAAGTAAATATCACATTTGTGTATCTAACTAGGTGGACTTTAATAAACAACAGTTTTGGATGTTAACATTATGGGTTTTGACTTAATCTATATTATAATACATTATGCAAGCTTCATTTTTAAAATAGCAAAATAAATTCAATGAAAGTCACTATTAGGGTTTGCTTCTTATTAGAATTGAGCACAGCACATATTTTAAAATTTGAGGCAGAAAGACAGTGGCTTTTATGTTACTTGAAAGTTTACCTAAAACCTGTGAGAATACCTGAAGTCTATCAAAGCTGAACATGAAATGTGAGTACCCCTTTAAAATACTTAATTTGTTGTTATTGCTCAGAATACAATAGCATATAGGATTACAATTTTTTTCAGTCTACTGTGGTGACTGATCCCCAATAATTTTGAAACTCCCCAGTTCTATGGTGTGCCCTTCCAAGGTATGTCTTTTCTCAATGGCTTCAGCAGCAGCACAAATTCTGCTGTAGTTCAATAAATTTTATTGCCCATTTTGGGGTATCTTATTTAATTCAAGGTCATAGAATTTAAAACTACATAACCCTATCAGGATTTTGTGGTGATAGCTTTTGCACTTACATCAATGACCTGTTTGGGGTGATTATTTTTAAATAAGGAAGGGGAAAAATCCAAAATGTTTAGTCTCTGCCACATATAATTTAAGGATTGCAAGAATCAACCTCCCAGAGTGCTAGGATTACAGGTATGCACCATCGTGATACTCAGTTAAAGAGTTGGTTTCTTTGTTGTTTTTGAAATCTAGTTTGTTAGTCTGTGCATTTGATCAAGTGTTATTTCACTATGATTTATTGTTCACATGGTTGGATTTACATAAGTTCTTACATTCTGGTTTTAATGTCCTTTCCTTTATTAAGTACATATTTTCACAATTTTCTTTTAAATATTGAATTAACACCTGACAATAGAGAAACATAAAATCTCCATTCCTATGTAGTAAAGTTCCTCCTCCATTTCTTGTGATCTTTCTGTTAAACAGGTTATAGGTTGACACTAAATTGTGTCGCCTAAAAAAAAGATAACATATATATCCTAACTCCCATTTCCATAAAACATAGTTCCATGTAAAAATGAAGTTATTGCAAATATATTTAGTTATCAGCAAGGCGTCTTTTGGGGACATGAAACAAAATACACGGAGAAACCCATGTGATGACAGAGACAGAAACTGGAGTAAAGTAACTGAAGTTAGGTAGCTCTAAATTTCTATGAGCAACTATTAGAAGTTAGAAAGATAAAAAGAAGAATCTTGTGATAATGACACAAGCGTGGCTTTATAGGCACCTTGATTTCAGACTTCTAGACTCCAGACATGCAAGGAAACTGATTTCTATTATTTTAAACCACTCAGTTTGCAGCACATGGCCATGAAGTCCTAAGGAATGGATTTGTCTGTCTTGTTTCTATACTTTACAAATGCAAAAATAAATTACTATAATAATAAATGTGTGTATTACTAACTAGTTGCCACAAAAATAGCATAATAGCAATTCATGATAATTAGTCATACAAATCAGGGGTTGGGCACAGGTGTCACTACGCTGAAATCAAGACTGGCTGAGCTACATTCATTTCTGACTGGCCCAGATGTAATTTGTTCATTGCTTCTTCTGCTTCTTCTCCTCTTTTTCCCTTTAAGTGTCACCTGCATGTGTCTGCATTCCTTGATCGTGGCCCTCTACCTTCGTCCATTTTGTAAACTCTCTTTTTTTCCATTTCTATTGCAAAGTAGAAATGTAATTATACCAGACAAAATTAGATAATACAAAAGAATCTTCCCATAACTTCCTATGGATTTGTCTTATTTACTATCCTTTTCCTTTCCAGTACAATTCTTTTCTACCTGTCTACTCTATAATGTTTTGTTAAACAGATTATGTGTGTGTTAGGGGCTATTCCGCAGCCCCTCATATTTTGGTAGTTCCAAATTAGACTGTGTTTGGAAATAATTTCCAAAGGATGAAATAAAAATGAGATATTTGGGGTGTATCGTAACTCTTAATCATTAGAAGTGAGAATTGGGAACAGATTTGTGTGTGCACAGAGAAAAGACCCTGTGGAGACAAAGGGGGAAGACAAGTCTAGAATGGGACCTGAAAAAAAAAAACACCAGTGCCAACACCTTGATTTTAGAATTCTAGGCTCCAATGCTGTGATGAAATAAATGTGTTTAAACTTCCCACTCAGTGGCATTTGTTAGGAGAATACTAATATACTAATACAGTGTTTATAAAACTGAAATTCAATATTGCATAATAATGTGTCTATTTGTGTTTAGCTCTTTCTACATTTAGAGTCTACATGACTATTGGCAATTATGAAATAACTATTAAAGATCATATAATACATGAAACTATCTCTATGCAGATAATTAGTACTCTAGGAGTTAGAGTTTGGATCTGGAATGAGCTCACAAGCCTTATGTGTTAGGGAGGTTGTTGGATTATGGGAGCTCATTAGATTTAGATCAAACCTATTAATCTCTTGATTTCATGCATTGTTAAGAAATAGGGCCTGGTCAAAAGAGGTGGTCAGTGAAAGCTGTTGTGGCGTGGTGAACAGGGAGCAGAGTGGGTAGGGAAGGGCAGAGATGTTGTATATTCTTCCTTGACAGCCCTTGGACTGAATCATTAAATTATTTATTCTTTATTAACACTGCTTTCATTGTGTCCCACAGACTCTAGTATGATGGGCTTTCATTGTCATTTAACTATATGAAATTTTAAATTTTTTTCCTGGTTTTTTCCTGGTTTCTTCTGGTTGCTCAAAAATGTATGTTTAATCTTGTTGTATTTGCATATTTTCTCTAACTCATCTGTTGCTGATTTCTACTTTCATTCCCCTATGGTCAGAAAGTTTATGTGGAATTATTTAAATTCCTTTTATTAATTTAAGCATGCCTTAGAGACTAAGATATAGTCTTTTTTGGGAAGAGAACATTCTCATGTGCTGCTGAGAAAAAATATATTCTGTTAATGTTGCCTGGAACACAGCAGATAACAGTGAAGACCATTTCTTTCATGGTAGAATTTAGTGCTCCTACTACTTTGTTCGGTCCAGTTGACCTGTTTGCTTGTGATAGTGATATATTAAAGCCCCCTACTAAAACTGTATTGAAGCTGTTTTGCCCTTTCATATCAAATAGCTTTCGTTTTACAAAATAGGGCACACCAGTATTGAGTGTATATATAATTATAATTATAAACTCTGCCTGTTGAATTAATTCCTTTACCTGTACATATTGTCCATCTTTATCTTTCCTCATCTGTGTGGTTTGGGATCTTGGGACCTGTTGTATCTGAGGGTAGCATGTATATTCAGTAGCATAATATCAGTATATCTATTCTTGCTTATTTTGGGGCTCCACTTGTGATAAATATTAATTTCCATCCCTTTACTTTCATTGAATTTTTATGGGTAATGTGTGTTTCTTGCAGGCAACAACTCTTTAGGTTTTTTTATCCTATCTGCCAGTCTGTGTTTGTTGATAAGATAGTTAAAACCTTTAATATTGATAGTTATTACTGTAATACACTTACTATATCTTTTTATGTCTTATTATTTCAGTGTTGTTTGCTTTTTACCTCTGTTCAGTTATTCTTCCTCTTTTAATAATTCCTATTCTCTGGGTTCTTTGATGTCACCTGCCTCCCTTGGATGTTATTAAGTTAAAATCCACTTAAGTATTTTCTGTAATGCTTGTTTAGTGACCATTTTGTTTGTTTGTTTGTTGCATTTTCATTGTCAAAAAAGTTTTAATTTTCTTTCAATTTTAAAGAATAATTTTGCTGGATACAGCAGTCTGAGATGACAGTTGCTTTCTTTTGGAGCTTGACTGACCAAATTTCATGCTCTCTAGGCCTTTAAGGCTTGTGCTGAGAAAGCTGCAGTTCTGCAGTTATTATGACAGATTTGATTTTATATGTTACTTTCTGTTTTTCTCTTAGGTTTTCATTATTGTCTGTGGTTAATTTCTGGAACTTCTTGATATGCTGTTAAGAAGTTTTTGAGATCCTACTCTGCTGCCATCTTGATTCCAGCTTTCCCCAGATTTTTAAATGACATGGTCAGGTAAAGTCACTGTAAAAGTCCCAATTCTCTGATACTGATGTCAGTCTTAGTCACTTCCTTATTTCTGAGACAGAACACTAACACCTGTAACTTAAAAGCAAAGAGGATGATGTTAGCTTACAGTTTGGAGTCCTCAGTCCATCTTTGCTCAGCCAGCAGTGCAGAATGTTTTGGGAAATTCACAACCAGTATTGTCAAAATGGCCATAATACCGATACTGGTGTACAGATTTAATGCAATTCTAATCAAAACATCAACAGAATTTTTCACAGAACTAGAATAAAAAAATCATCCTAAAATTCATGTGGAACAAGAAGAGACCCAGAATAGCTAAGGCATTTCTTCATTTTTCAAAGATAGGTTAGTAAATGTTATCTTCATGATTTCTTTATACTTATTTTTCTTCTTTTCTCTCTTCTGTTCCATGCTCTCCTTCTTCTTTCATATATATAATATATATAACATATTATATATGTATGTACATATATATACATACATACATACATATATATATGTATGTATACACACACGCGCGCGCGCACACACACACACACACACACACACACACACACATATATATATATATTCCTGTTGGCTTTTTCATCCCTGGACTTCAGAGTATGGATAACTCAAAGGTGCTATCAGTTCCCAGAGTTGGCAACCTTCACTCCTCACCTTAGTTCTGTCTACAAGCGGCAGGGTTTTCTTTGTCTGATCTTTCTGTAGAAGTGGGCATGCAAACAAATTTTCCAGATTGCAGAGGGTATGAGAATACATGGTTTTATTTTTAAACCTGATTTGTTAAGAATTGCTTTAAGGTTCAAATAAACATCTACATAGTTTCAGTTACTTAAAGATTGTCTTCAGATTGTAGTTCCAAACAGGCTTTTGCCTTTAAAAGTGGTCCGTGTGTGGCGCAAGGCATGTATTCACTTCTGTCCCTAGCCCTGCTCTGATGGCTCCTCAATTTGTTCAGGCTAATGTTTGTTCACAGTCTTCCTGGGCCCAGAGTGAAATATCAACCCAGGGGTAATTCTTTTCGTTCTCTTCCCCTGGCACCTTTGTGAAGTGTTTGAGCACTCCTCTGTTCACTTTCGCTCATATTTCTGGTATAATAGAGAAATAGGTGCCCTCTTAGATGCTTTGTACTAAAGCCCCTATTGTTTATGACATCTCTCCTTCCTCCCAGAGGCTTAGGTTTTTCTGCACTCTATTACAAATAAGTACATTTCATTCAAGAATTCTTTTGTCCATATCACATCCTTCTGTTGAACAGCAAAACTACACAATTGCACGAGAATGAGAAGGAGAGACAGTGGACCATTCCTCCTGGAGTTACAAAGCTTTGCTCCATGAAAACCTCTCTCTCTCTCTCTCTCTCTCTCTCTCTCTCTCTCTCTCTCTCTCTCTCTGGAAGCGGATATAGAGGAGCCTTAGTGTTTTGGCTTTGCTCTTCCTGTGGAAACTTTACTCTAAAATCAAGAGTGATTGGGGGTGACCAGACCTCAGGTTCTTGCATGGGGCATTGTTTTTCAAACTTTTGTCCTAAGAATGGGGACCAGGGACTACAGCACAGTCTTGGTCTTTTTATTCCCGTTTACCTAAAAACTGAGGTTTAGTGTTTGCAATAGCAACACGAAGTTAGAAAAAAGTGGGATAAGTAGGTATTCTTTCTGTTTTAGGGTAAAACAGTGGTAGGCCTGGGGTCTAGGAGGACATTAGGACCCAAATGTGAAGCTTTTTGAGTGTGAAAAATTAATAAAATATGGCTCAGTCACTAAGGACTTTCACCATCCTTTATAAAATTTAGTAGATTGTAATGAATAAAAATTAAAATTATTGTTTTTTCTTCAAAAATAACTTTTTCATAAGGTTGTCAGTGAGAACCTGTTGAAATCCTTACTCTTTCACCTAAAATCAGTTTCTTATGAAATTTCCATTTAAAGATATTTTATTTATGTTTTTGAAGGTCAAAGTATTTGTTTCATGTTAAAACTATTAAGGAATCAATAAAGACTTTTTGAAATGTTACAAAATATATTCAAATATTTCTAATAAAAATTTTATGTTCATTAATAAAAAAGGAAAGCTCTTCAAATAAATATAATAATACCTATAATGAGGTTTTAACAACTTTTATCATCTAAAGTATTCACTCAGTTGTTCTTGATGGGACTTTATTTGACACCAACACCAGAATTATGGTTAATATAAATTTTAATTGACAATATATAACCTAATTTCTAATCTTATTCTGCACAAATTTATAATCTTACCTGTCCTATATATGAATGGATAGTTTCCAGTCACATACTATCAAGCGTTTGCTCATGACTTCTTTCAATTACTTCCATTACTACTGATCCTGCGAGATAGGTGCTGGAATTTGGGCAACCCTTTAGATGCTACCACTATTTTATGTGTCAAAATTGGATTAGATGCTATGCATAATGCAAATAACCATGTAATTATTTTGAATTTACAATGTATTTACTATGTAATTGCATAGTAAGTACCATATAATTACAAGATGATTACATGATTATTTCTGCCTTTTACACAGCTCTAAAAGCAAAAGATTTTGTTGCAATTATTATGGGCATTTATTGGTAAGTGTTACATAGTAAGAACAATATTTATGGTGTAATCAGCCAAGCTAGCATTTGTTACAGTTGCAAAATTATATTTAAGTTAGTGTTGTGAACCTAAAACTGTTCTACAAATAAAACATATCAGCTTAAAAGTTACTGAATTTGAGGAAGTATGGACAGGAGTAGAATGCACAACTTGATATCTCTGTAATAACTGCCCAGGAAATCAACGTGTCAATAATAAAGATTGGATAATTTTAGTTGGAGATTTGTGTTTCAGATCAATTGTTAAAAATATTCCAAGGAAATTTTATTGGATACTATGAGGAATTCCACTAGTTAAAATATACATAATAAATAATAAATGTTCATCCTTACTATAATAAAACACACCTTTATCCATTGATAACTTCAACTTTATAAAAATTAGTATTTACTTTGGAGCATAATTTTTTTTTACAAAAAAATGTAAAATGATACAGAGAATACTGTCACCATATCCTGGACACTCAGTTTTGACTGATAGTAACATTTGCATTAGTATGATGCATGTATTGTAATTCACCAACTAATATTAGTACAATATCATAAAGTCCATATTTTATTGTGATAAGTCGCCAGCCATATTCCAGTATGACCTTGTCTAAACTAATTAGATCTGCAAAGATTCTGTTTCTAATTAAGCCCATGGGATTAGGATTTAATGAGTTTGTTGGACACATTTAATCCAAAACAATACGTAAAATTTATCATTAAGCTTATTATCATTTATATATTTACCTATAATCTTTCTCAGAAATTTAATAGTTTTGCATTTCACATTTAAGTCTATGACTTATTTACAGTAATTTTTGAAAGCTTTAAAGAATATGTCAAGTTTTTTTGTGCTTATATATTTTGAGTTGTGACAAAATCCCATATTGAAAATTGAATTTTTTTGTGGAATTGCCTCTATTTTGGTCAAAGATTGCTTGGTTAAACTCTGGATATTTTCCATGCCTCTATTCTGTTCCATTGGTCCATTATTTCACACATATTACACTGTCTTTATTCCTATACTTTTAAATAAGTTTTAAAATTTGATTGTGTGAGTCCTCCAATTTTATTTTTCTTCAATAACACATTGGCAACTCTAGAGTTTATTTCCTTTTTCTTTTAACACAAATGATTGACTAAGGTAATTTTTATCAGGCACAAGAGAGTGTATGAAACATTTGATGAATCACCAGTAAAAGGGCATGATCGTTTTGATGTCAATATTTTTATCTGTGTCTAATATTGAAAGATTCAAATATATGGATTCCTCTACCTCCTAAGAATAACTCTAATTTATCAGGCAGGAGGGACTTCCCTTTTTGACAGCCGATGTCTCAGATGTGCATGGATGGGAAGGACTAAGGTAGAATCCTTTATAATGAAGAGCCACAGTTGCTGCCAACAGAGACCTCACTGTTCACTGAAGACTAGCCATTTCCTTGTGCTTGATCTCACCTGGGAAGAAAGAAAAATTGAAATAGTCCCTTCCAATGTGCATACAAGTAGTCAAAGGATCCTGATAAAATGTATATTCTGATTGGGTATTTCTAACATAAATCATGGTTCTGAATCTCCAACAAACTCAGAGCCAGTTCTTCTGCTCCTCTATGAAGTATATGTTAAGTACTACAGAGCGAAGAATTTTTTTCTAAATGTTGTGTGTACAAAATCTCATAGTTTATTACAATACAGAGAGTTAGGCTTTTGTGTGTGTGTGTTTCAGATCTGGAGTGTCCCTCAAAAGCCTCCGGTACCTATGAATTGTTATTGTTTGGAGGTGGGGCCTGGCTGCAAGATTCAATGCTTGGGCTTGACCTAGAAGGGCACCTCCACCCTTTCTCACAGACTGTCCTGAACTCTAGTCAGTAGCAGAGATGTTCTGTTAGCATAACTGTGTAGCATGTAAGGAAATTTTTAATTCACAGGTGAAAAATAGCATCTTATTATGCATGTTACAGTATAATTATGTATTTCTAAAGAGAAAATATGGGCAAATAATTGAGCAAAAATATGACTAGGTATTTCAAAGGTCATAACAGTTCAAATGAGAATAAACAAGCCGAAGAGTCGGGATATGTCACTTCCGTGATAACAAATATATCTGAAGATACCTGAGCGAACACTTCCTATTTCTTATACAAATTCTTGTGATGATTTCTTAAAAGTAAATGTGAGACCTGATAATCAGATACAAATTCTTGGAAGTGTTCAAAACTGATCAACAAAGTGGCTTGTAAAACCAAAGCAAAATAGAGTCCTTCTGAGGGAGATGTCTATGCTCTTTTCCACCTGCCAATGGCCACTCAAGATCCCAGTTGCTGGATGTGAATATGTGGACACTTCTCATTTTCACGTTTTATATTCACTTTATTCAGCAAGTGTACTCAACACTGCCTTTAAAATATATGCAGAATTCAGATACTCCTTACTGATACCAGCAGCCAGACACCATTCTTTTTTAAACGGGCTTTACTGCGCCTGCTAAAACAGTTTGGCACATTGCTGTATATCAAATATGTAGAAGAGTGATAGAAAAATACAAAGGATGTGAAATTATCAGTGAAACAAAATATATGTAAGAGAAAAATTCAGAAGATCATACTAGTAATTAATAGTTTCACAAGAAAGAAAAGAAAGTGGAAAAATCAAACAGCAAAATAAAAAATACTCTAGTAATTCTTTATATCAAAAGTATCTAGCAGAAGTTTGGTTATAATAAATGAATGTGTGGCCTGCAGCAATAACAAGAACATTCTAGAAACTTATTGACAGAATATCTTGCCTACCAAAACACAAACCAGACTGTTATTTCTTTAAAAATGAAATTTAAAGTACATGTCATCATGTTTATGGACTTACCCTAGACACAACTGAAATCCTAGGAAGCTGTGAATTTATTTGTGAGGGGAAAAAGAAAACAAGTGAGGGAGTTCTGCGTTAGCGAACTTCAGTGGACTGTACTTGGTTTGTATGTGAGTCCATGACTGCTCACCTGCCAGATATTTTCCCATCACTCTCTGGGTAATTGAGGCCACAACAAATAAGTACCAAACTGGAAGATAGGAACAGCCATGCTACATACTGAGTCTGTTGCCTCGCACATTTGAATGTGTTTTTTTTTCACATTCATTCTTTTGCATTTTCCGTTTTTTAAGTAATTAATGCACATTTGTATTTAAAGTTACTGAGATCACTGATCAAACTAAAGGAATAGAAATGTCTTAGAGACCAATTATTGCTCCTATCACAAGAGCAAAGAGGACATTTTCTCCCAAATTAAGAATTTTGTCTTCATCTAAGGGGACAGATCAAGTGGAAGGCAATATTGTGAATATATATATATATATATATATATATATATATATATATATGAAATTGAAGGACCAAAAATGTTTTATTTTTATTATGAAAGTCAAATACCTCTTTTTCATAGGATTCTTTACAGACATCCACTATAAACCACATAGCATGTGATTTTATTGTGTATAATGTGTCTAAATGTTGTCCTCTTTCTGTATACTACAAAGGCAAGGAGTGGATCTATGTTATTATTTAATAAAGAAATTATATTTTAATTATAAGGACTATACAGATACTCACAATTTCTCAACAGATAATTTATTATCATGTGATATAAAAAATAAGCAATAACTAATAGAATGGGAATAAACAGGAAATGTGAATTCTTATGTTTGAGTGCAAAACGACAATTTCATTAGGGCAGGAAGGAAAGGGTCTAGCTTAACCACAGTTCATATAAACTGGCTTATGAGCTTCTGCTAACCACGCAGCATGTGAGTCAACAATGTAAAATGGCTGCCAAACTAAGCAATAAGCACAATGAAAACGTTTCACTTTGCCAGGCTCAATAAACATTATTTTGCTGTTCTGATGGTCTCTAATTAGGATAATTAAGAAATGAAGTGTCAACATTGGCCTCATCTACTAATTTTCTGATTGTTTATGGACACTAGCCACTCCACATTTTGTTGCTCTGAATTTTCCCACTCTTATCTCTTTTTACGCCCCCAGTAAAGTCCTATTATTCATTCTTAGCCATTTTAATGTATTTGTTGGGCACCTTTTCTTCATTCTCTATGTAAAAGGGGAGAAGATAAGAAGTTAAAAGAACTAGCAAGAGATAATAGTAATTTTATTTTAATATCAAAAATTTGCAGCTACAATAGTTTTAATATGTTCTGATCAGAACTAAAATGGTATAAGAATTAAAAAGTAACTATTAATTTATGCTGAAATATTGCTTAAAGAGATTTAATGAAGAGATAAGACATTAAAAAATTGAAGGAAATTTTCTTAAATTTTCATATTTATAGGTAAATATAAATGCTGCTCTTAAGTATGGTGTTTATGCACAGGAAATCTACCCACATATCTATTTTAAAGGCAACAGTACTCTAATTGGTAGTTGTTGATTATTCTGATAACTGCCACTTAACTAATATTTTCTATATTTTTAATTTTGATGTAGCATTAATGTAATGTAATAAGTTACACTTTCCAGTAATATTGACTGTGATATAAGATGGAAGTTAAAATATGACTTACAATTGGGATTCCTAAGTTATTCTTTTTTTCCAACAAATTTATCCACATTATGTGTTTTAATTAAAACAATGGTGTTACTTTACTGTGTTTTAAAATATATATTCTTTATCTCCATTTTTATAAAAGAGAATTCTACCTGTCACTTTACATCCTTTTCTATTTCTACTTAATTAAGAGTAATATTACAACAGATAAACTAAAGCAAAATTATACATACAAATGTAACATACATAAAAGCATTCATTTTCTCTTTCCCAAAAGAAATACTGTAGGGACACAATGAAACAACAACATAGTCTCAACTCCAGTCTGAGAAATCTCCACTGTATGTAAAATTTATCTCTATAACAAGCATAACAACAACCTGACATACTTTCAAATAAGATTTAAGACAAAGAAAAAATATGAAATACTTATTTCATTAAAATTTTTCTATTGTATTGAATAATGTATATTTGAAATGCATTGCATCTTTCCTCAATGAGTAGTAAATAATATTCTATCCTTAGCAAAACCAAATCTTGCGTTGTCAGCTGTGTGTGAAGTTTACCCGGCAGCTCAAGCCCCAGAGTTCCACCCTTTCTGGTTCAAGCCTCAGGGATCTACTCTTTCCACTCAGGTCCCATCTCTCAACAGTGCATGGCTTGACGGACTTTACATAACATCCAAAAGCATGAGGCCTTTAAGGGACATTTCAGGCTCAAAGCTTAACAGTAGATAAGGACCTCAAATATTTTAGATCACTTCAAGTATGATCACTCTTGATATGACCAGAGATTTCCACAGATGTGAAAGATGTACTCTTTTTACCTATTGCTAAAAAAACCTTCCAAAATATATACATGCATATATACAATTCTTTATTTGTTTATTTATTTATTTACTTACTTATGAAAGAGGCAAGGTATAGTACAAGTTTTTGTTTAGAAACAACAGAGGAGTATAACTTTTTGCTATCTGGGAACATCATCCTGAATGGGATGCCCCTCAGCACATCTTAAACAGAGTATTTCAGTCAGATGACAATGGTTTCACAATAAGTAAATTTTGTACAACCCACATAATTAAAATACAAAATATTTCTTAAGAAATTTCACGTTATTAAAACAAATTACCTTATTATTACTATTTACACACGTATACTTGCACGTGCGTGTACGTGCGCACGCAAGCACGCACGCGCGTGCGCGCACACACACACACACACACACACACACACACACACACATTCATAAGAAAATCGGAAGTTTTCCAAGTATGTGGTTCTTAAGTCAAAGAAATTTAATTTTCTCTTCGTAGCTATTTTATCTTTGGGTTTAAAAAATACCTGTGATATTATTCTTCTTTGTAAATGAAGAAATAAACTAGTTTTGTGTAGATTCAAGGAAGATTAACTTGTATTAACTTCACCTTAGGAGATGAGAAATCATGATTATACAATAGAAAACATAGACAATGAGTGAGAAAGAAATTCTTATTCATATTTAAAAGGCAAAATCATAAGGGTACTCAATATAGGAGACAAATGACTCCAGGCATTCTCCATCTCCCTATTAGTCTCAAATCTTGATTCTTCTCTCTGTGATAAAAACATTTTTTTTTATCGTTGGAGCACACAAAATCTATCTTATGATTTCTATAAATACATATAATTAAAACTGTTACCTTTGAAATTGACTTTCCCTAAAACTGAAAGTTTAGATATGTGATCCATGCTCATAAGCAATGAAACTTCAGATCTTACATTAGCAAATTAAAAAATTTAGATAACTGATCAGTATCCTAACTATGTCATAGTTTTCTCAGATCCAACACAATGTATGCTCATTAGAAATAAAATGATCTTTTAAATGTACACATTTGAGTGTTTTACAATCTAAACATTTTTAATTTTTGAATTATTTTGAATCATAAAGACCTGATTTCTGATTATATTGTTTCTTTCTTACTCATCGTCTATGTTTTCCATAGCATAATCATGATTTCTCAACTCTTGACTAAAGTTCAGTTAATACAAGCTAATCTACCTTGAATCTACACAAAGCTAGTTTATTTCTTCATTTACAAACAATAACCCATTTGTCTGGTCTTCACTGATAGGATATGTAAAATTCCTCATCCCTCAAGAGTAATTAGAATAAAGTGGAAACATTTTTCAAATATTTCAGTTGTCTTAATTTTTAAGAAGCATACAAAAAATTCAGAAGCATCTGTGAATGGATTTTTGGATTATGTGTAAAGTAAGGAATTGGGAATAACAAAGCAGTTCTAATAAGGTTGGTAATCTCCCTCATATCGTACCTGGTCTTGGAGGAAGTACATACAAGTGCAGTCATGCACAGAAGCAAGAGATATGAGAGAGGACTCTAAATATCTACATGTGCCTGGGTAAATGTCATCTTATGTGCTGTTGCATCGAAGATAGGACAAGAGACATCAAAAGTGGAAAAAAATGAGGTCAATTATAAAATTGCTTAAGCCAAGAATGCATAGCAAAATTTTTATGTATTCTGTTGAAGAGTCCAAAAAGAAATAATATCCTTTAGAAGAAGAAAGACTACTTCTCAAGTCATTATGAGATCAGTGTATTTACCTTGATACTAAGCTAACCAAGGCCAAATAAAGAAGAAAAGAACGCCTACATAGCATTATCACAGAAAATCTGTCAAAAATATTAGTGTGTACAAACGGGTCATGCATAACGATGAGTATATAACATGATCGTGTGTGATTTATTTTGAGAATATAAGATTAGATTTACACTAAAAGATCAGTGAATGTAAAATACCATAAGTAACAGTGAAGATTTAGAATAATCCTCAGAAGTGTCCAGAGGAGATGTTTTGGAAGGTGATTAGATCACGAAGTTGCTAGACTCATCGGTGCATTTGTTTCTTATTGTGTTTAGAGAAAATGCATTACTAAGAGGCGGGCCTGGACGAAGGAGGCATGCATTTTGGAGAATTTGTCTCCCTTCACATGCCATCCTTTCTCTCTACACTTTCTGGTCGCTTTGAGGTGAGCACTTTTCCTTTTTCATGCTTCTCTACCATGTTATTTTTGTCTTAAAACCAGGCAACTGTGTACTGAAACCTCCCAAACTACTAGCCAAGATGAACCTCTCTTCCACGGACATTTAGGAACTGGGTATTCATCCCAGCAAAGAAAGGCTGACTAGTACAGAGAACTTGTACCAGAGAAAGAAATGAGACTGCTTCCATGATATACCTGATCATGTGGTTTACAAGCCTCCGGAGCTATTCTGTGGAATGGGTTCAGAAAGTTTTGGAGATCCTAGTAGGGCCTGATAAGCAATTCTGGTGAAAGATCAAAAATCAAGAAAAGGTAATATAAATGTGATCTGTAAAGGTTCATAAGTTTTCAGATAAGAATGAAGATTCTATCAGAAACTGAGCTGGAGGCTATACATGTTACATTTAGGCGGATAATTTGTCTGTTTTTTATCCATATCCTAAGACTTTGTGAGTTTGAGTTTACAGTTCACAGACTGGTGTGGTAGAGAATATATTAAGGCTGCCCAATGCTCAGGCAGTGGTATGCATACTGCTGGCTGCTTTAAACATATTTCTAGTGAGAATCAGGAACAAAAACTGGATCCAAAAGATGTATAACATTTGCCGTTTCACCATATAGAAAGAATGATTCATGGCTGGTGCCAAAAATAAAATGGAAAACTAAGCACTCCATCGAAATCGTAGACTTTGAGCTAGAGGCAGCAAGTAGAAGAAATCTTGCACTATCTCTCTTGGAAGATAGATTCAATGATTCAATGTGTTTGAACTGCTGAAAGAGGATAAAATGAACGCTTATTTGCTTAAAGCATTTGCTACGACAAAAACTGGTGAATTATTAATCAGATCAGTTTCATCTTAGTGCATGATTAGGCCACATTTTCTTACCTTCCTCATAGTAATATGTGAACATACCCTACACCACTGGATTGCATGCAGAGTAACGAAACACTGCTTCATGTCTTGGGCCACAAAACAGGCATGAACTTCAATTCTCTCTCTCTCTCTCTCTCTTTTTTTGTCTGCGGACTGAATGTCAACAGTATAACAGAGAAACCTGAAATCTAAAAGGATTGCAAAGCCATAGTTTGAAAATCTCAGAGACACGATAACTTTATTCCACATGTTTTCTCTCCTGTGACCATGACTAGAATGTGTGCGAGGCCCCTCCTCTGTGTAGAATTTAGCCATATTTGTAGACAGCTCCTTGTCAGCTCTGGCCTAAAGTTAATTTTTTAAGCGTCCATCCCACGTGCAAACTTCTCAGCTCAAAGCTCGTGCTTCCCACACCAATAAGACAAACACTGGGAGAGAATATGATGTTCTCTGAAATATCGGTTTCTTCTTTTCGCATAGGGGAAGGTACACTTTGCATGCGCAATCGATATTCAGAGGTCTGTTTTTACAACTCTTCAATAGACAACGTTGTGGTGTTTGACGGAGTGATTTCCCTAGCAGTTTCATAAGTTAAAAATCCTGGACAATGAGAGTTGCACATACATAAAGAGCTGCGCATGTGTCTTAGGAATGTTAGACATCTTTGGAAGCTGATGTGCTACATCATTCCTTCTGTAACAAAGGAAGAGCTGTTAAGTGGATGAATAACACATATATGATATAATAATTTGGGAACAGCTATATGTAGTTCTTTCTCTGAAAAAGAAACTGTGTCAGTGAGTGTCTATGATATGGGATGTTTTTTCTCTCTTCTTATGCATGAAGCTTTATTGTTTCTTCATTTCTGAAGACAATCTATAGATAAAACTTAGCTTATCTGACAGCTCTTCTATAGTAGGAGATGTAATCACTGATGAATGACTTGCTTATTTTTTCAAATATATACAATATTCCCAGTGAAATTATTTGAAATAACTCAAATGAACCAATGTCCTTTAATACTAATATTTACTTTATATTTATTTTTAGTTATGATATCAAACAGTAGAGGAAATATAGATGACTATCACATCAATTAATCAGAAATCTCAATATTCTTTGAGAAAACTAAACTTATTTTTCTTTCAGTTACATATGAATCAAAATAGTAATAATGTTGGAAGTAACTACAATGTATTTTCTCTACAGTTTTCAAAACTTGCCAATATACAGAATATTGTTTAATCATCACAACCACCAGGAAAGAAATATTTTTATTTGCATATGAGAAATAAAGTACCTAAGAAAAGCAAATGATTTTTCTAAAATTACATATAAAGTGTAAATTTTGCACAAAGAATGAAAATTACATCTTTTGATGCTAGGCTTTCAATATTTAAACAAAAAACAAACGACAAAAAAGAATAACTTCAGAGCTTGCCGCCAGGAAGACTCATACTTTCTCTCATTCCCTGAGGCTTCGAAGATCAGGAGTAAGTCCTGCCAATTCTAACTGTCTCATTTATTCAAAGAGATAGACTAGAAAGCTTCAAACTCTTTGGGGACCCACTCCAAAGGCACCGGATTTGGCACAGAAAGCAACCCTAAAGCAGAGATTGGAGTAGGAGCAAGGAAAGAAAAACACTTGCAGTGACTGACTTTTATTTTAAGGCCATCTTTATTATGATTTTATTGAAGTGTTTGCAGTAGAATCAAGGACCAGGACAAACTCAAGCCGAGATACCTTTGGGATAGGGCTTGTGGCAAGTGAAAACTTGGCCTATGAATACCAAGAGCATTTTCCTGTGTTGTAAAAATAATAAAATCAAGTCGGATGAGACATTTGGGGATCGTAAATCTAAGGTCTGTATCTCTGCCAAAGGATGCGATAGAAACAGCCACGTTCGTCCGTCCCAATTCTGCTGTCCGTGTTGTTGTTGCCAAATTCACCAGTGTAATGTCCATTAAAATAACATCTCTGGGAAACTAGCACATTGTCAATGTTGTCTATGAGACAGAAAAGCAGAAAGAGTAAAAGGATAATTTCCAACTGTCTCTGTTACTTATTTGTTGAGGGGACAGAATACTCAACCTCCACTGCTAAAGGGAGAAAAGATTTATTTTAGCTCTCAGTTTAAGACGGTGACAGTGCACACATGGGTCACCGGCAAAAGTAAAAACACATGGCAAAGAGAAAATCGGGAGACAGGCTATTCACAGCATGGCAGATACAAAGCCAAGTTGAAGGAGGAAGGGCAGAACTACCCCTCCTGGTCTACCCCTTCCCTCCAGGCTCAACCTCCCAGCAGCTCATGGGTGATTTACAGCATCCAGATACCTGAGACTTTGGCGAACACTCCAGGTCCAAGCCAAATCATTCTGCTTCTGGCCCTGACAGACTTGGGTCCATCTCATTTTTCGAAGCACATTGAGTCCTTCATGTAAGACTTCACCTTCACAACTTCATGCATTGCCCTCTGAGCAGCACGTTGCCTGGCTTCCAAGGCTTTCCTTTGTAATCTGGGAGGGAGCCTCTGTCACTCCACAACTTTTGCATACACCAGTTTTTGCCATTCTTAACAAGAAAGTCTCCAAGGAAGAAGCAGAATAGGGGAAGAGAGCGGTAGAGGAAAGCTGCTTACATAGTGGCAACCAGGAAGCAGAGGGAGAGAAAGAAGGCAGCAGGAGAAAGACACGACGTAACATGGACATGCCCTCAGGGACCTCCATTTTTCTATAATTCTCCACCTCTTAATGACATGCTCATTTATGAATTCATCAGTGGATCAATTCATTAAGGAGAAATTGTGTTCCCATGATATAATCACCTTTTGAATGATGCACTTATAAACACTGGGGTGCTTAGGAAACTTTCTTGATAAGAATCTGACTTGGCTTCCTAAACGTCCATGTACATCTCCAACACCAGATTCCTGACCATTCATGATGTGCTGAAAAGTCATAGTCTAAGGTCTCCTTTGAAACTCCAAGAACATTTATTTGGGAACCCCTGTTAAACTTCATAAAATGCTTTCAATTTACAATGGCAAGAGTATGCATTTCCATTTCAAAGTGGAAGTATACTCAAACAAAAAGAAATCACACCAATGCAGAACCAAAATCCAGCAGGACAAACATTAAAACCTTTAGCTTCGTGTCCAGAATTCAGGGTGATTGCTGACAGATGTGACCTCTGAAGGACTGAGGCAGGCCTGTCCCTATGGCCTTGCTGGTTGCTGCCCACAAGACTTTTCTTTGGATGGCTTTGTTCACGGTCTTCAGCTTTCCTCACCAGATATTCCCCATGTCTAACATCTCCAACTTGCATTTCCATTTCATCCTCACAGCTTTCAATATAGTCTAGTCAAGGTGTCCTTGCCTGGTCTTTCATGCTTTCTTTTGAAATATAGATAGAAAGCCTCTTTGATCTGACTTCTTTTTGGTTCTCTGTGACATTAATACTGGCTTCATGTGGAAAATGCAAAGGACTGACTCCTGCATGGGTAGTAGTCAGGCCATCTTGGACAAAGGCTGATGTAGCCTTTGTCCAAGCCTGGATGTTTGAGCAAGCAAAATAATTCTTCAGGAACCAAATCTCCAAGCAGCTCTTCTCAAGCTGAGGGAGGCCAAAGATTCTCTCTGCAAATGAATATTTTATATCTTTACACCTTTGAGCCTGTGGTGGGTGGAGTTTTGCTGATTACCGAAATGACCTCAAGACATCACTCTTCTTGTTTTAGTATAAAAGTATCTGGGTTTTTTCTAATGGTGCTAAATTTTTTAACAGCCACACTTCTCTTTCCTCCAAATTTACATATCTTTCCTTCTGGGCCAAAATTTAAGTTTGTCACATTATTTTTCAGCTCTGCATTTTGCTATTGGCTTCTTATAAAACTGGATAAAACCACCAAAAAGACCCACTGCCACAACCAGAGTTGACTTTCTTGAAATTTCTTCTGCTCAATTAAGTATTGTACAACCCTTAATTTCAGTCTCCTGAAAAATTCCAAGACCTTTTTCTTAGAATATAACATTCACGAACTCTATTTCAACTACTGATGGATTTCTTTTCTCTACTAAAAAGTCTCTAGCCTAGTCTTTCCTGTCTTCATTCATATCAGCACCCTGGTCTTCTCAGTTCCTACCAAAATTCCCCAACAAGGTTTACTTATAGCATTTGGCTTCTGTCACCTATATCTCAAAAATCCTCTCGCATACTCATCCCAGAAACTTCTAAAAATCATGGGCAGTGAAAGTCAGAATAAAAACCCCACCTTCCTGGTACCCATGTTATGCATTGATTAGCATTCCCATCACCAAGAGAAAATATATAGCATACAAAATTCAAGGATGACTAAATTAGCTCATAGTTTTGGGGAGAGTCAGTCTCTGTCCAGCGGGCTTCAAAGCAGAACAGCCTGGAGTAAGGGTGTAGACAAGGAAAGCTGTTTGGCTCACATCAACCAGGTTACAGAGGGAGAGAAAGGATCACAAAAGGCAGAAACACTCTCTAAATGCTCATTCAAGTGGTACAACTTGTAGCATCTTATATGGATATGAATTTATCAAGAGATCAATCCACCATCCATCTAGTTCCACTAGGACCCAATCATCTTGCAAAGGCCCTACCTCTATCACACAAGATTTTGTGGGCCGTTCTATAATTAAACATTAAAAATATTATAATTTCTAGATTTTTCATGACTAGATATTTCTGATATTTTTATTAATATTCACCAAAACACTCTCACTTTTATAGAAACATTTCTTAGTTATTTGTGGAACTCAACATTTGAGAGTTAAAAATAACATCGTAATAGTAGTACCATGCAGAGATGTAGTCACTGATTTCTAAAGAAAAATACTGAACAGGGTCTTTGACAAGCAAAGACTATATGGTGTGTTTACATACTGCTTATAGGAATGCTTTACAGTATTTCAAATAGACAATTTCTGAGAGACTTAAATCACTGTTCTGAAAGAGATACATAATTTAAATAATGTAGACTTAGAAATTTGTTGTGCAACATAGTCATAGGAAATGTTTGATTAATATAGACCAAGTACTTTATATAACAAGAGTTCTAAAGTTATCTTATAAAATATTGCACAGTTTCATCACTTAAACATTTTACTATCCAAGAATTCAATTTTAGCAATTTAATAATATGTTCATAATGAAGAAAGTATATAGCAAGTCATGTCTTCTGAATTTTTCAGTGTTCAATTATTTATTTAGTAATGAATAAATTGGTTTTTACAAGCAACTGGTTGACAAAGCAATTTATTTTTAATGGGGGGTATTTTTATAAAATTGTAGAAATGATGGCACCAGAATAACAATACGCTTTTTGAAATATAAAATATTCAAAAATTGTTGGGATTTTCCAAATATCAGACAAAATAAGTAAAAACAGAGAAACTGAGAAAATCTGTGTACATTTTGGTATCACATTTGAAATTTATTGCAGAGAATAAAAAATAATGCAAATTATAAAACATAAACTGAATTAGTGTGATTTTCTTTAAATTAGCATGAATTATTTCTATTTTTTCTGTTTTAATTACATTTTATTTATTTTACCTATTAAATTTTCATTAATAGGCTTTATTCAACTTCTAAAATCTAAAATATATGGAAAGTAAAACTCAGAACTAAAATATGAAGGTGGTAAACTTAATTCATTTTAATGGAAACTTCTAAAATATATCTTTCTCTGAAGTCTAAACACAACTCATCTTTCATGGTATGTATTAAATGTTTCTTTCACTTTTAGCTACAGCATTTCAATGCCTGTTGTTACATTTCACACAAAAATGCTTATTTGCAATTATAATTGAGTACAGCACTTGAAATTATTATATTTGTAAAACAGAATTTACAGCATGTGGCAAAAGGAAGAGGGACAAAATGGTATCTTGATATAAATATATAATTGAAATTAATATTTTAATAGGTTTCTTGAATATATTTTTGTTTACTAATTTTCTTAGAGAATTAGATCTTCATTTTTAAATCTGCAACTTAAGAAGCTACAATTCCTTCCCATTAGAGATACAGTAATAACTTTGTAATTAGTGAAATCATTGTCATACTGCATAATCAGCTCATTGAACACTATATTATAGTAAGAAGAAATAATAAAAAATTCTTGATATCAACATAACTGTCCCATTAAAATCTTGATTAACTTTATAACAATAATACAGTATCATTTTAATTTTATAAATTAGCAGACAAATTGGAAATAGAGCAAACCACGCTCCCTCATCTTTGCAGAAGGAAGGGACGCTTAATTACAATAATATAATACTGGCAACATTAATTTCTTATTGTGGGAATTTAACAACTCACTTTGGAATGTAAGGCCAAAATTATAATTCAGCAGTTTTATGTTAAATGTTTCAAGGAATGCCATTCGGCCCCGGGGCACTGCATGACATACAGTAGCATCAGAAACAATTGATGTGTGTAATGACATTTGCAAGCATCCATTCCAGATGAGCTGACCCACCCTGATTCCATCCTGCTGCTCCTGTCTGGTCAGCAGGTAACTTCCACCATCTGTTTCTCTGGTAGCAGCTGAATCGTTTCTCTTATTGTTCACCTAAATGGTGAGCGTGTTTAATATGAAATATAGCTTTTAAGTCATGAGGCATGCTAAATATTTCTGTTTAATTTGGAAAGAGTAATTTTTTGGAAATGGATTTTCCTTTGGTAGTATAAAGAGACTTTTTATTCTGTGCATAATCAGACAAAGGCATGTAAATTTTTAATAGAGACCATACATATAATTACAGAGATTGCTGTACCTTGCTATTTGTATTATTAACATATTTATGATGATATAATAATCATTCCTTTTAACTAAGTACTTTGCATGATTACCAAACTGACCATGAAAGCTATAGAGCCCCTAGGAAAACATGTACTGAATTAAACTATTAAATATTGAATTAAAATGTAGAAACAATTTTGCCTTGTTCTTTGTTTTTTTCCCAGATGATCAAAATTTGCATCAAGGATTTTTATACTTTATTAATTTTTTATAACTTACAAAAATAAAAATGGAAAGCACTGATTATTGCAGAAAGGTCTGCTGTTTTGACATTAGGCTTGTAATAATGAACAATTTCTTAAGCCTTTATAAGAAAATGATTTTGGGACCTAAATCTATCTTTTTAAAATTTGGCTCTAATTTTGATGAAATAAAGGATTCCTAGCCATTCATGGTTTTTATTTTTCTGGGCCATGTAAGCAAGCACTTTCAATACTGGTCAAGTCTCCTACCATCAACTAAAGCCCAAATGAAATCATGCCTCAACTGTTCCCAAGCTAGTAGGTGCCTCATAAATCAAATTTTTGCATAGAGCATCTACTTTCAGTGTGATACAACATCTGCTTAAACTGACTCCTTGATGGTGAGATTTTTTAAATCACACAAGAAAAATATCATTTTAAAGACAGCTTTTTTATTTCTTTGAATTTGGTGCTGCCATCTGTCTTGTAATATTTGTTCTGTATTCCAAAATGGAACCCATGGTAGTAATGTGTAAAATACCGTCCACCCACAAAAAAATCTTTCCCACTTTCCTTATCATATTTTTCCCTTAGTTCTTACCAAGCATCTTGTGTGAACATTTATTTATTCATTCATTTATTTATTTTTCTTACACTCCCTCCTGGAATATAACTCTGTGAGGCACAGACTTTGTCTGAATCATGAAGGGTATGATCTGTGGACCTTGGAATGACAAGCAGCACATAGAAAACAATACATTTTTTCCATGAAGAACTTACTTCAATAAACAGTAACTTAACTGCATGGGCTATACACAACGAGGGACTCAAAGTAGTATTGAATACATTCTTAGGTGAAAAATGTGATAAATTGGCACATTATTTAAACTTTATTTACTTCATATTCATTAAGGAGCTGTTTAATTCAACAATCTCTTAAGTATTCTTTCAAGTATTATAATAATAATTTGAGATCAAGTAAAGTACAGATCCTCCTAAATCTACCAATATTTCAATGTCAACATTGTAACTTACGGATCTCTAAAAACTCCCTTTAAATGAATGACTTCTATTCTTAAGTATATACTTCAAATTACAGACTGAACACTTGCTTAAAAATTCCTGGTTGTCCTTGGAAATTTTTCCTTGCTCAGTTTCTCCTCTGTATTCGACTCTCTTTGAAGGCCATGCAATAACTCTGACCCGTGAATCTCATTTTGACTTTACTGGACCAACTCACGAGATTACAATGGAGGATTGGCTGATTGGTTTATTATAGGTTGATGACAGTCAACACACAAACTGAGACCTAGACATATTGCACCTGACTCTAAGCTCTTTGAGAGTTGGTGAAAAAAATGTTATTTGTGTTTCAATTTAGAGATCATTCTGGACTCTGAGATTATGCATTCTTTTGTGCTGTTAAGTTTCTTTTCAATTAAATGCCATGGAAATGCACCATAGTGAAAACAAAATTTTATTTTGTAAGGGACTTTGTGGCTCTGGCTAAAATTAAAAATTTTCAAAGATCATTGAATGTACCTGATGACATTGGGATACTTTTAGATAAAATGTATTATTATAAATCATTCTACTATTAAGCTCACATAGTGGTGTGTGTGTGTGTGTGTGTGTGTGTGTGTGTGTGTGTGTGTGTTGCCATTTAAGTTTTTTTAATAAACTCTACATTTTTGCCTTTCTTCTTTGACTTAACAGTTGAAAAAAATGTTTTCATTTGAGTCCTCCTCATTTTAAAATTAACAGAACATTCTATTTCAAAAGTACTACAGCTTACTTAGTTCAGCATATAAGTGTCTCTCCATAGACACTTTATGTATTTCTTTTTTGATTTATTATTCTTAATAATAGCATAATGAATTGAATATGTACATTTATCAACTTTGCATTCACACACCAAGTGTATAAGTAGTATTTCATAAATCCATAGGCCATTTTTTCCATTTCTATGAAGTGCATGTTGCTATCCTTTGATGAAATTTTTATTAATTCAATCACTCTTTCCTTTTAAAATTTCTATGGACACTTCATAAATTGAAAGAGCTTAATATTGAGTGTTATAAATATGGCTTGCTAGTTTTCACTAAAAATCACAGGCTTGAGATGTAACACAACTTATAAAGGTGAGTCTGTAGACGCTGTTCAAAACCAGGTGCTACCTGAGACCATTACTTAGCACAAAATATATATATATAATGGATCAACTCAACCCAGGGCACACTACAGTTAGCTGTATCCCTAGCCCCCTTTTTAATTTTTTTTTTTTTTGAGACAGAGCCTTGCCCAGTTGCCCAGGCAGGAATCGTGCCTGAGAGCTTCCCACCTCACTTTCTCACAGGACAGAGACTATAGACACGTGCCACTATTTATATAGCTTGCCATAGATAAATTTTTAGCAGTTAGTTTATATTTATTAAAAAAGTCAGGAAAACATTATTTCAAGAAAGACAAGGGTTTTTTTAACTAGGATGTCCCAGAAGTTTTTTTTTTTTCCTACATTTGATGACTTGGGACACCATATACATTGATTTTAGTACTTGAATAATTTTTCTCATAGCATATCTTTTACTTCAAATATTACAGCAAATTAATCTTGTGCAAACAAATAATCATATTATAGTTTATATTTTAACAGTTTAATATGTATGATGACCTTTGGGATACTTGTTTAAACAAGATAAAACTAACTTTCTTTTATTCCACTAAGTTAATAGTATCACTAATAAGCATATATATATATATATATATATATATATATTACATATAATAGTAAAATCATACTTAGTAAAAAAGGTGTTTTTTCTGAAGTTCAATTGTATTAATATTTGTTACCTTCAGCAATAATTTGTCTATAATTTAAATGCTTTGTAGTTCTCACAGGGAAATTTTCATCTTCTCAATTCTTAATTGTTTGTTTCTGGTGACATAGATGTGTGTCTCCTCTGTACCAGAAGGTGAAAAATAATTTCAAGTCAAACAAATTACATCTTGATGCTTAAATGCTGAAGAAAGGTTAATAGTAATGATTACACCAACAAATAAATTTATCACATTCAGACCTCATAGCAAATATATAAAAATTCAGCCTTTTGACTTTCCTCCCACACCAACAGTGAGAGCTCAGCTAGGTGTCCTCATCTGTCTCCTCATGGTTTCTGCCACACAATTTCAGTCTCAATTCTTCTTGAGAAAGCTCCAAGTTCATGGTCTCTTTTATTGATCATTCTGTAGATAATTTGAATTCTCCCTTTTACTTATTTCAGATACTAACAACATATGTCATTCCAGCTCTTATATGTTCTGGCTTATACTTTTTAAATTAAGCATAGTTTACATTTGAATTCTTCCAAAACATTTTTTCTTTTAAATCATGTTTATTAATGCCATGGTGCTTTCTACCTTAATTATGTCTTCATTCAGTTTAACATAATTATTTCTATTTTTCATTTACATGTTTTAATAAAACTATAATTATAAAAAACATAATAATTCAAATGTTTTCCAAAAGTCTTATATGTAAATCGATGCCATAATATACATGAGAAATATTTTTCTGAAATGCAATAACAAGTAATATTTAATGCTTTCTATGACAAAAAATTTTAGAACATATTTATGTACTAAACAAAAGTAGAGATCTTCTTCCACTCCAAATACATCTGTGACTCTTAATGTATGTGTGTTTGTGATCATGAAAAAGAGAAAGATCTGTTGAGAGAGAGAGAGAGAAAGAAAGAGGGAGAGAGAGATAGAGGAAGGAAGAGAAGGAAAGATAATTCTACTTCTATTCAGTTCATTTTCTATAAACTGAAACTCCTAAAGTGATATTATTAGTAAAACAAATGTTTTGAAATACAGGATTTTTAGAATAAGCTCCAAAACTCTTCTCTGAACTATGAAGAATTAGAAAAGTATAAAAATACTTTAAACATCTAAAACTAAGGTCTTAGTATTTTTTGGAGAACCACTGCATGCGTGAGAATTCACGTGACACTCCAGGTGGTAAAAGGATGTGCTTTGCATCTCTGGGTCTGCGTTTATCCCTGTCTCCACCATGACTTGTCTGTGCCTGATTGCCAGTGACATAATGATTTTGTACCTTGTTTTTGTTTTAATTCGCCTTCTTTGGCTATAGTTTTATACCATAGAATACACATTTTATACAGAAGACATTTTTAATGCACTCGTTTGGAAGGCTGGAGAGTCCGTAGTTGAGGACCTGGACATGTGAAGTCTTCTTGCTGGTGGAGACTCTGTGAGTCCTGAAGCAATTCCAAGCATCACGTGGCTAGAGGGCTGACTCCAAGGAACAGCCGATACAGATTTCTAACAGATCCATCCTTGAGAATAGCCAACCTATTCATCCATTAATCTATGAATAGACTAACTCATATATAAGGGTTATATTGATCCCTTAGGGGACTCATTACCTAATAATGGTCCCAGTCGGGTCCACGTATCAGTATGGCATAGCAAAGGTTTTTGGTTTGGACATGCAAATCGTACAGCTTCTACTTGCTCATTTATAAAATAAGAATCATAATAATGTCTAATTCACAACACATTGTGAGAACAGAATTAACTAATGTATGTACGGGTTCCAAAAGAATGCTTGGCATGCAGTGAATGCTTGGTGAATATCTGGTTGTATTACTAGTACTCACATTCCGTCTTAAACCTTCAAAGAGGAATTTGTTTCCCACCTCCTTCCAGCCAGTAATCCCTCTGCTTTATTTGGAGTTCAGGAGTGGGTTGGCTTTTAGAAGAACGGAAACAGCGAGACAGCGAGGAGAGGCACCCCAATTAGGGGAATGGCAGCTGAAGATTCAGAACACAATTGATCTCCAGAGACACAGGCCTGGGGCACGCACGAAAGCTGGCAAGAAGGTGAAAAAGGTAGGCTGGTATCAAACTGTGACCAATATAATTGGCATATCAAAAAATTAAACATCTCAGCTCGAGGGCCAGTTTCTACAATATTCCCTTTGATAATGATTATTTCTCTTTCCTAACATTTTCTTGATGGGATACCAAATCCTTTAAATTTGTTTCCAGTCCTTACGTGAAGGATGCAATAGATGTGAGAGAATGTTGTGAGGGTTCAGTTAAATTAAATACTTTACTAGCCTCCTTGGTTTATGAAGTAATCTAAAAATGAATGACTTTATTGACATCATCAATTATTTTAATACAGTTATCCCTTTGTTACAGTTTAACAAGGGAAAACTATAAATGGTCACAGTTACAGATATTGTTATAGAGAAGAAAAAGAAAAAATGTAAACAAGATTTTTAATAAGAAAATGTGATTAAATTTATTTCAACATTATGCTTGCACATTTTAAATAGCCAAACTAATTCCAATGCTTTGTATTGAATGTTGTCACGTAAGAATTGTTTTCTTAGAAAAATTTGACTCATAAGAAATTTTGAGTATGAAAAATATTTCGCATGGAGATAACAAAAATGCTAAGAGGAGCAGCATCCGAGTGAATAAGACATCACATCAGCACCGTAACCGTTTCACAGCCCGAAGTCAACTGTGAGGGAGCCCACGCCAGGGCGAGCGCTGGCTGCCAAGGAGCCAGATGCTACTGCTGGAAAGAAGATTTCCTCAGCTCAGCATCTGGTTTTTGTAAATGCAATCCAGAAAGGACAAGGACACACAGGGATTTGCAGAGGGGAACACAACATCCTTACCTAAACACTGTATCTACCGCAAAAACTAATAATTGCAGTGCATTTACTAATTTGAAAAGTCATCCACAGACTTTTCTCATCTACAAACATTTTGATGTTGTATTTGTGCTTATGTCTTACGGTACAGGAAGGGATTTGTGAAATATTGTGTTTGGTACACGTTCTTATAAGTGAAGAGTTTAGAGGAAGCTTTTTTGTTTTTGCGCTGCAGTCTGTATTCACTGAAAGATGGAAGCACCGTAGGCTTTGAAATTTCAGTGTTTCTCTTTCTGGAAATGGTCTCCACAGGGATGAAAGCTTGCTCACTGAGAAACATGGACTAAATCAGATTAAATAGCTAAAATATGATGACATTCACAGCAGACAAAATAAAGTTCTCTTCCAAATTTATTTTACCATTTTTATTTTTGGGTATAGTATATTTTTGTTGAGCAAGAATAAAGAATATATAAAAAGATGTACATATTTGTAAAACATGTTCTTAGGTGCCAAATAATTGTACTTTGTGCAGCATTGAGTCATAATATTTTGTTAGTTTTTGTCGCTATGTCTAAAAGTCTGTAAGTTGTTATGTATCATGCTTTTTGAGGTCTATTTCTAGCAATGTGTACTTAACATTAGTGATTTTAATTTCAGGATGTTGTGTGGTAAATAATAAAGTGTAGTCCAATAGATGTGAGATAATATCTTCTTTTGTTCAAAACATTAAGAAATTTCTGGAACCATTTCAAAGCCCATTTCAAAATATGGGCTTATTTTTTCTACTGAGGAGTTAACAATTTTTTGACCTCATTACAAATATATGTGATTTATATTTTCAATCTACTTTAGGAAGGACCCAGCCACATATGAACAGATAAAAGAAAAATAGTGCTCCATCAAACTGCAAATGTAAGTCTTCATTTTATGATCAAGGTTAGATAAATTTCTTTTACTTTTAAGTTCTCTGCGGAACAAATGATAAATTTATTTCTTTGTGTGTCAATTTTTTTTTTTTTTGGACAGGCCAGTTTTCTTTTTTTTTCCTCCTGTTGCCAGGGCCCAGATAATTTAAAAAATAATGATATTATTTTATAGTATTAAAAATGTATGTTGATAAATAGCATCATCATTTTCTAGTTCTAAAATCAAATTTGTAGTACACATTAGTGATCTTTCTCCTTTAAAATGTGATTTTTAGTTGAAAGATTTAAGAACAAAATATTGGACCTCCTTTGCTGAATAAGTGTGTTCCTCCAGTGGAAGAAAGAGGATAAATGAATCTAACTGTGAGATCAAAATCCTCACTTAAACTAGATTATTTCCTAGTCAAGAGATGCACCACCAACTTAGAAGGCAGATTCAAGAAGATAGATACATTTGTCAATAAAGAGTGAACTCGGAATTGTTAATATTAAAAATGAATCCTTCTTCCTACTCCAATGCTCCACCCCCTCAAGTACGCCATCACTGCCTTGTAGGAATACAGATTGTGTGTGGAGTTGTGTGTGCCTATGTAGTAGGCCAAAAGGAAGTACAACTTAAGTACATGTGACAGAGTACAAAGAGAGTATTTTTACATGTGGAACGCTGCCAGAAGGTTTGCTTTCTATTCAATCAACAGCTCTACAAGTAACTCCCTGTGGAGTTATTCGAAGTGCTGAAGAGATCCCGAATTAGATTACTTGAATCAACAGTCTTGCTGCTACCTATATATTCAGCTTTCTGCTTTCTGTTGGACAATCATGGCTGCATGTTTTCCAGCTGACCCAAATCTAGAAGAAGTATAATGAGGCTGGAGGAGATAGTCATCATTCTTGTTTGAGTTCGAAAGAGATTGTTCGTATAATTCCCTGAGCACTTACACTGAATTTACACTGAATAGTGGAATTTTTTAAAAAATGAGCATGAGTAGAAAAATTGGACCTGAGGAATTGAAAATGAGTGATCCGTAGAGATTGTGGGGACAATGAAAAAGTGGAGAACTGTGTACGGAAACAAAGTGACCTAGCTATAGTCAGAAATGTCGTCACTTTGGCAGGTGTAGCTCTGCGCTTGTGCTGAGAGATTGATTTCTAGATGCATCTTGTTCCTGGAAAGCCAGGGGTAAGCTCAGACTGACTGCTGCTCTGCACTGTGCGCTGGTCTCAACTTGGGTCCTCCCGGAGAAGGCTTGCACGGAGGTCCACAGACAGCACTCAGAGGCAGAGGGTTTATAGAAAAAGAAGGCGAGGTGGTCTTTTGTTTGTTCGTTTGTTTTTGCGAAAGTGTTTTGCTCTGTAGTTCACATTGTTCCTGAATCCAGTACGTAGCCGACACCGGCATAAGCTCACGTCAATCTTACTGCTTTAGATTCACAATGTGTAGCATAGCGAGGTGGCCCACCAAACCAGGTTTTTCCTGGGAATCAAATTCAAGTAATTGGATTTCCTAAGCAAGTGCTCTAACTGCTGTATTATTCCTCCAGCCTACATGGGTGAATATTGAGCGCTTAGAGTCTGAGATGGCAACTGCAGTTGTGTTCCGAAGTTAGTTTCTCTTTTGTTTTCCTAGGGTACAGGAAGAGGCGGATGGATGGTGGACAACGGGGTTTCCTCTGACCAACCCTAAGCCTCTACCAGTTCTGGAACTTACTTGGGCTCAGCTGGAGCCAGCATGGTGGGGCAGATGCTCAAAAACACAACACAAATGCCTGTAGATGAGGTCTAATTGTGTTGATCTAGTCTTGCACCTCAAAGAGTGACTGCAGAATCACAACCAAAATATGTAGGACTGCATCCCAGAAGATAAAAATGTGCGAAGTGCTCTTTCTAGGATGCCCAGGACCACATTGTCTCTGGGAATCAAGAACATTGTAATGTAGATAAATTTCTTTTAGAGTCCTAATAACATTTTCTGAGATTTGACTTATCTCTGGTTTAATACCTATTATGCCAATCTCTGCCATATTTAGCCTGTTGAGTATTTGGTAAAATACAGCTTCTCCTCTATTTGGTCTCCCCACTGGTTTCAGATATGTCATGCAGTACAGCTAGAAGCATGACTTTAAAGTCCAAAAGATTAGTGATTACTTTTCAGTGCCACCTGAGGTCCTAAATTCAAGATCATGCAGACAGTATTGACTGGCGTGGGCTTTGGGGAATGACAGAATCCTTGAACTATTCTCTAAGTGCCTTGGTTAACTACTTTGTTTCTCTGAGTTAAAAGTGCTTCCCTGATCTCCTTATCTTCATGTCAATCCTTCCTACCACATTCCTTCAATATAATAGCCCTTAACTTATCATTAGTTAAAAGACTCTCCTCTATACTGTTATCTTTTCGTAATTATTTGTCATATTTGAGAATTTGCTGTTTGATTTTATTTATTTTTATACAAAGTAGCTCTGTAGCTCAAGCTGGTCTTGAACTCATTGTGGAGCCCAGCCTGACCTTGAACTCATGGCAATCCTCCTTTCTCAGTCTCCTGAGTCCTGAAATTACTGGTGTGCACCACAATGCCCAGCTTATGTGGTGCTGGGAAGTAGAACTCATGCACTTAGCATTTGTCTTAGTGCTTGCTAGGCAAGCACTTTAACCACTGAGCCAATCCTCCAGCCCTGAGAATATTCTGCTTTAAGTTGTAGATATAAATAACCTCATAGAAATCAATTTTAAATCTCTACTACAATAAAATTATTGTATAACAACTCTTTAAGGAAAGAAAAACTGTTTAAGACCATATTAGGCAGAGCTAAGTAGCCATTTGATAATGTCTAGCATTGCACAATTTGAATAAAACATAATGTTTTCATTCATATTTTAGTACAAAGGTTTGTATTCCAGAAAATATATCACAAATTGAAATATGTTTATTTCAAGGCCCTAGTAATGCAGATATCATAAAATGAATATGTTGTTAATTTAAAACTGTTCAGTTAAATATTGGAAGTTAGTTTTCATAGGTACTTAAAAGGCAAGTATTAAAAACAGCTTAGTGAATCTTCTAAAAAGCTAAACTCTCTTCTGAATAACAGACATAAAAATACGCTTGATCTAATGCATTTTAGCTTATCACTTTAATCAGCTTTGGTATTTAAGCTGCCAATTCTTTTGCCTTTAAACAAGAATACATGGCAATTGATCAGAAAGACTGTGTTTTCTGTGTGTGACTTTGAAACACCACCATTCCTACTGCAGTTGTATTGCTGCAGTGGATGACTTTCACAACAGGAAATCAGGCCAATTTAGAGTCCAGGCACCAAGCAATTTGAGAACCACCAGCTTTATGCAGTAATATAATTATTCCCTCCGAGGCTCTTAATTGTATTCATCACACCATGATTTCTGCACAAATTAAGCATGCATTTACTGCTATATATAACTTGCTTTGCAGTTAACATTCTGGAAACAAATTTCAAGGAGATGGAATTTTAGGCTTATTCATCCCTTGAAATCACACGTTCCAAATGTTCTGTAAACTTTAAGGTCACATTTTCTTCCTACTAGTCTCTAAGTAAATGAGATACCAAACTGTGTAAGAGGAAGTAAATATTTGGAATAGGAATTGTATATGCACTTGTTTTTCTTTTTCATTATTCTCAAAATTTCAGAGATCCATATTCTCTACATGTTCTCCATAAATATTATTTTTCTGGAAATAATTTTTAAGTAACTCTAAGTTACACGTTAACAATTGACTGTATACTTAAGACCAATGTCCTTTATTCATGAAATAGGTCACAAAACAAAATAATAAATATAACTAATGATGTACCTGGTAACATTTCTGTGTTAAAACTGTGCAATATATGTTGCTTCCTGCAATTAGAAAATAAATTTAAAATTTCTAAAAAATTTAAACCAGAAAAATGAAGTTTCTTTTTTTTGTTTCATAAACTGTCTTTTACTGATGTACTTTGGATCCCACTAATATTTGTTGTTCACAGGCTCGCTTATATCTGCTCTGCCTTTTTTATCTATACTGAAACATCATATTCTGATATTTAATACAAATGCTTATTTTTATTGAGTTCATCAACATGCAAGTTCCACAAAGGCAAGAGTTTTTCTGTCTATCCACACATGCAGCCCAGTAGATGGATTGTAAACTTCTTGAAGGCTGGAGTTCCTAAGATTCAGCCTAGTGATTTGTGTTTTCTCAGCACTTCATTCACCATACTTGTGACGAGTAGCAACCATGACTAAAATGATAAATTAGAAGGAAGTGTGTGTGTGTGTGTGGTGTGTGTGTGTGTATTTATTTATATAGTCATGCTTTCATACAGTGGAGAAAAATCGAAACTTGGGTTTTCACATGGATTTGTCTTCTCTTTGTTCATTAATATAAAATCATTTAAAATTTCTAATATGTCTATCCATTCATAAAAGGAATCTAAAAGAAATGTTTATGAAAGAGTTAGGATATAATGGAACACTGAATGGATAGGCCTTACAGATAATAAGCAGATGGTAGGGTATTTCTATTTTCTAGATTTCTTTTACCATTTAGTATCTTATACACAGAATTTTGAAGAATAGAGATTTTGGAAGATTTTTTGACTTTGCTTCATCTCCCACCATCCAGTCAATTACTGTCAGGTCACAGGAAGGGGCTGTCATCACCGTAAACACAACTCTAGTAGCATTGGCAGATCTGCCCTGGATCACAGATAAGACTACACCAGAAAATAGGGTGTCAACAGAAATGAGTTAAACTTTTTTCTAACGGCCATCAACAAACTTGTGCAATTTTAAAGAGCATTTGTGATGTAGAAAGTAGATTTGAGTATTTCCTGGGAAATTACAGGCAAAGATTAAAGAAAATTGGGTGATCGGAAAAAAACAATTTTAATCTGTCATTAAAGTAAGTTTGAAACAGTGAAAAATTCTACAAAAAGTAATTGCAAGAGAATGGAGGACAATGGAAACTGGAAACTGGAGGTTTGTGGAGAAGAAACAGAGGTTTCTTAACAAGATCAGTTGAAGAAAATAAAAGCAATTGAAGATGAAATACAAAATTTAATATATAATTACTGTAAAATAAATTCACTCTGGTTAGTGAATCATAGATAAAAACAAGATTAAAAACTGATTTTTTCCTTATGTATGAAAATCAATTTTTAATCAAGTCATCAGTATTTGTAGTAATTTATAGAAAATGCCTATGCAGGAATGCTAAGATCAGGAAGTTCAAAATTATAAATTAATATTAGAATAACAAATAATGGAAACTCTTCTTTCTTTCCTACTACATCACCATTTTTATATTAATGTTTGAAAGTTGAAGGTGAGAATAATTGATTTTCTGTCTATGAGCTTAATTGCAATATTTGCTACCATATTATTGAGCTGAATATTAGATTGGCATTTTGCAAAACCTTTCATTTGCAGATTGTGAGCTTTTAAATTCTGTGTTGCCATCTGTCAGCTTCAAGTCCCTCCAGTCTCTATACTTTTTAAGTGGTGATAACACAACTTCATTACATAGTGATATATAGTATGCAAATGTTAATTATGTATTTGACCTTGTTAATGACATGGCAATGTTACAGTTTTGATTTGCTTTAAAAAGCTATAGATAAGATAAATTACATAAAGGATATAGAAAAGAATCATTAATGCAATTAATGGTAAGTCTATGTTAATGTAAAATGTTCCTTACATGTTACTAATTTATTCAGCTTATTTGTAAAAGAAGCAATAACATTCGTGATATATTGTTAATTTTCTAAAACTTCACATGCTATCATTCTTCTGTGCTAATTAAGAAGAAAAGTAATATAATAACTTGACATTGTTTCAGGGTACCCCAAAATAATTTAATGTGCTTTACTAGATACAATTCAACTTTATGTGTGCTTTTTTTTTTTTTTTTTTTTTTTTTTTGGTTTGGAGATGGCTAAATGTAATATTTTGAAGTACATTGTTACTATGTTTTTTTAGTGCATCAGTCAATTCTTCAGACTTCTGGACTTACATTATGCATATATCTTGCCATTTAATACCATGACAAAGTGGTCTAGAATCAACAAGATATGGATGGGTGGACAGGAATAGACCAGGAACTGGAAGTCAGAAATTCTACTAATAGAAAAGAAAAGAAAAAGAAATCAGCCGAGGTCCACTCGTGTTTTATATGCCTTCTTCTCTTCATAAGAGCACATTTTCAGAAAAATCAGATCTACAGAAAAATGGTGCAATCTAATGATACCGATGTCACTGACTTCAACTTTTTATAATGACCAGTGACGATAAAGAGCAAAGAAAAAACAAACAAACAAAAATATACACAATGACTTAGTTGTCATAGATGGGAGAAATAGAATTTACACAGAACAGAAGAGCATTCTATTGAAATATCAGGAGAGAGCAAGTTACTGGCAGAGCATAAACTGCATGAAAGGAACATTTATTGTCATGAATATTCATGTTTTTTCCCATAAGCAAGCACAATTTAGTAAACAATTTTTGAGTCTTCTCAGCAATGTAGCTAACAGTCTAAGGTGGACACTCTGAAGGAAACACAACAAAACAACAACAAACAAGCAAACAAAAATGTAACAAAACAAATAGCCCCATGTATTTAACATAGAGAAAAAAGAAAAAAAAAATGGAGAAAAATACTATGTATTGTATCCAAGTGGCAAATATCAGCTTTTAGTGGATCCTAAAAATGAGTATTTGTAGTAAATTCTAAGAATAACTAATTCACAATGCTTGCTTCTTAAAGGTAACTTACTCTCAACAATGCTATGGATTTCAGAATGTATCTAGTGAAGGATTAAATAGTATAAACTCAGACAAAGTTATTCTGAAGAATATACACATAAATAAAAAATAGCCTAATATTTAAAGTACATCAATTTAGAAAATAGGTTTCTAATTTTTTATTATGTATAAATGGAGAAATGTTAGTTTTTATTCTTATGTTAATTTTATTAGTTTTTATTTTTACATAAAATGTATACTTTTGTGCCTTAGATATAATAATTTCATTTATTCAAAGTTATATTTTTAAAAAAATTACTTAGTAATCTTTCATTTTTTAAGAATAAGATAAAAGCCTAACTTCTGTGGTTTTTCAAAAAATGTTATGTATGTACACGAAGGGTCAGTTTTTTAATTCCTTATGAAAAATCTTTAGAAATAATGTAGAAATTTTATAACTATATAATAAAGATCTAATTTAAAAATTGAGAAATGAGTTACAACAAAGAGAAAAATTTTGAAAGTCATTCAATAAAGAGATAAATTTTATAATAGGAACCAGCTCTTTAGTGTGTGATAAAAAGAAAGTCAGAAATAACATGGCCAGATTTTGGTCTTTCTAAGTTAGCTTAGTAGTTAGACACAATGCAACATATTCCCGTCTTTGAGAAAGGGCAGAAACACATCTAAAACAGTTGGTAAAAGCTGTTATTCATGAAAGGGAAAGAGACTTTCTGAGTACAGAATGGAAATGATGATTGTTTTGTTTTAGTGACTGTAAAAATGGTAATTATAAACATACTTTGGCGGGGGATATAAGAGCAGCATAAGAGTGAGGAGGTGGGGATTTGAACTATTAAAAACATTAGATGTATATATTACAATTCTCACTGTAAATGGTCATTTGTGCTTCAGAATATTATAATAACAATAGCAAGAATATTTCAAATGAAAATGTGTGTGCAAAGTACTTTTACATTAAAAAGTTAAGGATGCATACATAGAGTTATTTGCTATGAAATTTCCATTTGTATATCTGTAAGCATTCCAAAGAGTTGGTTGTTGTACAATGTTAGCAAGGGACAATTAATGTGGAAGAATTATCTTCAAAATGTCATACCTTGTCAACAATGGACCAAGGGCCTTACGGTATGCCAGCACTACAGGATTTATTTTTATTTTATATTTGATTTATAAACTAAGATACAAACTAGATATATTGAGAATTCTAAGGTAACTTAAATATTTCTACCACTACATTGCTGGCACAATAAGGTTACAAACATGCATAGCACTAAATTGTGGGTAAGAAAAGAAAAACAGAAGTGAGCAGTGAAGACATGCAAAGGGACAGATAGAACAATGTTACAAGGCTCCAAGAGATGATTGATGTAACCTTGCCAAGATATGTATGTTGACAAAATGCGCAAGATCAATATAAACTTTAAGTTTTGCTCTTATATGTATCAATAAATTGGGAAAAAATTAAAAAGAAGCTATGATCCTCAAAGGGATTATGATTTAGGATTGTTAAAAGAAGCAATCAACAGAGTGAAAGGCTCACCCACAAAAATGGGAAAAAAATATTTGCCAGCTACTCCTCAGGGAGAGGACTATTATCAAGAATATATAAAGAACTGATAAAAACCCTCCAATAATAAAGGACACAATTTTAAAAAATGAGAAACTCAAATGAATAAAGAGCTCTCAGAAAAAGTCTGAACGGACAATAAATACATGAAAAAATACTCAACATCTTTGTTCACCAAAGAAATGCAAATTAAAACAACACCGAGGTTCTATCTAATTTCAGTAAGAATGGCTGCTATTAAACACTCAATAAAATAAACAGATGTTAGCGAGGCTGTGGGACTATAAACTGGTACAAACACTATGGAAAGCAGTATAGAGATTCCTCCGAAAACTGAAAATCAGTATTTTCCACTTGACCCAGCCACATCCCTTCTAGGTATTATCCCAAAAGAGTTAAAGTCATCATATTGCAGTGGCAGAGGCACACTCATGTTTATAGCAGCACAATTTATTAGCCAAGTCTTACAAGAAGCCAATATGTCTGAGTACAAACGACTGGATAAAGAAGATGTGGCACAAATACACACTGGAGTATTACTCTGCCACTATAAAGAATAACAAATTTGGGCCAAATTTGTAGGAAAATGGATGCACCTTGATATTCACAGAAATGAATCAGACCCAGAAAGTTAAATATCATATGGTTTCTCTAACATGAGAAAGCCAAACCACAAAAAGTGTAAGAGATGTGGAGAAAATAGTAAGAAGATGGACTTTTTGGAGACAAAAAAGGAAAAGGAAGGGATGAAAGGGTGAAAAGGAAAAAGGGAGGTGATACGTAAAAAGAAAAAAAAAAAGATTGTGAAAGGAAGTTCCCAGAAGAAGCCAAGGATCCTGCAATATGGATTGAATAGATTTGTGAAGACAGTGAATGATGCACAGCCAAAGTGGGCTTGTTTTTACGCACAATTATGGCCACAGTGCCTTTTCCCCTCTGTTGCTAATGCGACTTTCCCGATTGCTAAGTGAGCCCCATGCGTCCTCTTTTTTCAAAAGTGGCTTTGGATTCCTCTAGAGACAAGTATTATTGATATGTATAAGACCTCCCTGCCAATTTAAGAGCTAAGAACCTTAGGCTGTGGCAGAGGTTCCCCAGCTTCAGGGTACCCTGCCCACTTGATGTTCCAACCAATGTTTTTGGAAAGCGCTTTTATTTATGACTTCTATTCTGTAACTCTAAATACTGCATGTAGCTGCCCCCACGTTGGAACCTGTGTGTTGGGAAAATCTGATTTTATTGTCTTGGGCCATTTTCACATATATTCAGCTCAAAAATGAATTAAGTCTTACTCTCTCTGAGATGAGAAGTGGCCTTTTGCTTTAACTGAATAGTGAACATGAAAAGTGTGGATTTGTAAAAGGAGAAGACCGTGAAGTCACCAACGCTTTAATGTGGGCACCGCTGGTCTATGTAACTTGGACCTGAGACAAATTCTGACAATAACGACATGTCTACATCTGTCTCAGCACACACATTAACTTTCTGTACATACCTCCCATCTCTAATTATTGTCCACATGAGGTATTTTGAATTATACATCTATTTTGGCTACCTAAAAACCTGTACAATAATGACACAGATAAGAAGCCTGTTTTCAGGTCCTGATTTTAGAGGTGTCATAATTAAATTTATAGTACTAGTAAGATTACTTACATCTTCCATTTTTTTAATCTGAGTTGCTTATTAAAGAATAATTAAGTGCATTTAACCTCACCATCATTCATTAAAATTTAGAAAGGAAGAAATCCAGATTACCAGAAAGAATGAAATACATATTACAACTAGCTAGATTAATAGATCAAAGGGCACATAGTATAAAAATGAGAGAAAAATCATTTATGTCAAGAATTGGTTCCTTTAAAAATTAACATTCAACATTAATATAAAAATACTCAACAATTGCTAAGAAAATTGAGCAACATACCACATGAATTATATAGTATAAAATTGATGTCTTTTCTAGGATGAATACCCCATATTACCATTATTTCAATTACTATGTTTAATAAAACTGTTTGTAATTATTTTATAAACATAAGGGTTTTATTTTGACTCATACTCCTGGACACTCAAGGTTGATGGGTTGTATGTGGTGAAGGCCTTCCTTATGGCAGAGTCCTGAGATGGCATGGAGAGTCACAAGGCAACAGACAGGGAAAAAGCAGGTGTGTGCTTGTTTCATCTCTTTTCTTCTTCATATAAAACAACTAGAATTCAATCATGAAGTCTTTATCCTAATGACTTTTCCCAACTCTATCGCTGAGCTAAGGCTTCACATCTAAAAAGTCTAGTGAGACTAAGTTTCCAAACTCTTCATTCTTCACAGTGGGGATGAACTCTCAAAACTGGAAGCCTGAAGAAACATTAAAACAATATTTGACTCATAGTATATACTATATCAACATAACAGAAGAAACAAACTACATTTTCATTTCAGATTGAAAGGAAAAGCAACTTTCCTGTATACAGAAAAAGTTCTACAAATTTTCAAGATGGAGATATCCAATAGACTAATAATAGAAGAAAATATACTATGGTGATTAAAGATCCATATGAAAACAACACAGTGGACCTCATGTTTAATGGTGGAAGATCAAAATATAATGTTTTCCTTTAAGACCAGGGATAAGGTAAGAATATCTGCTGTTACCCTTTCTATATAACAGGCTGCTGGAAATTCTAGCTAGGGCAATTTGGTATGAAAAAGAAATAAGAGATTTCAAATGTGGAACAAAATAAGCAAAATTATCTCTGCTTGAAGATGACACGATCTCTTACGTACAAAATTCCATAGAGTCTACAACAATATATTAACTAAGAAGTTATGAGTCCAAAGAGTAGAGCTTAGAGTACATGTGCTGCAAGTGGTTCTTCTAGGATAGACTAGCAATCATCAGTCTAAAAGACACTTGACGGGGCTTATATTTCCTTAGAATAAAAGATGTTGGGTTCAAGTTGACTGGCTTGTATGATGAAACTGTACCACGGTGCTGAAATACATTGAAGAAGATGTAAATAATGGAAGAACAAGTAATGAAAGTGCATCACATGTTCACAGATTAGAAGACTAGTATTGTTACGGTAACAATTTTATTCAAAATAATCTACAGATTCAAATCAAGTTCTATCAAACTATCAATGATGTTTTATAGAAATTGAAAGACAAAAATTTACCTTCAATGAATCAGTTCAGTGATTCTCAAGGAAATCTGCATAGCTAAAAATATCCAGATTGAGAAAGTGAAAGCTGTAGGACTAAGAGTTCTCTTTTCCAAAACTTACTACAAAAATACTATCAAATATCAAAATAACTTAGAACAGATATAAGGACCACATGTAAAGGTTAGTTGAACATAATACTCTCTCAAATAAAACCTGTATATACGAATAAATGATTTTTAACAAATTTTCTGAGACCATACTATAGGGACAAAGCAGTTTTATTAAGTTTTCTAAATAAATGGTACCAAAAACACTGTAATTCACATTTAAAAGAGTGAAGTTAGGTGGTTACCTAAAATGTGCAAAAAAAAAACCCTCTCAAATTGGATCAAGAATTAAATATAATACTACAGCTATAAAAATTCTTAAAAGACAAGCCAAAAGTTTCATGAGGTTTCTATTGGCATGTAGATGTACAAATTACCAAAGATGAATACAATTATTTTCTATCACAAATAAAGTCTAAGAAAATATTAATTATTAGAAAAATGATGATTTCATACAAGTTATTTTTGCATATGACAACAAAGGTTGAGACAACAAAAATCGTAGAAAATTTCACTGCATAATAACTTTAAAAATTACCCCCCAAAAGGAAGTAAAAACAGAAATGGAGTTAAAAGTACCATGGTATGGCAGTGATTCTACACTTCAAATATTTAAGAATTGAATATTCAGAATACACAGTGGAGTCCTATAATTTAGCAATAATAGCAACAGCAATAAAAAGATCTCAATCTGAAGTGGAATGAGCCCTTGAATATATGTTTCTTCAAAGAAAATATATAAATTGCCAAGAAACACATGAAAAGAGATTTGTAATTACTAGGAATTACTCTAATCACTAAGAAAATACAAATGAATGCCCCAGTATGAATCTATTCTACATGTGTTAGAATGACTACCATAACCACTTAGAAAATAGTAGATTGTTGAGCACACGAAGAAAGCATATCACCCCTTCTGCATTGGTGGCGTGAGTAGAAAATGGTGCGGCTGCTGTGTGAAACATTCTTGCAGTTCCTCAAAACACAAGTGTAGTCTTACCAGAGGACTCTGTGACTTTTGTTTGGGTATATAGACAAAAGAATTGAAAGGATTCTCCAAGAGATGTATGTTCTTCCTTAGCACTATCCACAATAGCTAAACCATGGAGTAAACCAAGTGTCCATTGACACAGAGATAGATAAACAATACGTGTTATTTACATATGATGGAAAATTATTCAGCCCTTAAAAGGAAGGAAATTCTGACATTTGCTACAACACAAATGGCCTTTTAGAATATCGTGCCAGGTGAAGTAAGCCAGTAACAGAAGTAACACTTCACGATTACAGTTTATATGTGGCACCAGCATAGTCAATATCAATGGAAAAGAGAAAAGTGTTGGTTTCCAAGAGTGAGGGTAAAGGTAAATAGAGAGTTATTAATTTTTGTTTGTAGGATAATACAAGAGGAAATGAGTTATAGAAACATTTTAGCAGTACTTACTGGTAGAAATTTGGTGTCCTGTTAGTTAGAAAAATTTATAAGAAAAAATACATTTGTTGTTAAACTAAGTTGCTTAAAATTTTTTCTAGGGAAATATGTGTAATAACTTCCAAAGAAATTTAAATTATATCTAGCTATATTAAGAAAAAAAAGAAATGATTAGTTTAAAAAATTAATTGTACTTCCCTTATTATTCTAGTTTCTCACATTTTACAAATCTATTTTTTTAATTGAGTGCCTATATATGCCTACCTGTGTGGTAGGAATGTCAGATAAAATTGATAAAGGGAAAATTATATTTGAAAAAAAATTACACTTCGTGTTTAATAAAGACCATTAATTAATACATTAGTTTTTTTCTTTACGGGTGACCTAAAAGCTGTTTAGTATTTCAAAGACATGTATCTGTATCGAATTCTATTTGCTGTGTTGACTTGGATCCAATTAATTGTGATATAGTCATACCCTTTTTAAAATAAGGACTGAAGCAGAACACAAGGACTTCCGGTTTACAAAAGGCCTACTTCGTTGAAAAAACTAAAAACAATTCTCAGAGTGTAGAGAAATTCTGTGTTTCAGAAATCAGCACAGGTAAAATAATTGTTTTGTTTTTATTTATTTTCTCTTGTTGCTATTTGTATTAGTAATGACCCGCATTATGGCCTTAAGAGAATTTGACAGTTTAAAAACGCCACTGTCATTATTTTGTTTGGTTTTATATTTTTGTTGTAAAGGATGTATCTGTTTAAAAAGCCCTCCTTTCACTTCTGCACAATAATCTGAACCTAGCAACGCACAAGCATGGGACTCACTATGCATTTCTCCTACTTCTCATTAGACTCTGCGTTCAACAGAGACCAATGAATAGACTGAATTGACAAAATACGCGTTTTCCCTTTTCCTGATGTGCTGAAGAAGACAGATAGAAAATATTGCTTCCCCCCCTTCTCTAAAGCATTTCAACTTTCACACCCGACGACGCCTTCAACACTCTCCCCATCTCACTAGCAGTCTGTTAGGGATCTTCCCCTTTCATCTGTCCGCGAATTTGTCCTCATGAAATCATCATAGCTGAACTGCTGTTCTTCTCCGTCTTTATTCCATCTCTGTATGATAATAATGATCTCATTTTATTTTCAGAAACGCTGACATGCAGCTAGAGGTTTGAATTATTATTTTTATATTTCCGGAAAGAAAAGTAATTGATTCTCTAAATATTCCGCTTTGTGTATGTATTGAAGACGAACACAAGACAGCAGCACAGAATTTATTCTGAAAGAAGGTCGAGGGAAGTAGGTAGGAGATTGTGTTGGATTAAGAAGAGCCTGTGCTCAATCTTTCTGTTATTTAGAGCAACAAGATTTTTAACGTGATTTAATCTCAATAAATGTACTGATTTACTGTGAGCATTAAATCAAGAAATGTATATTAAAAAATTACTTCAGTTCCTAGGACCTAGAAGCCAAGTTCAACGCTTTACGAAAGGAGCAATTGTCTCCTGACTCTAAGAGACTGTATTGAACTGTATCGACCGGGACCATTGAGAGTGAGCGCCCCAGTTTTATTTTCTGATTTCAGTTAAAAAAATGTTTTTTCTTTTTCCTCTTTAGCAGGACATTAGCTGTGGATTTGCCCTGTGTTGCTTTTTATCTGTATGAGTTAAATTCCTTTTATACCTGTTTTCATCAAGTATGAAAGATGAGAGCATGTTGGGGTTTGTTGAGTTTTGTTTTTTTAAATCTATTAAGATAATCGCACCATTCTATCCTTGATTTTATTTATGTGGTGTGTTTTTCCATTTATTGCTTTATGTATTTTGAATCATCCTTTTATCCCTAAGATAAAATTGATTTGGTTACAGTGTGTAGTCTGTTTAACAGTGTTTGAATTCTATGAGCATGCACTTGAAGATACTTGCATGCATGTGCGTGAAGGATATGAGCCTGCCAATTATCTTTTAGTTGTTATCTTACCTCCTTTTCTTGTTGTTATCCAATTTTCATTGTAGGTCATTTTCATAGACAGTTTCATAGACAGAATTTGGGAACATTAATTCCCTTTCAATTACATGGGAAATTTTGTAGAGTATTATCATAGTTTATTTCCATATATCTTGAGAGAGTCAATGGCAAATCCATCAGGCGCCAGGCTTTCCTCAGTCTGTACAAATTCTATTACTCTATCAGTTTCATTTCTTGTTTCTGGTCTTTTTAGGGTTTTTATATTCTTAATTAATTTTGGTAAATGATATGTATCTAGGAATGTATCTATTTATTGTGGATTCGTGCATTTATTGCCTTGTAAGTGCTTTTTCCAAATAATTTCCAATAATTCTGTGGCTCTTAGTGGTCTTTGTTGCAATCAGAATTTTTTAATTTCTAATTGTGTTGATGTATGTCTCATTTGACTACAGGTTTGCCTATTTTATGTATTCTTTCAAAGAAAAGCTCTTAGATTCATTGATCCTTTATGTTGATATTAGTCACAATTTCATCACTTAATAATTTGAATTTTATAAGTTTTCTACTAGCTTTGGATATGTATTGTACTTATGTGCTGTACTTTTTAAATAGGACCTTCAAATGCATGACTAAATTGAGATTTATCATGTTTTCTTTTACCCTGAACTAACTATTTCACACTGAGCTAGAGAATTCAGAAAACAAACCTTGGTGAGAGAGAACTTGGGAAAAAAACCAAGGTAAAATAAGATAGAAGCAAAAATGATAATTAGCATTCACACACAGTTGCAAACAATATGTGCTACACCAGCACTTTACAAGAGAAAGAAAAAATGATTTTAATTATAGCGCTTTTGTGTAAGAAATGAAGTGAGGAAGTTGAGAGATTTGAGAGAATATTCAAGGTGAAGAGGAGGAAAAATAGAAAAAGAAAGCCTGAGAAGGAATATTAATAGACAATGAGAAGATACAGAGAAATTGAAGCCAATTAGTACCCTAACAGAAACACTGATTTGACACACTCTACGAAACAACCTTGCTTGATATGTGACCTGAGAAGATACAATGACGTGATGTCTGTGACGTAAGATACTGTAGAAGTGAAAGCCATAATTAGCAGTTATTAACACCTACAGCCACATATTCACCCCCTTGCACTTACTGAAAAAAAATTAAAAGAAAGAAAAGAACCACAGATTTGCTATTTTTTTCTTTGATTGATATTGGACTGATTAAGGCTACTACTGGAGCCTTAATTACTCTAGTCTTCTCCTCAGTCCACATAGGAGAGGTTTAGAAAACTGTAGGAAGGCCTCTGAGTTCCACCCCTCTGTGAATTTCAATAAGTCAGCTGGTGGCTAAAGAAAATCCCACATACTGACTTAGGTATTTGAGAATGAAAGGTCTGGGGAAACCAAGCTGTTTGCTCGATGTTCCAGTCATGTAGTCTCTGGGCAGGTTTGATGAGTAGGCCAAAGCTCCATAAGTTTTGCAACCACACTTTTGGAGATGTGGCTGGTCCATGTCTTCTTGCTGCTCTCTTTACTCTAAGTGCCTCTGAGCAGATAGCAGATAGCAGGGCTAGTGGGTGCGCCATTATGTAACATGGCAGCCCTTGCACACAGCCTTCTCCCCAGGAATCCCTTCTCCCAACCCCAATGCCCCACCACCACCTCTCCCCAGAAGCTGGCGCTCTCCTACTACAAAATCTCTCATAGTTGAACTTGTTGCTTGACAGCACATTTAAACTGCCCTTGTTTCATTCTGTTCACCCACACTACTGGGAATCTCAATGCCCTGAATGGGGTCTCCAAAGCTTGAGGTATACATATACATATAGTTCTCAATATCAACTTCAGTTTGGAGTCTTTCTCAAAAGCTTGTGACTTTTTTGCTTGCTTGTTTTGTAGCTTGTGTCACAGTCACATTTTGTTCCTTTGCTTCTCTAATTATTAAGGTGAGTAGCTTGTACCACAGGAACACCTATATTGTAATGTTATGCAGAATGTGAGAATTCCTTCTTCTAAGTAGAGGAAGTTAGTCAAGAGCTCTAAAATATTTTTAATTCAGCCACTGAAATTTCTCTCCTTACAAGTTTGATTTTGGGCTTCCTAAATCTCCCTTTTTTAATTGCTTGAACACATCATGTTAATAGTGATTGCTTTGATGTGTATATTCTACTATGAATTGTTAATTGATTTTAACTGGTAAATTTATCTTGTAATTATGGCTTTAGTTTTCCTACTTTTTATAGGCATGGCAATATGTGATTAGAAGCCATCTATTATAAATTTTTCTTTGCGAATTGGTGGATATTCCATTTTATGCTGGATATTTTTCTCTTCCTATGAATACCTTTAACATTGTCTTGTATCATAGCAAAGTTACTTAGAAACAGGTTGATTACTTGAATCTTACTTTTAAGCTTTGTTCAATAAGACTAGAGCAGCATTGGTGTAAGGCAAGTTCTTCCCTACTAGTGCTGTTTTCCATTCTCAAGGCTCTATGAACAATGTTTCCTACCTAAATACCGGAAAAGACGTACTATTTTTATGTTTGTGTGATTATTGAGATCTGTTACCTCTGTCTTTCAGATGATGGGCTTACAGATTTGAGTTATACCCACTACATGGCTGAGTCCACTAGAGGAAATCTCCATTGTTACCTTTTATCCTTAGGCAGTACTTTCCTCTCTTATTTTTAGTCCTAAAGATTCTGATCAAATTGTTCTCCCAAGGTTTCAACTGTTTTCTCAACTTACACAGCTCAATAGCTCCATCTGGATCATAGTCCCAGCCCTGTTCATCAATTTGGAAATTGTTTTAAGACTCTAGCCTGGGCACCACAGGATATAAATATTGTTTTATATTTTTTCAAGATGTATTGACCTTTAGTGTGTTTGAAACTGCTGATTAGTTTTATTTGGTCCAGTCCATATTTTTGCAATGTTACATATTTTATTTTGTATATAGTATTAGATCCTGCATTTTATTTCTATTTTTATTCACTTTTATTTGTTTTAATTAGGAAGTTAATCCAGGTTCTATTTCTTCATGTTCTTCATCTCATTTTGAATACACTTTTTTTAGTTTTTGACCATTCATCTAAAATGAATGATGTTGCAAGTCATTGGTTACTCATTGGATTATGTTATAAATTTAGCATCTCCTAAAAAACTCCGTAGCCACTGTTTTCTAATTTTGCATTTTTATCTTCTTACGGGTGATTTAAAAATTGATAAACGAATGCAAAATTAGATAAAAATATTGAATTATACACAGAATAAATACAGTTGTAATTTTTAAAAATCATTTTTCTTAAATGTATTATAAAATTTGAAGTTAAATTTTAATGTATTAAAGTAGATAATAAAAATAAATCTAGATCAAATTTTCTGAAAGCGTGTTCATAATTTATCAAACATTTTTACTTCTATTAAGAAATTCAGTACTGACTCTTGACCAATAATGTTCCAGGAAAGAGACAGGATATGACATCAATATCTACTCATACTAAACATTCTTATTCTTTGTGCTACACAAAATATAATGGGTTTCTAGAACTTCTAAGACTGAAATATAGAAAACTTGATGGAAAATTAGTAAGTAATGAGCAGAAACACAAGTAGGAGATCCCAATTATATTCATCTAAAAGTTAGTTTCTAAATTTTAAAATTTGCTATAATTAAAGTAATTTAAAACAACAAAGAAAATACTTAGAACTATATATGACTATATCTTTTTAAAAAGGCCTTTTCTCAAATAAACTATTTTTAAGTCATTGGATGCATTTTAACTCTCTGATTTTGTAAAAATCAAATACCCCTTTGTAGTAGTTTTACAGCTTTATTTAGAAGACGATGGGTTATAATGTTCAGGGTGCTTATTGTTTCGAGCCAAGAAGTAATCTACATAAAACTGGCTTCAGATTTCTTTTCTGTTGTATATTTTTACTACGTTTTCATAGAATGTTCTGCCTAAAATACAAACACACAGATGGTAATATACTGTTAGCAGCCATAAGGTTGAAGTGTGTTTGTGTGTGTTGGTTGGGAAATAACTGTAAAATGAAGTACTCATAGACACTAAACAAAATCCACTTCTCTAGATATTTTATAATATAGCTACATATGGAGCACTTTAATTACCATAATATATGCTTCTAAAATTAGGCTTGTTTACTTCAATGAAAAATTACACAGCCTTTGAAGGCCAAACCCATGTTGCCTCCTGGTTTTCAAGATGAAAGAAAAAGGTTTTATAACCTAAAGGAAATGAAAAAGGAAAAAGAAATATAAGGAAAAAGTTTTTTAATTGAACCTATTTACTCAATCTGATATATAGTTAAAGTGTGTTGCAGTGTCCTTGTAAATTTATTTGATGTAAACGTAGCAAGTTATAGTTGGTACTTATATTTTAAAAGAAATTTGTTTTTTAACTTGTTAACAATAAAACTTTTAAAAATGTATACTAGCTCGTTATACTTATTTCTTTCCAATTCAATATTATTACTGCACAAACAAAGAGTTCCAATTAAGAAGCTATTTCTGTTCCTAAAAAGCAAATATAATTATTTAAGCACTCAAACGTCTAAACAGTTTCAAAATGATGTACCTAAAGAACCGACTCTACAGTAAAGAGATGGCTAGCTCTAGAGAAATAATTACCAGGCCCTTTCCCTAGATTTAAGATAGTGACATATGAAATGCATGCAGATCACTGATGTAATGGATGAGAGAGAGATTAAACTGAGAGGCTCAGTGGACATGTTGGATTTTGACATTACAAGGTTAAAAAGGTAATAGACAAATAAAATCAGGTCAGTGATGTTTACCAAAAATAGTATCACAAATTTGTATTTGTCTTATTGTTTGTAATATCAATAAAATATAACCTTGAACTTTTCATTTTTAATTTGAGTATTCATTTTTCTTTTATTAGTAAACTGTTAAATGTCTTACTGAGACATATAAGCTTGGTGTCAATATATACATAGTTGTGTCCTCTGTTGTCTTATAAAACAACTGTTACTTCTTAAAAGCTAAACCTTTGGTTATGTACTCTATCTCAGATCTTATTTATATTTAGCATATTTGCATGTTAACTTATTTCTAATTCTAACATGTAAAATAATCTATATTTTAAAAATACATGGTAATTATATTATTTTAATGAAGTTGATAATTGCTTAATTGTGCCTGCAAGTCATAATTCTCACTTAAATGCATGCTATTTCTTTTTTATTTTCTTCAACTTATTTTTTGCAGATTATATTCATCTGTGGGAATTTAGAGAAAAACATATGTTAAACCTCCTAATTGCTATTTTCCCTAAAGATTTTTTTCTTTTAAACTTAGTAATTGAACGCTGTGAGAATCATCTTGTGATTTAAATTCATTGATAATGAATTACAAGTTAATGATAAATGTTCAACTGGCAAAAAAGATCAAAATCAAAAGTAAACTATTTTTTTTTTCCTTAGCTTGGTTTATCTATGACCTGTCGGAATCAGACAAAGTATGAAGATATCTCCTGATCTTCTTTGGCATTTTGTTTGTGACTATGTCACTTATATGTGTACAAAATAATTAAACTCTGAATGGAAAAAGTTGAAAGACTCCAAATGTTGTACCAATAACAAACAGGTCAAACAGTGTTATGTATGCAATGAACTCAGAGATGCCCATTGATATCTGCACTAACTCAAGAAGTTTCATCATCATACATCATTTCTTTCCCCTGCCTCCTTCTGTACCCAAGGATGTCCCCACAGCAGCCCCCATATTTTTTTTTAAATCACCAGGGACTTTGTGTAAGGCAGATTTCCACTGATTGGGAGAAGATTATGTATTCGCCATCTCAGCTTCACTTCAGATCATCGGACACTAGATTCTTCTGAGGAGTTTGCAACTTAGACATCTGAAATGAACGGTTCACAGTGAGGATCATGCATTTATGAAAATCTGGGACTGTTGCTGACCTGACGAGAGGTACATCTTAGGTGATAAGGGGAGCAGTTGGAAGCAGGTGGCCTGATGTGTGGCCTGGTTTCTGACAGGCCATAGGTTGGTACTAGGCCATGGCCTGTATTTTGGAAAACCTCTGCAGGACTGTACTCTGTGAGTTGAATTCATTGTAAAACCAATTCCTTTATCACAAACATTTTTTTTTTTTTGAGTACCAAACTAAAACACACACACACACACACACACACACACACACACACACACACACACACACTGGAAAATATAGCAAGCCTAGATCTATATAAGAAAAAGGACATTGCTGTAGATAACAGATAATCTTTCCCACTGCATAACTTTGTATATAACTGTTTGCAACTTGATACTTAAAAAAATGGAGCCAACTTGTGTTGAATGTGGGACCATGAAAAAGGACTCAGTCCTGTACATGACAGGATAGCCTGGGAACAGTTCACCTTCTCTCAGCCCTTTATAATCCTTGCCCCATAGGGAAAAGCAGATTCCAAAAATTAATGTAGCTACTTAGATTGTAGGATGGAAAACTATCGCTCCAAATTAACCCAAATATACATTAGCTACCTTTAAAAATAAGCCTGTGCATCTTTGTTTTATCAACATCGTCATCCTCCTTAGTAAGAGTGAATTTTACATCAGTTTCGAGACCTTATACATTGATATGTCAGCCTCTGTACTGATCCACAGAGGCAGGTAGCCTCTTTGACAATGACCGTAACCCTTTTAATACCCCTAGCAAATTGTGCAGGAAGTCATTCCTCCCGATTTCTGCATTGAGCAACTTATTCCCTAAAGTGTGAGATTTGATTACCTTTTCTCAGCATGCATCCAGACAAATGTTATTATTGGTCATAAAATTATCCAGCCCAGTGACCTATGGTGACAGTAAATTTCACAAGGTGACTGCCTGCTGAGTGCAGCATCTTCTTTTATTTGTTCTAAATATTTTATATTATGGAGCTGGAAAAATAGGGAAGTAACTTCAGGTGTTTAAATACAGTGACACTGATGTTAACTTGGAAAGGCACAGGTGTACATAGGCCTTTGCTGAATCAGTTGTCAAATCTAGCAAAAAAACAATAGAAGATACCTAGTTACATTTAATTTAGAATTTTAAAAAAATGATGTTGGTATAAATAAGCAACATGACATGTTTGGAAAAACCTGATAATACAAATTTAAATCTGCTGTTTTTCTAAAATTCTGATTTTTATAGATTTATTTTTTATTGCATCTGACACATGTTTTTAAGGGATTCATTTTGTGTCTGCATCCCCAAAGCCATTTGTACCAATGTATGCTGTCTTTATCTAAATGATTTATGCAATTAACCTTTTAAAACAATGGTAAACAAACAAGTAATGTTGCAAATTGTGCTAATACTCTTTTGACTCACTCCGGGGTTACCTAGGCTGGAATGCTTGCCAGAAATATCGGAAAAATAAAAGACTAAGTGCATTTGATATAAAGGGAAAGGAATGAACAAGAACACAGAAAGTAAGATTTTAAAGAAAGAAAACAGTGCCTTTTAGACAGACCCTAGGACAGTATCTCTGAATTAAAGTCTTTCTTTTATCTCCGTTCTTGGAACTGTTCAGAGATCTACATGTAAAATTTATAAATGCTCATTGAAATGTGCCTCTTAGCATTGCAGATTCTAGTTTTAACTGTCATCATGATGCAATTGTCCCTATAAGAAAATCTGCATGCCACTGGAAAGGTCATGAGAACAGCGGCCTTGATGTTAGTTCTTTGTAATTCTCTTCTCAGGAAAGCTAACTAGAACACATGATCTGTAGAGAAAAGTGAACATGCACAAGCACACGCACACACACGTAGTGAGAAAGCAAGTTGGTTCACTTGCATGAGTACTATGACAGCTATGAAGAAATTTTTGCAGACATCTCCTATCTCAAAAGAAATAGAAATTTTCTACCTCAGTAGACAATAAGTGAGAAGTTTTATAAGAAAAGTTTTAGTATGATAGAATTTCATGCATGTTTATGTAGGATAAAACAAAATGTATTTCAATAACTGACCATCAACTTTGGAAATTTCTTTATAGTGACTGTACGACTGCAGTAATTGCTTTTGGTATTATCAATATAAAATAAGATAATTATGTAAGCAACCTGTTTTCCTGACATTTTGCCTTTGATTTTTTAAATGCCATTATAAAATATTTTTAAATCAAGTTTTAATATTTAGGAACTTTATCTACATTATCTATATATTTTATATGTAGCTCAAGCTAGTTTTTCTTCACTCTAAAAAAGAACAGCCAAAACAGCAGCAACAAAACTGAGCCACAAATTGTATATGTCTTATAGACCTCTGAAAAGTGACAGTGGAGATATTCCCAACATGCTTTAGAGAAATCTAAACACTTTTGTTCAATTTTTACCTGCATATTCATCCTATATCACCCTTAACCATAACCTAAAAAAAGTAATTACTTTGGATAGAGGATGCAGAGTATTTTATAAGCATGTGATACAGTAATTCCCAGTCCTAGTTCAAAGTAAGGTCCAAGGGAAGGCACAGTGGGACATTGAACATTTTTTTCATGTGAGACTAGAGCTATCATTACTGTTTTGAATACAAGATTTTATTTTAGTGTGCATGTATAGTTACAAAAAGAAATGTCACGTGATAGTGGTGGGTTACTAGAAAGAGGAAGAACACACTGAAATCCCTTGCTGTTAGCATAGCTGATACTATAGGAAAGCCCTTCAATGAGATGCTATGCAAATCTATGATGAAAAGGCTACCAGTAACTACGTTTTTTTTTCTGAGAGATTATAGTGTAAAATCACCCCGTAGATAACTCAGTAGTCTAAAGAAAGCCTTGCAAATAGATGCCTCACTACTTCAAAAGCTTACGCAAAAATAAAGAAGACAAAAAATTGGCAATATTTTCTATTTATGAAATATGAATAATGATTATACCTCTTACTAAAAGCATATTATGGCCTTTGTATAGCTTATCTCTACTACCACTATTGTATGAGAAAGGAGGCAGGTCAAATCGAAGAACCAGACTGATATTTAATTTATACTTTACAAATGAGTATCTTGTTTAAGTTCAAGAATACATTAACATTATGGGTTTAAGAGTAACAAAATATTGGGATCGCAGAAAAACTAAAACCAAACATAGCAAAGAGATGATAAATTTCCACTGTTCTCACCACAAAACATGTATTTGAAGGGATGGGTCTGACAATTAGCTTAACTTAATCATTTCACATGATTTAGAGGCATTTTAACATCATTTTTGTCCTGTTAATATACATTATTTGTCATTATTTTTTCCATTTTTATTAGTATTCACGTGCAATTCACAATGATTACATTAAATTTGAGAATTTTGTGCACACATACATGACATCAAGTTCACGTTCTCTTCCCCGCCCCCTTTTTCACTCTCCCACACATGCTTTCATTCTCCCTGAGTCCCAATATGTCTATTTATTTACATATTTAACTATTTATATATTTATTTCTTTATTTCTTTTACTCTGTTATTTAGACTCTGGGTTTTTTTTATATTAGAAAAACCAATATTTACTCTTCTGAGTCTGCTTTACTCCTTAATCATAATAATCTCAAGTTGTATCCACTTACTTACAAATGATTCACATGTCCCGGTCCTACGGCAGAGTAGTACTCCATTGCCTAAATACCTTAATCTATTGGTCTATTGACAGATATTCTGTAATAGTGTAGCAAAAACATACATTGGAGGGCTAGAGAATTGGCCCAATGGTTAAAACGCTTGCCTTGCAAGCACAAAGTCCTGAGTTCAATTCCGCAGCACCACATAATAGCCGGGCATGGTGGTGCAAATCTGTAATCCCAGCACTCAGAAGGCTGAGACAGGAGGATTGCCATGAGTCCAAAGCCAACCTGGTCTACATTGTGAGCTCAGGACCAGCTTAGACTACAGAGTGCGACCCAGCCTCAACAAACAAACAAAACACATTGGAGAAAGGTTAGTCTTTTCAATAAGTGGTGCTGAGAGAACTGGTTATTCATATACAAAATGATTCCTGACCCGCATTTATTGTCATATACTAAAATCAAATCAACATGAATCAAAGACTTAGATATTAGAGTGGAAACATTGGATCTCTTGGAAGACAAAATAAATAAAACTGTTGAAAATATAGGAGCACACAAAGAACTTCTCTATAGGATACCTGAGGCAAAAGAAATAATCCACATAATCAACATGTGGGCTTATATCAAATTACAAAACTTCTACATAGCAAAAGAAACAATAAAGTGAAGAAATAATTGATGGAAAGGGGAAAAATTACTACCTCTACCTTGGCCAGGCTAGTAGCTAGAATATACAAAGAACTGAAAGAAATACAGAGCCCTGAAAGTCAAGGACCCAATTAAAACATTATTAGGTGAAATGAATAGACAATTCTCAAAAGAAGTACAAATGACCAGCAAATATATATATAAAAAATGTTCAGCATGCTTAGTAATTAGCAAAATGCAAATTGAAACAACACGAAGAAACCTCTTACCCCAGTGAGAAAGGCTTGTATCAAGAACCCAAAAAGCAATAAATACTGGCAAGAATGTGGTAAAAATGAACCATTTTACATTACTGGTGGGACTATAAACCTCTATGGAAAGTAGTATGCAGATTTCTCAAAAAAGCAAAAATACATATTTCATCTGATCTAGCAATACCTCTTCTGGGGATCTTTTCAAAAGAGTTAAAACAACATATAACTGTAGAGATACAGTCATGCCCATAACAATGCAACTGACTTGTCAGCAGTCTGTAAAATTTAAGAGATTGTGTTTTTTCTACTAAACCTATCAATATTTAATATTTTTTCCTGGATAGACCATTGCCCTTTTGCTTTTGATAAGATATTTGGTTGTACATCTATCGGGAATAAGAATAGGAGGAATGCTGGTGTCCTTTGGTAGTTAGAGGTAGGAACGCTGCTAAATTCTCTGTAACACTTAGGGAGTCCACATGACCAAAAATTAGGTGGCACAGGCACTTTAACTGAGCATCACTAATGTAGAGGAAGCCTTCCACTAGGCAGCTTTGAAACCCATATCAGCTATTTATTGTTAAAAAAGAAGATAAAGTCATATACAACAGTATTACAGAAACCACAGAACCAAGAGCTCAAACACCTCTGCTATTCTCTGCCCTGGAAATGTAGGCCAGGCTAAACCTTTTTAAAGGAATAGTGATGTCTCTTTTTATTTAATATAGTTCTTATGATCCACATGATCTCTTTAAGGTACCAATTAAACTATGACAAATGTAATTGTTATAGAATTCGGTAATATAACTAGTCATCCTAGCCCTGTCTAAAGGCTTGTATTCAGTCCTGTTTATGTAGAGAAAATTCTGTGTCTTCCCTAATTTAGAAAAAGAAAAAAGATAAACAAATGAAAACCCATCTGGATTAACTTTGACTGACAGTGACAATAAATTCAACACAATAGTGTCTAAGCTAAGTCAAACTTCTGCTCTATAATTTTATAATTTTCTAACTGTTGTATTTTTGTAAAAATATAAGACAATTTCTTTCTTGTTTTTAAGATATGGTTTCGCTCTGTAGCCCAGTCTGGTCCTGAACTCAGTATGTAGCCAAGGCTGACCTCTGACACATGGCAATCCTCCTGCCTCAGTCTCTTGCATGCTGAGATTACAGGTGTGCACCAACGCTCCCAACATATGTGGTACGAGAAAATATAACCCAGGACCTTGTACTTGCAAGGCAAGAGCTTGAATTTCTGGGCCAGGCCTCTCCGTAATAACCTGCCCACCTAGCTTGTTAGGATGATGAGAGAACAGGGCTAACTAACTTCACCTTACAGTTGGCGTCCTACTCCCAGATGTATCAACTTCCAAGTGCTATTAGTAAAATGTTTATTTCCAGAACTGTGAGTGAGCCTGTTCAAAGCAGAATGATAATTCAGTTTAAATTATGTATCTGCAATTTTGTGAGATAAATTATTTTTGACCAACTGAGTGTGGATGGTTACACAGAGCTATAAAGCTGATGCACTGTGCTCGGACCTTGAACATGGCAGAACCACAGGATTTTACACTTCATTGACTCAATACCATTTATTGTATTTATTGTAGTTTGCATCTGGACTGTCCCCCAAAGTCTCATGTATTTGGTTGTGATGGTTTGTCCATGGAACCATGTGCTGTTGGGACCTGCTCTTGGATAAAGCTAGAAGTCCCAAAGGGCCAGATGTCAGGAAGGATTTAGCTAAGGACACCATAAAGTATCTGCAAGTTTGCTTTTCCATTGGGTGGAAATGAGCAACAGCATTCAACATATTTTTAATCTCATCTCATTTATTTTAATTAATTAATTTATTGTTTGTTTGTTTATTTATACGAACCAAGGTCTCACTCTGTAGTCCAAGCTTGTCTTGAACTCACTATGTATCCCGGGTTGACCTAGAATTCATGGCAATTCTCTTGCCTCAGCTTCCCGAGTGCTGGACTTAATGCACTCTAATATATAGTGCTGGGTGGTGGAACCCAAGGGCCTGCATTTTCTAGGCAAGTGGTCTGATCTCTAAGCTACCCTTCCGCCCTTCCACAGCTCTTACAGACATGGAAAAGGATTTCAGAACTGCTTCACAAAATGGCACGGATGATGGGATAAGTGTATTGAAAGTTGGTAAGGGAGCAGATATTTCAAATGGAGGTTAAAGACAATGTGTTGTTTCTGTAATAATTTCTTTTTAAAATTTAAACCCTTATACTTCACATTAGCAGGATCTTTTCACTGTTCAGAACTTTCCAAGATTCAAAGCGAAAAATACAATTTTTTTAAAAACTTTTTTTACTTGAAAATGTTGAATTTTATAAGGAATAAATATTGTTACTGGTTTTCCTTGAGTAACAGGTTTGTTTCGCTAATTGTGAAGAAGCTGCCAGCCAAGTGCCCTTGTCTGCTTCGTCATCGGTGATTTCTCAGTTGCTCTTTCAAGTGAAAACAGTGCTCCAGGCCAGCTTCGGCCCATGACTCAGACCAGTGTCCTGGCTTTGGGCTGCTTTGACACAGAGTCTTAGGTTTAGCAATTTATGAACCATAGAAAACGATTTTTCACGGACCTGGAGACAGGAAATGCAAGTTCAGATTGTCAGTGTATTTAGCGATGACTTGTTCTGTCGCTGTGTCCTTCCTACAATTATTTGTCAGGAACAGTCTTAGAGGCTGAGATGAAGGGACGGACACTTTGGCTGTAGACATAAAGAAAAATGGCCTAGAAACAAATATTTGTATTGTGCTTTGGAAATGTTTTCACAAATTCATTGACACCCCTGTCTTGGAGAGCCCAATTTTTTTTTTTTTTTTTTTTTTTTTTGTTCATCTTTAACATAGGCTCTACCTGATGTTTGAACAACAATGATGTGTGTCTTTGGAAAGGAGGATTTGAGAGGCCCTGTGGCTTCATTCTTGCTGTCCTCCTCTCTCCGGGGTCACTCTCGCTGGGCAGGCAGAGGAGCTCTGGGAGAATACCCAGAATACCCACATAATGTGGCTACTCTGTGAGCTTGCCATGCTGATAAACCATGCACAATTGCAACCAGGAGTTCATGTAACCATAACTGTAGCTGTGTTGTTGACTAAAACTTCATGAGGTTGTGTCCTAAAAAATTCTAGTCTGTGGGGTGCGTTGGCACAGACAGGCCTGTAATCCTAGCACTCAGGGAGGCTGCGGGTGAAGGACAGTCGTACTTAGAAGTTTGGTAACTAAGTGAGACTCTGCCTCAAAATCAAAATTAAAAAATGGACTGAGGATATATAGTTCTGTGTGGAGACCCTGGATTGGATCCCCAGTATCATGAAAGAAAAGAAAAAGAAAAAAGAAAAAAAAGTCTGCCAAAGCCATTCTCAAATTTCTGACATGCAGACGCTATGAGATAATAGAATTTCTAAGATTAGGTTTTGTGTTATTCTTATTTACTTATTTATTGTAACTATTTTTATTGAGATAGAGTATCACTCTGTAGTCCTGCCTGATCCTGCACTCCCTACTCTGCAGGCTGGCCTCACACTCACAGTAATTCTCCTACCTCAGCTTCCCTCCTATATGCTGGGATTGCAGGTGTGCGCTGCTGCACTCAGCTTCAAGTTTTGCATTACGTAGCAGATAAACTCATGGACCACTGTGGAAGGGGCAAGCCCAGGAGAAAAGTTGAGCACAGAACACAATGGGAGACGTGAGTTGCACTGTATAAACTATTGTGGTAAGATTTCTGTCTCTAAGTAATGTGTAGGCAGACACATGCTTAAAATCAGAAATTATATAATGCTGCTAATTATTTCCTTTTGCTTCAGGCTCATAAATGTTCTGATTCATCCTGTCTCTAATGTTTTGACATATTTCTCATGAAGGATTTTCACATTTGTTTTGGTTTAAAATAGATTTCATTAAAATTGTATTTATCCCAGTTGTTTTTGTTTCAGCCATTTACGTTTTACAGTGGGGCAAGTGCCTCATTCATTTCACCCTGGTCTCAGTGCCTCTGGGGGAGGAATGGCCACTCAGACAGTTTCAGGTAAGGAAAAGAGTTTGTGTAAAAAATGAAAGACAGGCGAACACACAAGAATTTGTAGCAGTGTCTTAGAGTGGTGATCATGTATTGTGATTTGGACCTCAAATGTCCTCCAGAAGTATTATGTTTTTGGATGCTCTGGATTGCCTATGGAACCATGTGCCAGGATATGGGTGGGGGGCTGGTCTGGAGGGTTGGGTTATGGGAATATGGCGGGTTACAGGTGTGTGGTGGAGGACAGGTGTGTGATAGATTATAGATTACATGTATGTGGTGGATCAGGGGCTTAAACCTATAAGGAGATGGAAGGATTGTCATGAGTTCGAGGCCAGCCTAGGCTACATAGTGTGTTCAGGACCTGCCTGGACTTCAGGAATGCAGTGTGAGATCCTGTCTCAAAAAAAAAAAAAAAAAAAAAAAAAAAAGTAACCTACCAAAAGCTTTAAAATCTTTAAATGTTTGATGTTTCCTGGTTGTTCATTGACATACTAATTCACTATCTTACTGGATTTTTCAAGACATAATTTGCAGGCTTTAAGGGAGACTGTTCATTTTTCTTCAAAAAATAGACAACACGTAACAGGATCCTCTATAAATGACTCATTCAGATATTCCCTGGCATAGAAGTAATCCGTGTACTTATTATTCTCCTTAAAAGCAAATTAATAAAATTTGCCTTATTGTAATGTCTTAGAGATTTAATTATTTTAGTAATTCATTTAAGACAATTCTTTATGTTCTATTTTATACTATCTCTGTGTTCCTTTGATTTTATAGACATAAACATAAATATAAGCATATTTTTGTGAATATTGTAGTTGTACTTTTTCCTTATTAGGAAATTCACACACTTTAATTAGCTTCTGCTTAAACTAGCAAAATGCATTAATGCATGAATTTTTCATTGCATACTACATTAAAAATCTAAAAAAAGATTTACATATTGCACTGACATACTAGCAGAGGAATATATCTTTTGTTCACAGCATCCTGTAACTTACTGACCTGGTCTGTATTCAGCTGGTGACCTCAGATTGATATGGTCCACACATTGTCACTAGAATAATTAATCACGAGTATGGTGGCACACAGAGACTGTGCAGATATTGACTTTTTTCTTCATGACCAAATACTTGCTAATATTACTCCTAATATTTTCTTAATAAATCTCCGTAATTGCTACTACATTTTAAAGTTGCCTTCACTTATCATTCAATTTAAATGACGTTGAACAATGTCAAAACCTGCAATTCTGTTCAAAACTTTCTTTTCTTTTTTATTTATTCATTTTAAAAGTTTCAGTTGCTGCCTGCAAGCAGTTTTACTAAATGGGCTGATAAAAATTTTTAAAAATACTTCAATAAAAATTTGATGTTCATAGTGACTATCACTAACTTCAGTAACAAACTCTACCAATTTTAGTTACAACACATCGTGTTCTCCCTATAGCAGCGATGCCCTTTAGAGGAAGTGGTGACTGGTAGTGTACTACGCAGAGTGGAGAAAACTGATTAATTGCTTTTGGAATGGTAAATGAAGCCTTTTAATTTAATGAATATTTCAACAGAATCAATTCACTTTGTCTCTCTGAAGGCAAAATCCCAAAGGGAGAATTTCTTTGGGGTGACCTAGAGAGCAAACTGGAACCGCTGTGAGGTTGACATACAACGGTTTGTTTTCCCAGGCGTGCAGATTAGCTGAATTCCTCCAGTATATTATGCCTAACCCGAAACCCACTATGTTTCAGAAGCTTAAATTGACAAATGGTCCTTGAGCATTGTGAGTTGTGAGGCCAGGGCACGGGTTCTCAGTAGCTGAGACCTGTTTATACTAAGTACATTGCTGCAGTGTATTGCTTAAAAGGCAAGAGAGTGAAATGGATAGGTAGTGGACTAAGAGCACGTCACTACGTGGTAAAAAGAATGCACTACATCTTAAATCTTGGGAGCTTGACGCAATGCACATCGTTTATGTGACACAGCCATTCAGAGCTTTGAAGTAGCTTGATCTTATTATCATAGCCTTACACTGTTAGCCATAAAAGGCATTTTTGTTTAAAATTTTCTTTATTATTTTTGAAAATACAGTTTTTTAGGCCTTATTTTCCAATGTTGATTTTGAAGTGGCTTTTATGAACATACCTTTCCTCTGAGAAAAAAAAAAAGCATAATGATAACTAATGACACTTTTTATTTAGTCTGAATAAACTATAATGATATTTTCTAGAATACGTGTATCTAAAATAAACTGGAGAAAATTTCAACACAACAAAATAATATTCTCAGAGGCCAAGAGTGACCAAAAACATTTGGACTTTCTGTTTTTTTGAGCAATTTATTTTTGCTGATTTTTAAAGAGACTTCAGAAATATGTCTCACAATTGCTTAATACAAATATTCAGAAAGCAAACAGAATGATTTAAGAATTTTCAGATAATAAAACAAGCACTCCATTACTCAAAACTGAACTTATCATATGTGGTATGCAACAACATGCTATAATAGACTGTGGCTTTTTCATTTACATGTATGTGTTTTAATATTTACTCATGATTTTTTATTTGTCTATCTGGCTTCAACTTAACCGATTCTTTCATTCTTCAATCACAAAAAATGCTACAAGTATATGCATTAAATTCTAATTTATGTAAATTTATGAACTATAATAAACTATTTAAAATAAGAAAACTAGTCAACATGACATAAATTGTTAAAGCACCTTAGAAAACAGAAATTAAAACACTGCAGATCCTAATTGAACTGAGTTAATTGCAAAAATGTGAACACAAAAAAGTCACAATAAACATGTAGGAAGTTATATTCTATGTACAAGAACACGGACAAAGTAGCATAAAATAAAATATTTTCTTTAATGTACAGGTATTCAAAAATAGCAACTTGCATAAATATGTGTTTGAGGATAAGCATGCCCAGAATCAAATATACTTGATCTGTATTTAGATGTAATTTACTCATGAATCACAGTCAAGCGCATAAACAAAAATGTATCACTTACACGGGAAAATTCTATGCTGTACTAAAGCCTCTCAACTTGACCTCTAGTTACCTTCAATCTCTTTCCCAAGAAATCTTTTTATGACCATTAGCTTACAACATTTGAGGAAATTTACTGAATGAAGGAAGAAAAAGTTAAAAGATTCATCTAATGTCATGGTTGAAATTGTTTTAAAAGTAATAATACAATATGACATTATGAACTTTTTGTTTTACTCAGATTTGTTTCATTTTTAATATCACTTCAAAATCTCTATTGTTTTCTGTGATGCTGAGAAAAATCAAGGCCTTCGTATTTCATATCAAGCTACATTTTCAATCTTAAAAAAAACAGAAGAAAAATTTTGTAGCAGAGTCTCACTCAGATGCAAAATTACCCAAGCTAGTATTCAATTTATGATCCCCTTGCCTCAGCCTTCCAGACTTCCTGAATTGCAGGACTCTGCCACCAGGACCTCTCCATATTCTTTCAAGATGTTTTCAAGAATTTATTTTATCAGTCATCATTGTACACTGTTTTAAGTGGGATGATTCATATTTTTTTCTTTTGAAGGTAATTTAAATAGCTCAGAATAATTTTATGGAAGACATAAATATATGAACATACTGGAAAAGAATCATACATTACTTATAGGTAGTCTGAGGTTCACAGTTTTCCTCATCAAATGACCTGAAAGCAAGCTAAAAGAATTTCTCTGACTAAATTGATAATATACTCAACTCTTTAGGGTCAACCTAAAACTAATAAAAGAGCATCATTTTATTTCACTGTTTATTATGTTTAATAATGCAAAAAATAAAAAGTAGCTTATACATTGGTTATTTAAATTATTTATTATAATTATAAGAATCAGTAGTATATTAACTTTCTAGGATTTCCACAACAATGTACTACAGATTGAGATACTGAAACCTCAGTAATTTTTTCTTCCAGTTCTGAAGGCTGGAAGTATACGGTCAAAGTGCCATCAAGGAAGAAACTGGTCCAGACCTCTTGTCTTGTGGATGACTTTCTTTTGTGTCTTCACATGTCTTTGCTCTGAATGTATTTTAAGTGCAAATTAATTTTCCTAAAAGAATATTTGTCATATTAAATTAATGAACTCACTAATGAACTCACTTTACATTTCTTCTGCAAAATCCCAAACACAGTCCTAAGATAGGATACATGGATTATGAAATTTAACTTCTGAACTTGTGGTGTGATACAATTCAGCCCATGACAGATAGTGAACTTTAAACTATTTTATGTATTTACATTTTTGTGGAATAAAATTGTGCATAATATAGATTTCATAAATGTACAGTTTGATGAGTCTTTACCAATGATAATGTCTATAACATACCCTTAACCCTCAGTAAGATATGAAATAATTTCCTTATCCCCAAAACTTCCCTCATAATTCACTAACCCACTCCCACCAGTAAATACTGATGTGCTTTTAGAACAATAGATTAATTTGCATTGTTTTAAAATTTCAAATAAATGAAATCATATATGTTTACTTTTATATCTGGATATTTTATGAGATCCGTCTACATTGCTGTATGTTTAAAAGATCATTTTTCTGGTTTAATGTATAATCATATTGTTTTTTCTTTTTATTATCTCTAGGAATGTCTCATATATATATATATATATATATATATATATATATATATATTATTGTATTTGTGGTTGTTTGTTTGCCTTTGTCTCTAAGTTTCATTTTTCCTAGTGATGTATCAACTAGAAGAGTTTTGTCAAATAAACAACTTTCGGTTTTATGATTTTACTATTCATTACCTTCATCTTGACCAATCTCAACTTTATTTTCTTTTTCTTTATTTTCTGGTCTAATTATTTCTCTTTTTCTGGAAGATGAAAGTCTAAATTTTTATGTTTAGACTTACTTTGTCAAGTGAAAACACTTGGAACTATGTATTATACTCTAAAAATTACCTCAGTTGTCCATCACTGCTTTTCAAATTTTATTTTCTTCCAGGATAGTATCTATGTTTTTCATTTTTAACTTTTAATTCATAAATAACTTATTCACTTTTCAAACTATTATGATTTCTAAAATCACTAATCTCAAATTGACTCTGCTTTGATCAAAGAATATGCACTCTGATTTCTATACTTTTGAATGTATTCAAATTCATTTATGAGCAAACATATGGTTCAATTTGGAAAATGTTTATGACTAGAAATAATATATATCATGAAAACTGTTTGGTGATGCGGTAATTGGCATTCATATACCCTTGCTCACTCTTTGGCTGGTTTTTCTTCCAATTAATTCATGTGTTCAAACTTCCAACTGTACCTTCACTTCTATCAACTCATGCATTTTCAAGCTCAGTCATAGTGTACATTTGTATTGTTATAATTTGGGGACATGTTAGTATTTATAATTATTATGTATTTCTTATATGTTAATATCTTATGGTAGTTTAATGTTCCTGTTTTTTTCTTATTAACACTCTGTTGTGTTTATTAATCACTTAATTATTAATTATTAATCACTTGAGATTATACTTTTATTTACAGAGGATTGTTTTCATCACCTTGTATTTAATTTACTGAACTATTTATATACAAAAGGCATGTTCTCTAGAAAGCATTTTTTCTCTGTTGATATTCAACTTTTGATTTGAATAAATAGCTTATTCATATTTAATATAATTTATGTATAGTTAAACTTGTTTTAAATTTTAATATGTGTTATCCCTTTTACCTAAAGGTATTCTTTCTTCTTTCTTATTTTATTTTACATTAATTGAAATATTTATTAATTCTTTGTTATTGAGATCCTAGGTGTACATACTTATGTAATGTTCCAAATTTGTTTTGAGGATTAGAATATACTTCTTTAATCGGTTGCATTTTATTTACAGTTGTTATTGTATTAATTTTGGCAAAATATTAAAAATTTGCATGCAAAATATATTTCTAGCTTTACCCTATTAGTTATCATTTTATATATCTTACATCTGTATGCACAATGCAGTGCTATCGTCTTTCCTTTGCACAATTGCTTGGGTGTAGAGCACAAAGAAGCAAGCATGAGTGTGTGTGTGTGTGTGTGTGTGTGTGTGTGTGTGTGTGTGTGTGTGTATGTGTGTTTGTGTGCATTGTATGTGTAGAAGTGTTTTATGGGTGTATGTGTTGTTTGTTTGTATTTGACCACATTTACTATATCGAGTTTTCTCCATTCACCTACAACTTAACATCTGGCATCATTTCTCTAGCTTGATGATTTCTTTTTGTGCTTTTTATGTATAAACATGTTTTTATAGTTCTTTTTGTCTTTGAGACTAAATTTACTGGATAAAGACATTTTAATTGGCAAATCTTATGTTTTCTTTCAGAATATAGTGTGTCATGTGATGATTTCTTGTGATAGTAATCATACCCTAATGCTACTGCTTTTTCTTTAAATAATGGAAGTAATTTGCTTTCCTTTAGTACTTTCTAAACTCTCTCCTGATTAAGGTTCACCAATAGTGTCTTAGTTACTTTTTAATTGCTGGAACAGAAAGACCAACATCCCCAAGTTAAGGGACCAAAGATTTATTTTAGCTCACAGTTTCAGAAAGTCACTCTCTACTCATGGGCAACCGGCAAGGGTGGATTCACTTGTTGGAGAGGCAGAGGCAGAGGAGCTCTTAATGGAAACACGGGCAGGAAGTCAAGTTCAGGAGTTTGGATGGAGCTAGTGTCAACCCCTCCAGGTCACATGTCCTTATCTGCTGCTTGCCCCCAATCCACCAGAAGCCTGGAATCCATACTTGACCACACATTTATAATCTACCACATTCCTGTAATCTATTTTCCCTTGGAGGCCCTAACTCCTAACAGCACATGGTTCTATAGATAATGTGTAATATTGGAATACATGAAGATTCAGATCGAAACCATAATAAACTTTGTGTTTTGTTTTCATTTTCCCCATTTTACTGATATGTATAAGTGCACAATTTAAGGTTTACAATGAAGTTGGGCATTTTGTGCACATATGTATCTTGTCAAGGTGACAAGGACTTTCCCACTCTCCTTTTGTCCCTCCTGCTACCCACCCCTGCCACCCTCCCCACCCTACCACCCTGGTTCACTCTGTTTTTCATATTAAGTTCCATGAGATAGTTGTAATATGGGTTTCTTATATCAGAGAGACCATTCGATGTTTCACTTTCTGCTTCTTCTGTAGGACATTTTTCAGATTCTCTTTTGTTCAAATACATTATCGTTACTTTCTTTTCTATCTCTTTGCACTCTGCGATCCAAATTTTTTCCTTTTTAACTATTTGATATCAGCATGATTTTCACACTAAATTTAGTGTTCTCAAAAGTCTTTCCTCTGTTTTCCAATATCAATAACATTTCACACCTATCTTTAGAATATGGAATTTTTCTTTTGGCATTTCCAGTCTCTGCCAAAATGATTTAGTAAGAATTTCATTTAATTTAATATATTGATCAGCTTTAGAATTCTTCCCATTTGATTTTACTTTGATTTTTGTTCCTAGAGATTGAACTAAAGGACACAAAATGTAAAATTGCTGATTATATCCACAGAAATCAATCAACAATCTATCTATCTATCATTAATTATTTTTGAGACAGATGTTTTCAAGTTGCTAAATTGTCCAGGTTGATGTTCAATTTGTAATCCCTCTGGCCTCACTCTCTCAGATAGCTTGGGCCTCTACAGCCAGCAGCATTTCCCTTTTAAATTAGCTGCTGCTTCTCTGTTGAGATCCTCTATCTGTGTTTGTGTTACTATATTGGTTCTTTTAGCTAGCGGTCTCCAAATGGTGCTTTCAGTCCTGACTTTTGCTTTCTCATGTCTGAATCAACTTGAAGTCAGTTTTTCTAGGCTGCCTTTTACTTTGAGTACATGACATTTTTTTTCTTTTTTTCCTGTTTTTTTCCATTATTTACATAATATTCCTTGAAAAGAAGACATTGTAGATAAGCTGTAGTAGCAACTCTCCATTCTGTTGTCCTTTCCAGAGGACGGGGACACTATGGTTTGAATCTAGAGTGTCTCCCAAAAGCCTCATGCATTTGGATTTAATGGTCTAACTGTGGAACTCTGCTGTTGGCAAGAGGGGCCTGCCTGGAACGTGCGGATGCTCGAAGCTTGATATGCAGGCATTGTGTCAAACTGTTGAGGTTGGGGCTGCCAAGGGCAGAGCTGAGAGGTGTGTGTTATTGACCTGTGGGCCAGGAGGTGAGGGAGGGGCAGTCACCCAGGGTTTGAACTAGGGTAAAGGAAAGAAGCAGCAGCGCTGTTGCTTCTTCCTTATAAAGCGCTACGTCTCAAGCTACCAACGAGCCCCTCTCTGCTCTTGCCTCCTTCCTCACTGATTTCTGTCTGAAATGAGCGAGCAGCTTACGAGCAGCTTCTGCCTCTCTACGTGCTTCCCTGTTGCCCGTTGCCTGGACGTGGAAGGTGGGAGACCTTCTGGAACTGTGAAGTGAAAGAAATGTATCCTCTCTTCAGTCCTGAATGCTGGCTATTGTATCTCAGCAAGAAGAAAGTAACACAGAGGATTTACAATTTTTCAGTAGCCACTTACTTCCTGAGCTTAAGTTATAAACTGTGTTTCCCCTGCTACCTATAGTACTTCCTTTGTCTTGTCTGTTTTTTTTTTTTTTAATTTTAGTGTCCTATATATTTATCCGGGGGCCTCTAAAATTTTACCTTATTGATTTAGTCTGGTGTTTAGCGAGTGTTTAGATAGGGTTCACACAATCTTTTTGTTCCCATTCTGCTTGTTCTCCTTTTTTCCTATGAGAAATGTCTCATAAATGTCAAAGTGTTCCGCCTGCCTTGGACCCTGCCTTCTGACACTTCCCTCCGTGAGGGTTTTAGCTCTTGTGACCATTGCATAGGGATTGGACGTGAACTGAGTTTCAAAAATACGAGCAAGTGATGCCTTCTCCTCAGGACTACTTTCTTCTTTAATATCTGTTTATTGGAAGATGATTTTTATAGTTCTAGTGGAAAATATTTCAAGGTTCTAATTATAAGACAAATTGATTTATTAAATGTAACTTTAGCAATTTTGAACTTTCAAATTTAGAATCTTTCACAAACACACTTTCCATGCATCCTATTTCAGAAGTCAAATTGAAGAAACACTTCTCTCAAGTGAGGTTTAAACCAAGATCCACAGTGGAGCACATTTAGGGAAACAGTGCTCTGCCTCAACATGGTGGAAAAGTCAGCCCAGGGGTGGAAATGATGGACTTAGCTACAGTGCACACAGTTCATCCAGAATGTCCAAGGAGAAAGATCCTTTAGAAGGACAAAATGAAGAAATTCATGAGAAACACTGGGTGATTTAGGGCTACTAGTGAGAGTTTGGGAAAATGATTAGATTTAAGTCTCAGCCAAAGAAAACATGATTTTAGTTACAGGAAAAAGTAACAATGTTGTGTAAAAAAAAAGCTATAAGAATTAATGCAAATATAAAGCTCATTTGCCATTGTCTACAAGCTGTACCCATGATTGTTGATCTCATCAAACTTTTATATGATATTTTAGCGATGTTTTGATTTGCATTTCTCTTATGGTTAGGGATGTTGAACATCTTTTCATGTATTTATTGGCCATCTGAACTTCTTTCTGAGTGAACTGCCTCTTCATTTCATTTGCCCAGTTTTCAGTAGGATCCTTTATTTTGGTGGGCTTACTTTTCTTCAGTTCCCTGTATATTCTGGTTATAAGCCTCCTATATGAGGTGTTGGTGGTGAATATATTTTCCCAGTCTGTTGGTCCTTTTTTTACAGTGTCGATACTTTTATATACTCTTATTGAAAAGATCAGGGACCAAAAATCTTTCAGATAATATACATGACACCCAGTTAAAATTGGATTGCAAAGAAATAATTTTTGTTTATGATAAATACAGAACATTTAGAAATTTATGGTACTAAAAACACTCATTTTAAAAAAATTAAACTAAATTGAATGTTTTATATTTTAATATGATATATCTTGCCATATTTATGGCCAAAAATGCTAGAGTGAGGGGCAAATGAAAGGGGAACTTTCTTGTTAAAAATAAAGATAATAAAGAAATACAATTTTAGATGAAAATGAACGATATATTCATATTTTAGACATCTGAAGATAAATTTCAAAGTTAAAAAATTATATAGTTACATTTGCTCTTAAAAGGTTCAAAATATTTGTAAGAGAACATCGAAGACACAAAACATCAGAAAATAAATAAAATTAATAAAAATAAAGTGTTTAGAGTTGAAATTATAATTCTTTCCAAATATGAATATAGTATAAACTTCTAAGTTCATAATCTTTGGAGTTTGCTCTATCTGTGCTAACCCATTAAGCCAGCATTAAATTAGTAATCCTGCTACTTAGATTTTGAACACTTCTGAATTCTATTTTTGAACACTGCAGTTCTTTATTGAGAGACATCAAGATGTCATTTGATTATTTTATTTATCAAATATTCTTATCATTTCCTCAATAACAGACAACACAAAGAATCTCCAGATAAAGAGTTGATGAGATCATGAGCACAAAGACACGGGCACGCAAATAGTCACCAACGCTGACATTCACATGGCTCTTCTGCTGAATAGCATTTTATGTTAAAAAACATTTTAAGTTAAAAATTAAAATAAGAAAGGTAAATTTTTCATTGAAAGTTAAATGTTACTGAGATTGCTACCATCGGCAGCTAAAATTTGCGTATGGCATTTTGTGAAATGGTAAAATTGGCTCTGGCCTTGATTCTTCACTTTTCTCACTCTCTTCCTGTATTCCCCTTCTACTCTTTTCTTTCTTTTCTTTTTTCTTTTTTTCCTATAAAAGAAGAGCAATAAATTAAAATATTTCAGTTGCATTGTCCTAGTCACACTGCCTTGTCACTTGAAATGAAAATTGTATTTGAATTTACAATATCTGTCATATATATATATATATTTTTTTCCACAGATTCAAATATATGTGAATATAACATTTTTTTAGGCTACACACCTCACTAAAGGGACCTGTTAAGTAGATTGTGTTTTGTGCTTTAACAGGAAAAGAAATGGGGACAAAGAATGCATCAATCTCATGTTAAGTAGTCTGTAGACATTAAGCATTCAGTCAGAAACATAGTGCAAACAGAGGGCCTAACCAAGTTTTTATTTTTCTCTCAGGCTACGTTGCTTCCCGGATGATTGTTCTAAATTTAATTGTAGAACTCTAATCAATTTTCAATAGAAGTCTTATCACTGCATCTTCTTTTTGAGTCAATGTCAATTCTGTAGTTCAGTGCATTTGGTAATATTTTAATGAATTTTTACTGCATAAAATACTTAACTAAGTGTAAGCTTTTATTAAAAAAGTATAATACTGATATATGTATTAGATGTTTAATGTATAACAAAATCATCACTACTCTTTCAAACCTTCTAATAAAATATAGTTTTTGGCCAATCTCTACCAATTATATTTGAACCTAAGATATTTCCTTAACTTTTTCTTAACAAATGAGTAGCTCTGCATTTCAAATTCTGAATCTTTTAGCCTGCATAAGAAGGAATATGGGAAGGTTAGGTATATAAAACATTTATCATTTTTTAAAAGCAGAATCATGCATTACAAAATGCACAGAATAAAGTACTAAGTTGTGCATACCGTGAGATTATCCACTTCAGGATGATAACAAAAATGAATCAATGCCATGTGTTTGGTTCACATCCGTCTTTTAAGTATTAGAAAATACTTGCTTCTCTGAACCACTTCTATTTACTTCATCTTTTCTGATGGGAAACACTTTTCTCTGAATTGATGACTACTTATTTTTCAGCTAAAGTAAATACAGGTCTATATCTCTTTTCATTTGTGTGAGAGGCTGACACATTCTGTCACAACATAGCTTGAGTAAATGGGAAAGTGACAGCTTCCTGGCAAAATTTTAAAGAGATAAACATCTATTTTTGTTTAAACAGCCACTAAAAAATCTGATAGAAGCTTTCTAGGTTGAAGGGAGAGAGAACGCATGAGTGGTATGAATTGGTAAATGAATATTTGCAAAAGATTCTTGATGTTTTAGGTAGGGTTTTAAGCACAGCTCAGTATTTTCTGTGATTAAATAAAATCTTTGAAGAATTAGTTTTATCAAGATGGGTTATCACCAAAATAGAATAAAAGAATATAAACAAAGAAACATTAATATACTTAGAACTAATTTCTTCTAAATTGAAATATCAAGAATTGTATTTCTCCTTCTGTCGAAGTTTATTCCAGTATTATGTCAAATGCTGTATTTCTAAAAGATGGGTTACCTAATGTGAAAATGGCTCCCATATAATGTTTGGTATTTACTTGTGTTTTGTATATTTAGGGGTTTATTTTATGCTTGTTTTGGTATTTTTGAGTTAGGGTCTCACTCTGCAGCTCAGCCTGGTCCTGAACTTACTATGTAGCCCAGGCTGGCCTTGGATTTATGACAATCCAGCCGCTTCAACCTTCTGAATGCTGGGATTAAAGGCATACACCACCATTCCTGGCTTATGTGGTGTTGGGGAATCGAACTCAGGGTCTTGTGCTTGCTAGTCAAGCAATTTAACCACTGCACCATTCCTCCAACCATTGTATAAGACTTTTGAAATAACACATTTTTGTAGGGTTTTTCCTTTAAGACTATTTTATTACCACCCAGATAAGCATTACTACTTTCATCTAGGCTTCTCTTATAATCTACATATTTTATCAAGTTTTTTTTCTCAGACAATGCTATTACTTATAACACTAATAATCGTTTTCCTCTTTACAATTGGATTTGAAATGTAGTCACATAGTTTGTCATTAAGTTGTATAATGCAGGGTGACTCCATGCTTCATACTAAGTGTAATTTAAAGAATGCAGTAAATAAGAAAGTTTGTGTGGATCAGTGAGACATAAGATCACATCAATATCAATCAGAGATACATATTGAATATAAAACTATTGAATATTGTGTCTTGAATTTATAATTTTTATTGTTCTTAACCCTCTCCATATCACTGAGTTATTATTCTTCAGGATGTTTTGAACAGATAAACTGGAGTTTCATTTTGTGATTCTATGTTGCTGTAGTAAAGCTTATAGCATGGTATTTAACAAAAAAGATGAAGTTTTCCAATTTTCTCTCACCACCTTCCATACCTCAGCAAAATCACTCCATGTTCCTTAAAAAAAGGAGAGTGGTAGGAGATCTGAAATTACTTTTCATTACAAAACAGATGTCAATAGTTCTAAACCTTATCTATGTATATAATGCTATTAAGTAGAGTCCTTATCCTATAATTAGGAAGTTGTGTGAATAATATCAAATGAAGTAAATGCCTTAGTTATGTTTTCCTTGCTGGGACAAACCAATCAACATCCACAACATAAGGGAGGAAAATTTATTTTAGATCACATTTTCAGAAGGTGTGTTTACTCTTGGGCAACCAACACTGGTGGGGACTCATCATTTAAGCCTAGCCAGAGGAAAGGTATTCACGATATGGCAGCCAGGAAGGCAAGTGAAAAAGGAAGGGCAGAATCAGAATATATCCTTCCAGGTCAGTGACCCATTGCTTCTGGGTCAGGCCCCAGTGACTCTTTGAACTAGGCCTCACTTGTCAGCCGCACATGAAATCCGTAGTTATTCCACAATATCCAAATACAAAAGGCTTTTGGAAGATACTACAGATACACAGCACAACACTCCCATGCCCGCAAAAGACTCACGTCTACTTTCTCACGCAAAATTAATTGACTCCATTTACGAAAGTTGTTGAAGCTACAGAAGTTCCAGCAATGCTAAAAACTCCATGTCTTAAATATTCTCTGAGACTCAAGCAAACTCTGTGAAAATCAAGTTGAAATTAAAGACTTCTAACATACATTGGAACAGGTAAAAATTCTCATTCCAAGGACTGGAGGAATAGCGCATCGGTTAGAATACTTTCCGACAAAACACAAGGCTCTGAGTATGAGCCCCCAGCACCATATAAGCTAGGCATGGTAGCATATACCTGCAAACACAGCACTCAAGAGGCTGAGGCAAGAGAGTTGCTGTGAGTTCAAGGTAATCCTGGGCTACATGGCGTGTTTAGGGCCACAGCAATCCTCCTGTCTCAGCCTCCTGAGTGCTGGAATTACAGGCATGCACCACTATGCCTGGTTCATATGGTGCTGGGGAATCGAACTCAGGTACTTAGCACTTGTTTAAGCACTTGCTAGGTGGGTGCTTTGATCACTAACCTATTTCCCTAGCACCTGTCATGGCTGTGGTTTCATTGGATTTTATCCTTTTATTTCTCCCTTTTTTAATGAGATTTTTTTTAAAAAAAAATTTTGAGACGGGGCCTTACTACTGTTCAGTGTAGAGCTGGCTAAACCCTTAAGGAGGACTCAGATAACAATCTGAACACTGGGTTGCCTTTACCAGAGCATGACACACAGTTTCTAGATTAATAGTCATCAGAGTTCTCCTTGTTGTTTGGTGAGCCCAACCCTGCTCACTTACTCATCTTTTGGTGTTGAGATCTTGTAAGCACTGACCAGGATCTCTTACCAATATTGACTTACAGCCTTTTAAAGCTTCTCTACCAGCACCTTCAACATTTTCCCAACCACCACAAACCAGTTCCCAATGCTTATAAACCCCATCTTTTGATAAAGTCACAATAAAAAACTACTAGTATATAAATTTCTGAGTTTCTCTCTTCGTTACTTTCTTTTCTTGTTGTTGTTGCTGGAACAAAATATTCGGCATCCACAACTTAAGGTAGGAAAGATTTTAATTCACAATTTGAACAACTCAGTTGGATCGTGATCAGCCAGCAGTGGTGGAAGCACATGGCAGAGACCCAGAAAGAGGAAAGTTATTCATATGGTGGTGAAGGGAAGCCATGTAAAGAAGGAAGCGTTGACCTGCCCTTTCCAGGACAAGTAGCAATATCCCCAGTGATCAGCCCCTTCCAAGCAGGCCTCTCAAGAGCATGTGGAATCCAAATGCAGAATGGATTTGAGAGACCTTTCAAATCAAAGCCACAAGAGCAGGCAACAATAAATACCTTGAAGTTATTTTCATACTGGGCAAGAATGAATTTTTCAAAGGTAGTTAAAGACTTATAGATCATACAATATGTTTACTTTAAAATTACTGGACTGAGCTATCATATAAATACGAAATTCTCTATTTTCTCTTAAATTTAAAATAAATCCAAATCTAAACCAACTACTAACTTTCCTTTTAATCCTGTTATTCAGAACCTGGTTTACATGTGCACAGGCATTTGAATGTGAACTTCATTTTGGCCTTTGACCCTCGTACTGTCTTTCTTACATACATGAGGAGAATGTTGACATGCAGTCAAGCTGTGTAAAAAAAAAGAAATAACAAAAGAATCACAACAGCTGAAACACAGACTATGATGACCAGAATGACCAATACTGTGACCTTAATAATGACCTACTCTGAAACAAGAAGTGAGAAAGTTGATCTGGGACTTAAATAAACAGTATTTTTATTTTACATTGATGTTTCTTGATTAACAGTAGAATACAACACTCCTGAAAGCATCTGCAGTGTCAGTAATCCCATTAACAAAGAAGCCACTTTATTATCAACATACTGTAGATTCATTTTAATGTGTCATTTGCACTTCAAAGTCACATAACTTTTATTATGGTAAATCAATTAAAACTATTTCTCATGATAATTTATCTTCAGCAGAGTTTATCATCTCAGAGAATGCAATATTTCCCAATTTAACTTCCAAGACAAAAGTGATGTAATTTGAATGCCTTTTACTGAGCTTATTAAGCATAAAGATCACAGAAATTTCAAATCCTTAAAGATAACTGTTTCATCTATGTGATAAAATGAAAACCACAGTTTTTGTAGTGTACTGTAGGTAGTGGAGACAGTATGCTAATTACTAATATAACCTCATTTACTGATTTTCTGTGTCTTCCATTCTAAATGATAATATATTAAAAGCACATAGTTACTTTGATATTAATTTTTAAAAGAATGTAAAGATTTTTATAAAACTTTATTAAACTTGCAAATGAACTGAATTTCCAGACGAAGCACCCAGCTGTTTTGTTAGTTTTACTGACTGCAAGAACATGCTTTAACATTTTACATGCATTTCTTACACACATTTGAAAATTGTTAACATTTTTCACTTTTGATTTTTCCAGTAACAGGTTTAATTTTTATAATGTACATTTGCAGCCTAAAGTATTTGCTCAAAAATATGATCTTACTTTTTTCCGAATTTATTATGCACAATTATAAGATATTTTCAAACATTATCTCTACTTTTCATCTTTATTGTCAGGTTGAAGTCAACCTAAACTTTTGTAAGTAAAGAGAGAATAAAATTACTTGTAACTGATTGGGAGTGACAATCAGAATGTTACATAAATACTTTTTCTACAAATCTGTGCAGGACAGTAGAGTAAGAAAACCTCACTGAAATGATTTGCATTTATTTGTTTTAATCAATGTTTGCAGGTTCTCAGAATGTAGAGAAATTGTGTCCACCTGACAAACCTGTGGCAGTTGAGTTGTAGTGTCATGTTGGGTGGCACTGGGTTCTGCCTGGGGTGGGGCTGGGAAAGCTCTTTTCTGGTTTGGACTGGGAAGGCCATGAAGGACTGTCCCTGGGGTCTGCTCTGGTCTGTGGTCCTCTTCTCTTCCAGTCTTATTCCTCAGCTCTGCTCCACGGTCTCCATGAACTGAGCAGCCATAACCATCTCTCACGATACTTATATCTTGGAGCCTTCAGAACAGGGACAGCATCCCCTAAACCGTGAGGCTAATTAAACCTGTCTTGCTTGGTGAGTGCTGGGTATTGGGTTCTAGTGATGGAAACAATGACTAAGATACTAGTCATCCAGTGTTCATTCATCCAAATGTCACTCATTTTAGTGACATTTCCAGAAGTAGAATTTACAAGAAATTGGATAATCACACACTTTTGGAAAGAGAACCTTTGATGTTAATATTTATGATGGGGACACTATAATCTATTATTATCCAGGCTTAGATGTGCAAGTCTATAATCTAAGTACTCTGGAAGGTTGATACCAGAGGATTGCATGTTTTAGCCCAATCTAGGCAATTAAGTAACTTACGGAGATCCTGTCTCAGAAATAATAAAGGGCTCCTGAAAGCTCTTCTGTGAAGGCTCTGGAATCCATCTCCAGTACCACAGAAAATAAAAACAAACAAACAAGGAAGCAAAAACTCCTCACTAATATGTAAGCAAATTATACATGCAAATATGATTAGAGGATAAAAATCAAAGTAATTATAAGGAATTTATGACTAGTCACTGTCATGGCAGTGCTTGACTGATTCTGTAAGGACCCTTGAATCTGGCAATAGGGTTTGAGCATACTACAGGCAGAGAAAACCACAAGGATTAGAAACTGGAGAGATCTAAATTAATAGTAGGTTTACTTCATGTACTTGATTTACTTGGAAATGCTAGAGCAATACTGTCTTTTCATTGTACTCTATTAGATGATGACATGGCATTATCATTCTCATGGAATTCGAGAATATATGTGAAGCATTTGGAAGTGAGTAATTTCCTAACTAAATGAGATACTTTAAACTAGGACATTGTCTGCGTAGTCAGTTTATTTTACTTGTCTAGAAGTTTTAGCCTCCTTAAACTTCATGGCTGTATATTCCAAAGAAGAATTAGTGATATCTAATTTGATTAATACAATGTTTTTCATCTTTACTACATTATAAAGATATCAAATGGTACTGTTATAATACTTTGAATTAAGTACAGTTTAAGAATAAACAGTTATACTTTCTGATGATTTGGGTGAACTTGTAAATATCACTTTGAGAATTTACTTCTATTTCTTATCTTTAAAAATAGCCATAATTTTCCATTTTCTTTATTTCTGGAAAGATGTAGCTTTAATATACATTTGCAGCCCTGAAATATTTGGATGGAAATAAGAAATTCTTTTCAATCCTACATTGAAGGTACTCTAAATTTCAACAATCTTCAGTTTCACTTCTCCAATTGTTTATTTATTAATGTATAGACTATAATGTGTACTACCATATTAATATGCTCATCTCTTCATATTTACATAGAATTAGTAAGTTATTATTCCAACAATGGAGCTTCATTTTTTCAATAACTAATATCCCAAGACAAAATATACACTTAAAATATGTCTATTAATGCTTTTTGATGTAATCTGCACTTCAAATAATATTCTAGTAATTTTATTGTTTTAAACAAATTCTTTTTAGTAGGACAATATCAAAAAATCCTTTCATCTCATATGGCTCAGATGTAGAAAAATTTGAGCAACCAGTTTTTAACTATATATTGTCCATATCTGTTATCATTTTTTGTTTTAGTTGAGGACAGGGTTTTCATTAAGTCAATGTGTTTGCCAAGTTTGGCTCAAATTTGTGATCCTCATGCCTTGGACTTCCAGAGGGCTGGGATCGTAGGTGTGTCCTTCCATGCTCACTTATTAGGCTTTTGATTTTGAAAATAAAAATAAATAAAAATAGAAAACTGACACTTTAAACATAGGTGTATGTTACTGTGCAATCCCTGGATCTTTAAAATTTTTGTGTCAGAAGCAGGTGAAACATTGAATGTCTCTCTGATATGGGAACTTAAAACGAAAAACAAAGTGAAACGGGGGGTAGGGCAGGGAAGGAAGAGGGAGGAGTGGGGAAAGGAGAGTGGGGAAGTCCTTGTCACCTTGACAAGATAAGTTCGTGTACAAAATGCTCAACTTCATTGTAAAAATTAAATTTTACGCTTATATATATCAGTAAAATGGGGAAAAATTGTGTTAGAGTCAAAGCATCAGACGCTGCTCTGAGAACACTGCCATCCAAGCTTTCTTCATCCACATTCTGGCACCACTCTATATGACAACTTCTGAGTGGAGGTTACATTTCTTCAAGTAGAATATGCATTTGCATATACCAATGATTTCCTTTAAACTCTCTCAAGGTTTTAAACTTTGTAACTACTATAATCATATACGAGCACATTTTTATGGAAGCTAGTTTGAGACCAGAGTTTTGAAATTTCCCCAGAGACTCATTCTTTTCCAGCTTGCTCCAAATTTGAAAATGGCAAAATTTTTAGCTCTCCTCTTCAGGAAGAAATACTTTGTTTCGTCAATCATTTTTCTCAGAGAAGGTAGACTTTTCATGTCTGAGTTTTGCACAGATGTCTTTTATTAGAGATCCCATCATATGCAGATATTAGGATTTATTTCCTGTTTCTTTCAGTTCTGAATATAAATTTCAAAAAAGAAACTCAAAGTCTCTCGTTCTCCATGACCTACCCTCAACGGACACCTTTGGCGGACCAAGTAGATTATTATTGGGTTCTTATTTGCCTTTCGGGGTTCAGTTTAGTCCTTGCTGTTTTTTACAGTCAATTTATCTAACAATATTATTAATGCTTGACTGCATGTACAAGAAATTTTATTTCTTTCAATGGGAAGAGTAATCTGATCTACAGAACTTTTCAAACTGAACACCAAAACCTAAATCCAAGATTTGAACTAGAGCCTATCATCCAGGCAGGCAAATTATTCTTTTAAATTCAAATAGAACATATTTATGTTATCACTTAATCCTTTTAAAGGATACATTTTTTAATTTTGCCAAAACAATTTTGTGGTTTGGACGTGTATTTATAGATACTGTGTTCTATTGGGAGATGGAGTGTTGATGGAAGTGACAGATGCTTGAGGCTTGACCTGACAGGGTGTGTGCTGGATCTGCTCTGTCTCCCTGACTTGGCTGTTTTTCTATGCTGTGAGAATTCGGTCTCCAGCACCATCTCTGGCCCTGGACCGCAACCCAGGCTCAACATATGACGTTGTTGTTTTCCAGAGACCTGCCCGTGAATGGACTGTGACCTTCTGAAACTGTGACCTAAAATAAATCTCTCCTCCTAAGGTTATGAAAGTCAGTATTCTATCCCAGAAGCAAGTAACTAAGACAAATTAAGATCCAGTCATCATCAGATTGCTGCTCATAAATTTAAAACAATCTCTCTAATTAAATTAACTCTCCTCACTTCTTTTACACACAAAAGTTTTTGTATTTATGTAAGGACAAAACTTTTCAAATTCCTCTAAAAATACAGATGACTGCATTTAATAGATATTACTCACTTCAGAATAACTTCTGAAATTAATCTTACATCATTTCCTTAAGCAAGTAAGAAACATCTTTTCTAAAGTTTTCTGTTCTATAATTTTTTCTAAGATATTCCAAGATATTTTGCTACCTTATTTGTAAAGATAGTCATTTTCACTCATCTTTAAGAATGTATTATAAAATACTTAAAAATTGAAGAGAAATTTAATATTAAACTTCTACTGTATTGCAAAAATGATTTACTAAGAAAGTGTTAGTTTCCATTTTTGAGGATAGATTATAAGAATTTAAAGAGGAATGCTTAGTAATACATTGGGTTATCGGTAAAGTCATGATACATTTTTACAATAGATGATGCTAACTTATTTTTGAAAGTAATAGAGCCATAATATCAATGTCAGGTTCAAGATCATCTGAAGAGACTGGGATACATACGCAGCAGGGCATTTGAGTTCCTTAAGAATTCTAAGAAGTTTATCTGGTGGGGCATATGAACTTAGGCAACGTGCTCATTGAATGTGAGGAAAATGATTCTTCTTTGAATTGACTGATAACTGGTAATGGGAAGTAGATGGTTTATGACCATGTAGGGCACAAACGGTTTTGGTTCTGAGGTGATGATTCCCTTCCAACTCAGGAGAGCAGATACGCATCTGAGGAAGGTGGTACTCTTCATGTGGTGGGATTTTAAAGGTGTTGTGTTTCTCAAGTTTGGATGAATTCATCATCCAGAAACATGCAAAGCTCATCAGTCTTCAAGGAGTTGGGTTCTATCATGATAACTTGGGCCTACATGCAAGTTTGATCACCCGTCAAGAATCACTGGAGCTTGGGTGGAAGTTTGCCGCACCCATCAAAATCGTCTGGCCTTGCGTCATCAGTCATCTGCTTGCTTTGCTCTCTTCAAAACTTTTTGCGTGGAGTAATGTTCATTTAATGAGGCTGCAAATCAAGACCTTGTTCAGTTTTTGTCAATAAAACGGGTCCTGCTAATAATGAGGAATTACGAAGCTCACTGAAAGATGGCAAAAAGCTATTGAACAAAATGGGCAGTATGTCATTGATCTTTGTTTTTTACATAAACAAAAGACCTACTAAAACCAGACAAAATATGTTACGAGGTTTCTGACAACCCAATACATCAGATTTTTCAGCTCTATCCTACCTGAAAACATGGCTAGCATTGTATTTCATAGTCTTCTTTTAAGGGAGCAGACTTCGAATTGTTTTGGTGAATGAGCTTTGACTGGAATGATGTGCATTGTAATGTACAATATTTATGGTGAAATTATCATTTTTTTTTGAAATCCTCAACCTTCAAGTACATTGTTATTTTGTCATAGTAACAAGCAATAAATGAAATCATAGCTGCTTTCTCAGTCAGAGTTATGAATAAAAAAGTATTCGAGTGAACTAAACTTTTAACTTTAGTGTTTCTTTTGTTTGGCAACGTGAGCTGGCTAATACCGAATTATTCACAAGCTAAAAACATAATTCACTTCAAACTAGTGGTTTTAGCACTTCGTATCAAAATAGGCAAAGTGTTGTCCTCCCACTTCCAAAATGTGTCCAAATAGACAACATCCTAGTTCCTGGAAACACTGAACCTGAAATCGCAACCAAAAACCTTACTTGGAAAAGAAGAATCAAAGTAGAACATGCAGTTAGTTGATTTTGCTGATAGCTAATTTTCAAATACAGCAACAGTCCTGGATTACCTGAGTGGACCACTAAGGAGTATCAGAAGAGAAGATTCAGAGGAAGTTCTAACCACAGAATTGTCAGGGACACAGGATGTGGCTTCCAAGGAGGAGGCAGGGGACCCAGGGACCCAAGGCATGCACACGGCTGCAAACGTGTCTGAAGTCAGGACAGGGAATCTTCCCCTAGAGACCCCAAGAAGGAAAAGAAGGAGAGCAGAACTGTCTGCTCTTTGCTTTTAATTCTTTCATACTAGAGGTGAGTTTCTTACTTCTGCAATCATAAAATGAAATTTAAATTGATGTTGTTTTAAGCTACTACATTTGTGGCAATTTGCTATATAGCTGATGAAAACAAACGCAGTGTCATTTTTCAGTATTTCATGTGAAATATAAACATGTATGTGTTATATTTCGTCAATGGTATTCAAAACTTTATCATAAACTTTATAGATCAACTTTATAGATCAACGAAGGACATTGCTATTAATGAATATAAAACCTACTCCTTTATAAAATTAGCATATTAATTTCATTGTTAGAAACCAAACCAAAATTTAAAAATAATGTTCTTCATAAAAGGATGAAAGGGTTGTTTTCTGAACAGGCCTTTGAATTTTCAAAATTTTGTAGATATAAAGGAAGACTTTCTGGAGCAAACCTGAATATATTAGAGAGAAAAATCTGTGATTTCATTACAGTTCATATAATTGGGAAGTTGGCATATTCTCCATCCCACTACATTGTATTTTCTCTTTTACCCAGGTTCGCCAGACAGATGTTATCTTCTGCTTCTAAGCATTTTCGTGTGGATTTGTTTTATTTGCTATACTCCCTTCCTTCTTTTAAAGTAGCAAACTCTTACTATTCTTTTATTTCTCAGGTTTCATCTTTTACAGATCTCTGACTCCCCTAGACCAGGTTATTTATGCTTCAGATTTAATGATGATTGTTGTCACACTTTGTGAGAATATTAAAATGATTTTAATGTGAAGCACAATAGAAAATCAGTGCAAAAATAAATAGGAGACAGGAGTGGGTAGACTTTGTACCAGAATATCAGAAAGTTAGTTCCCAAGTCAGTTACATACAGAACAATATTTTAAAACAACCATGATGCAGTGTAATAGAGTATGCAAAAAAGAAGATAATTAGATAGCAGGATTTTCCTTATTAAGAGAATTGTCACCATTTCATGATAATGAAAGCGTCCCTCACCCGCAGTAGGAAGGGGGAAAGGTGGTATCTTTCTATAGTAAGTGTCCTCAGAAAGTTTTCCTTCAGCAAACCACTCACAGATTTTGACAGACATCCTCTGACACTGAGGCACCTGCACATTCACGCTTGTGCTCAAGTGAGCAGACTTATCCTGTTTGGCCCTAGTACATTTCCAGAAAAATGATGAGAAAGATTAATCTTCCCAGTGGTTAGAATCGTTGCCCTAAAGGTATTAAAAGTTTCTGACAGCATATTAGTCTGTAGTCATTACCTACTTCTCGGTCCTGTTTCAAAAAAAGTACTCTACAGGTGGGTTGTCTCTATAGCTGTAACACAATACTGGTGCACAGCCAATACAGAGTAAGTTGGACACTGTCTGTTAAATACTATTTTAGAAGTTGATATGTGTATTTAAATACAGAAAATTCTTCTCTAAAATAAGATTTTTCATAGGTGTAGAGATTTAAAGGCAGTGATATTTTTTCTTTAATTTCTCTAATATTTATTTCACTTAAATAGGATAAACTTTCAGATTAGGCCACTGATTCAGGAAAACAGTTGCATAGTAAGAATAGAATTTATTTTTCTATTATTTTTTCCTTTCTCCCCGTCACATAGCCCTGAAATATGTAATAAAAAGTTGAAAATATTAACTGAGATATGATATTAAAAATATTATTTGTGCACATGAGGATGCTAGACGCATCCTTAGGAAACTTGGTATCATCCACCAATTCTTGTTACAATCAACCAATAAAATTTATTGATTAAAATTGAAATCAGTTAGTGAAAAATAAAGAATTTAATTTAGCAGTCATAGAATCACAAAAATGTACATAAATGAATGAAATCTCACTTTATATATTATGTTTTCCATATTTTTTCATTAGTAACATTGTTAATTTAATAGTCATACCTTGACCACGCAGGTTTTTTTTTTAATGGAATCTACTTTCATTACTAGTCACAGTTTTGCCAAGTAAGCTTCAGGGGAAGTAATTAAATTTAATAGAAGCCACCTTCATTTTGAATCTGCCGTCGATTTAAAACCATGGGAAAGGTAATTACATTTAATAGACACTATGGCTTCTAGACGAAGATGGACTGCACGTGACGTTAATCATTAGTCTTACAATCTGAAAAGTAAAAACTCACTTGAAAGTAAACTGGAACCTCTTTTTTGATATTGAAATTACTAGTAGTAAGAAACGATGCTTTTTTGACCTTTAATATGTTACCTAAATTTCACTCAGAAGATCCCATTCTTTGATTTCAAGCAATGATAATTTAAATGTACACATCATAATTTGTCAATCTCATTGTAATATCATTAACTCTTAAAGATTAATATATTGATAATCTTTTATAATCTCAGTAATACCTTTGTAGTTACTAATACTGGCGCAATGAAGTGTTTCTTTTCAAGATAATTGTGCTCTGAGAGTTTTTATTTTAATTCTGTGTTTTATGTACATTAAGGGTGTTTACTCAGATTCAGTAAATAGGAGTTAAATCAGTGAAATATCATATTAAATATGAAAGCAGAACGTTCTATTTTTGTCAACACATCCACAAGCCTGACTGGTTTTTACTAAGCAGTGTATGGGTTGATTATGCCATCTGGCTCATATTGAAGTCACCTTTGCCTTAATTTTTACTTTCTTCATGGCATCTGAATAATTTCGCTTCTGATTAGACATTTTATTTTAGAAATAGCTTTTGAATCAGACACAATGAAATTAGAGACAGTTTCCATAAAAGCAGAAGATGTTTCCCAAGAATGTATGAATTTAAAAATGCACCAAATTTCATAAAATTATACTATTATAGAAATTCATGATGATTACTCTTATTCCTACTCAACACTCTTAATCGCTCACATTCTTTCCAGCATAATCATATACTGATGCAAGTAAGAACTTGGAGACAGAAAAAAAATGACTTAAAAATCATTGCATTATTTTCTTAAAATTTCAGACAACAAAATGGGGGGAAAATGGTCCAGATAGCATCTTACCACTTGGCTAATGCACTAGTGGGGATAAGCCTGTTGCCATTATTTGAAATGCCAAATCACTGATTGTAAAAATAACCCATTCTAGAAAGACTTTCGAATTTTAAAAATAAGTTTCCTACTTTTTATAGAAAATAATAACCATGGGTATGTGTTTTTCTACATTTATACTCACCAGTTATTTTTTCAACTATCAAAGTTTTACAGAATACCACTGTCTATTCATTCGGTTTTGAACTACATCAGTTCGTTATCTGTAATAATGTCACTTCCAGTCCTCAAGGGATACATTTATACGAGGGTTTCTTCTCTGTGACTATAATGAATGCTTATTATTGGAGGTCAGATTTCACTGGATTTCCAAAAAGATGAATCAGCATTTTTAGTGAAGTAAACAGTTAAGGTTAATGACAGTAGATGCACTTGTTTCATATCTAGAGGCAGTCTCCAATTTTAAGACAGAAAACCATTTAAATAATAGTTTTAACGTTTATAAACTTGTAATAATTACTTACAGTTATCTGAATTAAATATAATTTAAGCCGTTAAAACAAATCATTTATTTTAATTTAAATATGCTTTCTTTTCATGTTTGTAAGAATCCAAGGAATAAATCAAAATTGTATATTTTAGGATTAGTAAAATTATTCTCTCAGCAATAATTTTAAAATTCACCCTTTACATCCTAGGTATTACAGTATAAAGGAGAATTTTATGTGACTATTTAAAGTTTAAAGATTCATTTGAATTATTTTTAGGAAAATGTATGTACCTGGAGACCTTGATGCTCAGCAAAATGAATCAAACCCATAAATTTGGATATTATATGATTTCTCTAATAAGAGAAAAACAAATCATAAAAATGGTAAGAGACATGGAAGAAAGTAAAAAGGTGGACTTCGTAGAGAGAGGAAAAGAAAGAGGCGATTAGAGAATTGGAAGGAGTAAGGGAGATGATATGTTAAAAAAAGAAATGATAAAACAAATGGGAGTGATAGTGAGAGTTAGGGGAAGTTGTAGGAGAGTCAAAAATGGGGATGGGAAGGTATACTAATTTTGACAGTATACATATGTACACAAAATATTCAAGTTCAATGTAAACATATGGGGATAATAAAATAAAGCACTACTGGGGAAAATAATGAATTTTGGAGAAAGGGAATATACTTGTATAATATTATCAGTTAAATACATATCAATTATAAAGAAAGCATCTAAAAATAATTACTCATACAAAATGTTCCAATTTTCAGGTATTAGAAAATAATACTCTCTACTTGAACGCTAGCAATTTTGAAAGTGTATTCTTTTTTTATGGCTTTGTTGTTAAAATGCTGTTTGAGAACAAACATAAATTTCACCAAAGTAAATAAAACCCTATGAAACTTTTAAATCTCATGCCCTTATGCAATCTCTTCAGCTTGAAATAAAGGCGACCAAAGAGATAACTCCACTAAAATTATACCACAGTGATTGAAAAATTGTAAAATGATAGTTTCAGGTAGTATTATTAGTATTTGTTAATATTGATTTTTTATTGTTGAAAATCCATTAAACAAGTATAGTGCTTAATATCAACATTTAAAAAAGGTAAATTTGAATTTGCATACACGTGCAAATCCACATGATGCCTAAAGCAACTGCATCCAAGTTTTATGACACATTCCTGAAGTCAGTTGTATGCAATGTAGAGGAAAAAAATTAAAAAAAAATAAATTTACAAACAAGTAGCCTATACCTAGATATAATCCTCATTATCACACATCATCTGTCATTGTCTTACTATTTCCTCAAATAAAACATGATTTCCCCTCTAAGAGTTCTGCCTTCCATTCTTCCACTTCCTGAAACTATGTATCCTCTATGGTAATTATATTATACCATAGGGTATGTGGCTGTCCATCTGTGCTCTTGTCTCTGTCTTCACATAATGTTAAGGGGGTCTTTGGCTATCCCTGAATCGGATTAGCCATGCAGGAAGGGGAGAGAAAGAGGGACACGTGCATTCTCAATTACATTTTGTATAATATTCAGAAATTTGTTAAGGTATGGATTCACAACTCATGCTTAAAATTCAATTTTATAGATTCACACACTGTGAAACAAATTAAGAGGTACAGTATCAAGCTGATAAGCCATATCCTCAGTTAAAATACATGAAAATGTATCACTACATGTTTCACGAAGGAAAATCAATACTGGAAAATACCTCAAGGCATTGGCTATGGCCTACTCTGTACTTTACAAACCACCAGACAAACTGACATAGGAAAGATACCACCCATGGCCTTACAGGTTTAGAGTGGAATCAAGGCTAGGTAATAAACTATTATATTATAATGAGATAGATTTTGTAACAGGCTGCCCCATCTCCGGGCTGCTTTGAAAGCCAAAATGCAGGCGCCAGATTTGGCAAGGAGAGGAATACAAGCATACGTGCATCACGTGCATGGACTCGCGCTCACACACGCGCACCTGTACCTGTATTCTTGTATTATGAAAATAGTTACACATAATGATTAATGGGCGTGTCAGATCTGATTGGAACAATGAACAACATGCCATACTTCTTTACTTTTTGTTACATTGTTATTTATTTTCAGATCTCATAGAAAACCTTGAATGCACATCCATTCTGTTTCTTAACTTAAAAGTTAATTCTTCTCTGTAATGATTTCTTCTAAATTCATCGACTTCTACTTCATCTTTCCATTCTTCAAAGATGCATTTTGTTGATTTTCCTGTGTCCTCGCAGCATTTTGTGTATTTTTGTAATAGAGATACATTGTAGTGTGTAAAACGTTTCTGTCTGCATACCTACCAGTTTTTAAGCTTGAACAAATTTAGGAAAGATATTTTATTATAATTTGATATGATATACCACATAGCTAACACATAATACTTTTGAAAATAGTTTTTAAATAATCAGTAAAGGGTAGATACTTTTTTCTCTCTCTTTTTTTCTTTTAAACATTTAAGAATGTGATTAGCTTACTTTATTCTCCTAATAACTTTACTGTGAGGAGAGCTGCTCTTCTGGGTAACAGAAGGGACCTCACAAAACCACAGCAGCACCGATGCCATTAATTCCCATGAGGCAATGTGATGAGAGTTGAATATCGCCCACCCAGTGGCATTTGTGGGAGCTGAACCAAGGGAAAGGAACTCCACAATCATGAAATTCAGAGGTTGTGTGTAAAGACTGGCACATCAGTCTCTGGTCCTCGTAAGAGTTAAAGAAAAATCATTGCCCCGGAGAACAAATACGTTTTCAGGGAAAGAAACATCATATTCGTAGCTTTCTATCACAGCCATGAGTGAGCCATGGTTCCAGCGGAGGCGGCACTTTGAAAGCCTGCAGAACAGTGCATACATACACTGCAGCTACTAAAGCCTTCTTGACTTCACGGCTCTTTAAAACTACATGGCAGCGATCTTTGCTCAGAAAGACTACATCTGCAGGAAAATGACAAAAAGAAGTCCTTAGGCTAGTTTCATTTGTTTTAATTTGTATTATATATTTTTTGAATTTTCACATATCTTATGTGTTTGTTTTCTTAAGGTGCAGAAATTATACATAATTCATCACATATTCATTGCCTCATTTGTTTGAAACTACGATCATATAGCCATTTTCAGCTCAAATATAACAATTGCTTCCCTGTAGTTCTCACTTACCTTAAGTGATACCTAGAGTTCTCCCTATATTTGTAGAGCTCTTTCTGATTAATAATGTTATTATGTTGTTGTTAATATTAACAAAGGTTTAGGCTGGGCATGCAACTCCAGCACTGGGGAGTCTGAGATGGGATAGCAAGAGGGAAGTCAGCTTGGGGTCAGTAGAGAGGCTCTGTCGCAACAAAACAAAAACTAACAAAACAAAACAAAACAAAATAAAATAAATACAAACTTTATTTAGATGGATTTAGATAATGCTTCTTTTTCCAGGGTTAAGTAGAAGAATAAATCTATTAAATTCCAGGCTATAAATACGACTCCACTGTTAGACCATCCAACTATTGAAACAATTGTTTTATCTGTATCCACGGCCATCTATGCATTCATATTCTTGTTTTCCCTTTTTGCAAAGGGGAAGAGGACACACGTATTGCTCTTCACTTAAAAAATTCATGTATTTCAAATCCAGGTGGGCTCACTATTGTCAATTTTGCATTACCTCATTTAGAACCTATACTTCCCAACCTTAATTTTTTTTCTAAATATCTTAGAATTCAGCTGTGATGGGCCATGAAAATAATTTAGTATTAGATTATAGCTAAGTAAACTCATTAAAACATAGAAAGAGAATTACCCCTTTGGACTGAACCCTGGATTCTTAAGTCCAACTTCATTGGTGGACTGAGATCTAATCAAGCAGAAAACATTGTTTCAGATGTTCCAAGGGTAAGACTATGAGAAGGCTAATAATTACTATATATATATATATATATATATATATATATATATATATATTTGTTCTCATTTAAGATATTTACAATACTTTTTTAAAAAGTCACTTCAGTCTTTAAATTGTGTTTTCAATTAGAATGATATACTTTACAATTGTTAAAATATATAAGGAAACATAAATGAAAATAAAAGAACAATGATAAATTTTTGAAAAGTTTAACATTGATATAAAAATTTATGTAAATTATTAATAGGTATTGGTTATTCATTAATTATATTTGATTGCACAAAATGTAGAGCTAGTTAGCTTCTTAAAATAACAGACAAACAAAAACCCAAAGGACCTTTCTTTTTAAACTTGTTTTTGTCAGATTTTAAGTTCTGTGTATAAGTAAGCAAGATTTCTAACCTTTTCAATATGGCTTCCCAAATCAATGGCTATATTCTCTCAGCATTACGTTAGTAAGCTATAGGTAGCTCCACATACCATAGAAATCAATACTCATAAAAGCTTCAAAAAGAATAAAAAAATGAAAACACAACGAAAAAAAAAAAAACCTCTTTAGAATTTGTGAAATAAGTGTCTCAGTAGCTGTCAAAATCGGCCACTAAACCATGGGAAATTTAAACCTAATGGTTAATTGATGAGCTGTTCTTTCTGTCTTCCTGATCTTCCTGAGTTTAGATATCCAGTTTTAGATGCATTTAATGCAGCATGGGAATATAAATTGGTTTTACATGGAAAGAAGATTCTAATATTACTCTTCAATCTCTTTTTTATGAAAATTAAGTAAATGGGTATCAATTTACCTTCTATTTCAAAGAAAATAATGTCAAAAACCTATACTGATTCTCCAGTTCCAAATATAAAGGCTCAAAAGATAAGTCAGTGTGATATTTTAATTATAAAAATTAATTTTTCTGGTGAAATTTTACTTTTCTTTTGTTGTGTTTGCACAAGCTATAAGAAAATCTAAATCATAACAGCAATAGTAGACATAATTAATAGTTATTGCTATTAATATTTATTTAAATAGCAAACTATATTTCAAAATAAAGAATGAATTTCATTCAACGGGTAACCACCATTTTTCAGTAATTTGCCAAAATGACAAACAAAAGGAAGGAGGTGGAGTACTTCAAACATTTTAGAAAATATGAAGTTGTTCTTCAGTTATACATACACTTTGATCTACAAAATTGTTGATGTTGTGTAAGTCAAAGAAAGTGGTATTGTTCTAAAAGGAATGCTATGTGATGTTACTATGACAAAACTGAGGAGACTGCTCATTACCCAGCATGCTGTTGGTGTGGCTGTACACCAAGGGTGTGATTGCTGCCAAAAGAATTAATGTAAGTATTGAGTATATCAGTCACTTTAAGAGCTGAGATAGTTTCCTGAAAGGTATGGAAGAACAGGATCAGAAATGAGGGAGCACGAACCTGCCAGACTACACTGCATCATTTGTGTGACCAGTGGACTAAGGAGCCTGAAACACCAACCTATTCTCTAAGAATGGCATAAATATATTGAGATACAGGACTGGGTTGAGCATATAGTTCAATGGTTTACTAGGTAAGTTGTGTAAATAGCTGCTATGAAGTGGTTGGGATAAATTTGTTTTTGATTGACCATGTTATCAGCTATCTTTTCTAAGAACACATCAACATATCTAATATACATATTCTTTCACTTCTGGAATAGTGTCAATTTGATTGATATTTGTCAATTTAATTCAGAAGGGGATCAAAAAGACAAAATTAAATAGATTTTTAACTAGTATTTAAATATTCATATTATTCTATTTATAAGGAATCTGCAATATAGACTACTTCTGTGTTTACACTCCAAGTGGAGCCAGTGTACCATGTACATAGGATATAGTTAAGTGATGTTCCCTAGGGTAAGGATTTCCTTTAATTGTGATTTTATAAAGTTGACTGTATTCATCAGTTTAATAGGGTGTATTATTTTTTAAATAAATACAAGCATTGCTTTGGAAATAAAATTTGTTTCCATAGAAATTCTGCTAATCTAGCTAATTTTTGAAATTGAGTTTTGACAGATTTCATTCACATTGGAAACCACTAAGATTATTTTTAATATTTATAGTGTTACTAATAATAATTACTCAATACTTTTCATTACTAAATCTAAAGCAGAAAATACTTAGATTAAACGTAAAGATCACGTATTCTTAGATTATGTTAGTGATTGGTAGTGTTTCAAAACAAGCACACATTTAAAAAGTATTTCAACTCAGGGTTTTCTGTTGATTGTATGAATATAAATACGCAGTCACGTACCTATAGAAATGAAAAAAATAAAAATTAAATTAAAACAAATATATATCAATATTATGTATGTATTCTTAGATGTGCATCCATGTATGTATGTTCTTATAAACTTGTTTTGATGTGTACGATATGCCTGTAGCAATGCATAGCAGTGAGGAGAACAGGGCAAGGTTAATTCTTTTACCTATGAAGATAGATATAATTGCTATTAAAACATCACTTATCACTTAGAATGGCAGAGAGAGGAATTTCAAGAAAAAATGAAAAAAATTAACAAAGAAAAATTACTGGAGCAGGAATGGGCATCTACCTAAAACAGCATCCACCTATGATGGCTGCAATCAATCTGATAAAAACAGGCAGAAGTTGGAAGATTAATGGGAAAGCACACAAGGGTTTGCAAGTGAGGTTTGAAATCAAACATTTGGAAGTCAGACCCACCTGGAGTTTGTCTCTTGCCTCTTCATTCACTAGCTATGAGTCCTTTGACAATTAGCTTAATCTGTTTAAAGCTGTGTCTGCATATGTAAAATGGGGATCTTGATGACCCTACATAACACTGATGCAGAGAGAATAAGTAACTTTAGCAAAGTGCTGGTTCATCTCTTGGTAGTCCTGCAAGTGTCTTCCCCTTTCCCATACAAATGGTTAGCCTCGGAAAAAGTCGAGCTGTTCACGTGGGCACGATAGCATGGCTGGTGAGCCTGAAGATCATGTCCATCTAGAACATCTCCACTTGTGTCTCCTGGCCACGTCAGCCTCTCAGAAAGTCAGACAAATACTTTTAAAGGAAATAAATTGAGAACATACATCCATCGGTGGTTATACCATTCAGTTACTTATTCAGTGTTGTGTCTCATTGCTCAACACCTACAACTTCAGAGAGAAAATATTTATTTCAGTTTACTGTTTCAGAAAGTCCCAGTTCATTCACAGGTAGATGGCTGAAAAATGGTGGAATCCCATGGTGAGGTCACAGCTAGAGTCAGAGTTGGAGCTGTGCTCCAGGAGACAGAGATCCTCACAGCAGCATGCAGAACTGAGAAGTTTGGGAGGGGTGATGGAACCAGCACAGCACCCGTCCAAGTCCCAAGCGCCTGCCCCTTCCATCTAGGCCCCACCTCCAAACACTACACAGTATCTGTAAGTACATGAGGCTTTTGAAGAACACTCCAGGACCAAATGAAGGCATTCTGCCCATGACTCCCAAAGGACTTATATCTGCTTCCTTAAGCAAAAGGCATTTAATCCTTTTCCAACAGTCTTCAGAGTTTAACAGTTCCAACACTGTTAAGAAAAGCCCAAGTGCAAAGTATCTTCTGAGATTCAAGGCAAACTCTTAGACAGGAGCTCCTCCTAAAACCAACCAGTTAAGCACGTCCAACACACAAGGACATAGAGTAACCATTCCCGTTCCAAAAGGGAAGAATAGGAGGATAAAAGGCAATTGGACCAAAACAATTCCTAAACCCAGCAGGATAAATCTTAAATTCTGTAGTCCCATGTCCAGTATCTGGCATAAACTGCAGCAAGATAAGCTATGGCTATAGCAAGATGTGAACTTCACAGGGTTTGGAGGGTTGGGTGGTGGTGGTGGGGGGGGGGGGGCTGCCCCTACAGCATGGCTGCTGGCTGCAACATTCATCTTCTCTGCTTTGAGCTTCCAGTCACAGCTGGAAGCTTCAGTCAGTGAATAATCCATGCTCCTGGCTTCTCCAAACTCCTGGGTTCTCCTCTGCAACTTAAGCATCTCCTTTAGTTTCACACACTGCCCTCTCAGGGGCACACTGCCTGGATTCCAGCGCCTTCCTCTGAAACATGGGTGGAAGCCACTGTGAACGCACAATTTTTGGATTGTGCAAGCTCATAAAAGCAGGACTTGTGGCTATCACCAAGGCCTGCCACTGGCTTGAAGAGTAGCCTGGACCCCTTGGACAAATACTGCTGAGGTTTTTGAGATCTTGGGTAGTTGAACTCTAGGGGCTTCAACTCCGGAAGACAATTTCTTTCCCTTTGGCCAAGATGGAGAAAGAGAAGTGCAGGGGATTGTAGTGTTGACATAATATATATGTGCACAAAATACTGAAGCTCAATGTAACCATTATGTACCACACATAAACACACACACACACACACACACACACACACACACACACACACACGGGGAGGGGAATAGATTAGCCAAGAGTGGTGACACAAGCCTGTAATCCTAGCACTACAGGGTCTGAAGCACGAGGAGTGATGTGAAGTGGAGGCCAACTTGGTCTACATAGTGAGCTCAGGACCAGACTGCACCGTTCTGTCTCAAAGAAATAAATGATAATAACAATAATAATAATAATAAAGTATTTGAAAAAGATTGAAAATGGGTTTCTTCACTGAAGATATTCTCAATGCCTATATCTGTTTTTTTTTTTCCTTTTTTTTTAATGCCTAAATTTAAGAAAGTTTGGGAGACCTGGAAAGAGACTATGACTACAGTTAAAAATTCTTGTCAATAAATGGCATTTTAAAAAATCAAAATAAATGAGGTACTGGCAAGAGATGAATTTTGTCACTGATAGAAATTTCCAAAGCTATAAGGGGAGAAACAAGTATTTCCAATGTATGAAACATTTAACATTAAAAATAAAATAATCCTATTCTTAGAGTTATATAACATGTAATATTTTAGTGACTTTATTTCTATGTGTATTATTTTTTTTCAGAAAATTTGTGTTCACATTTTAATATGATAAATTATATCTGCCTTCTTTTTTGTGGTACCAGTGTTTGAAGCCAGGAGCTAGATATCCAGCCCATTTTGTTTTTGATTTTGAGACCCAGGGTCATTAAGTCCCTAAGTAGCCTACAAGGGGCTCCAACATGCCCTGCTCCTGCCTTGGTCTCTGACAGTGTAAGGATTACAACAGCATGCCTCCAAGCTCTGCTTGTGTTTTTAAAATGTACCCTTACCCAGAATCAAATGGCAAGATTCCTTTGTTTAAGATAAAGCTTGTGCATTTTCTCCTTGGAAAATCCGACTATTTTTTTCTATTCATGTTTTCGTGTGTGTGTGTGCAAAATCCATACCAAACATCCACCTGCAAACTGCATTAATTTGTTTAGCCTTTATCAGCAGCCTGTACTTTTTCATCTTGCAGAACCGAAGGATATGTTCACGTCCAAACGAGATCCCTGACACGAGCTGCACTGTGCAGAATGGGTCTGTCCCTCTCCACATTCTCTTCTGTCAGATTATAATTAAGCAATTAGACATGACAGTGTGTATTGTAATGTAGGAGTAACACAAATCCTCTCCTGTGTTATGCAGTACAAGACTGAATTCCATTAGGAATCGCCCCAAAACAATCACAAGAATAAAATATATCCATAACTGGGAAGAGGTCCATGGCAGGACACTTTCAATGAATGATGGCAACGTGACAGAAAAGACTACATGTTGTGTACATGTGTGTTTGGGTGTGTGTGTGTCTTACAAAAGCATGTTTTGTGTGTGTGTGCCTCTCACTATTATGATATTCATTTGGCATTCAAAAGATGTTATTTTAAATAACTTCATAGTAAAATATGAATTTTCTACAGTTTTATGGGATTTCAGTTGTATTTTTCAGTCACTGTAAGAAAAATAGCTAGCATTAATTTTAAGTATTAATTCTGTTTCTTTGAAGATTTCATTCTTATTTAATAATGATGCCATTAATATCTATATTATTTAATTTTAACAAAGATAGCTAATTAACTTCTTGAATATAACTTTCTTCTCATATAATATGGTTAGAATTTAAATTTATAAAATGAATATATTAGATCTAAAATTTTGCTAATGTATCTATGTCCAAATTTTACCAGCACCTGAAATACAAAAGCTATATACAGTAATATTGAGTCTTGGAAAGAGATTTGACAAATTTACTATTTATTTATTTAGTCACAACAGGAAAGTACAACCCTTGCTAAACATTAACAAAAAACAGCTTCTTTGAAAGCAAATATTTCCTGTGAAATTTTTAAAGAATTTTAACAATTATTCAAACGAGTGAAATATACAATCAGGCCACAGGCATGCGTCTCAGCAGTAAAGCCCTTGCCTGGCACACTTCAGGCTCTGCTTTTTCCCCAACACTGCAAAAATGAAGTCTACGGGACTGAAGGCACTTCAATAGTAAGCTCTAATCCCTAGAGTTCAATTCCCCAATAACACATAAGTTGAACGCGGTGCTGCAAGCCTGGAGGCCCAACACTTGGGATGCTGAGGCAGGAGAATTGCTGTGAGTTCAAAGTAAATCTAGGCTATACAGTGAGTTCAGGAGTAGCCTAGACTGCAGAGCAGTGAAACCCTGTCTCAAAAAAACAAAACAAAAAGTTATAATTAATCTTAAAACTAATGAATAGATTCCACCATGACAGGCCACAAATTCTCCTTAATGTGTATCTGTGGTAAACACATGCATATATAAACATATGTGCATTAATAGATCGTTATGCATCCAAGTTTTTAAATGTTTATTTATACATAATGAAAAACAATTAAATATTGTGAATATATACATATATATTCTGCTAGGTATCCACATATATATATATATATATATATATATATATATATATATATATATATATATGTGTGTGTGTGTGTGTGTGTGTGTGTGTGTTATAGGTGCTTATTTTATGTTTACATGTATCTATGCATCTGCATAATTATGTTTGTCATTGAAAGATTATTTAAATACATTTGTGCTGGTAAGCATAATTATTGAAGAATGTAGTTACTGTTCATATTTACTTGAAAATTAGCTGAAAACTTTGGTTATTGGCTACAGGAACTTGAGTCAACCACTAAAACCCAGTGTTACAATATTTTCTTTAGAGTCAAGGAAATAGTCGAGTCCATTTACCTAGAACAGTGGTTGTCTAAAACAATCAAGATGATTCGCTGGCATGTGAAGTGCAGTTGCTCAGGGAGGAGTCACGCTCACCATTGAGCTGTCTCTGGTCAGGTCTTGAGATGCATCGTTTTGGTTGTGTGTCTGTGTTTCCAAGTGAAGCGGGATACTAGAGAGTGGCGGAGGCAGCCTGCCGCATCGGCTAGTGTACAGGACCCTTCAGCGATGGGATCTTGGTCTCTTCCTTCCTCACCACCTGACACTCCGGACTTGGCTGGCCTCTGCCTGCTTCATGCCCCACCTTTCAACTTACGGGGAACCTTTCCTCCCCTTCCCTTCATAGAGAGTCCAGATGGAGCACGTGAGCCCTGCTGTATCTTGGGTCGGCAGGGGTGTGGCTCTCCCTCCCTAGCAGGCTGTCCCATGATGCCTCTGATGTTCTGCATGGAGGCCATGTCTCTGCAGTTTCAAGCCTCCTCTCGCTTCTTAAACCAACTCAAATGAGCTAGTCCATGAACAAACTTGAACAATTCTTGGGCATTCTCTTTCTACCCAGAGTTAGGCAAGCTGACCAATAGGAAGAAGAAGGAGTTGGCTTTAAATCCTGGCTGAAGCCGACAGTGGCTAGTAGCAGGGGAAGCTGGAAACCTTCAGATGTCAGCAAGCCTAAGTGCTAGATGCTGTAAGTGCAGGTGCCCTCATTGGCCTTTGGTGATCTGCAGCTGCCAACTGGTTACCACACCGAGTTTCTCACTAGGGGAGAGTCTCTTTGGGGTCTTTCTAACTTTCCAGTCTATCTTCTCTTTGCCCCCTTTGCTCAGCTTCAGGCAACCCCTAGTGATGGACAAAAAAAATAAAGACTGGGTCATTTTGATGATCTGCATCTGTTTTTAAAATATTGTTATATTTTTATTTAAAATCATCATTGAACATTGTAAAGATAAAAGGTATTATATATTAGTTTAAGTAACTGCTGTGTCTTTGAAAAATATTAATCAGTATTTTTCTAAAAGTACTTTTCTCTTTCAACAAGGGGCCAGGTTTACTCATTTTGCACTAACTACAATTTATGATAAGAAACCATAATACTAGGTCTTATTTCAAAATAGTTCTTCAGGCTTTAAGATACATTATGTAATGAATTTACACATTTATCGTTACATATTTGCACTAGAACTAAATATAGAGTTTTCTTAAATCAAGTTTTGTTTTAAAATTAAGCAAGGTCTCTTACTTAATAATTTTACTTAGAAATTTTTTTTTCAATTATATTCCAGGTAAACACTACCAGTTGATGAAAAAATAGAAGATAAATATGGAATAAACCCTAAGTATACTATGCAAATTATGAACAGTAAATTGGATACATTGATTAGATTCTTTGAAGGTGTGATAGATTGAAAAAATAAGTCTGTCAACTAAGTTTTTGACAGGTGTCAAATACATAGAACTATTTTTTAAATGAGATTAAGTAATTGGCATAGATTAAGTAATATGTGCACTTTTATATTAAGTATCACAGTGTGTACTCACTGATATGAAGACTGTTTCAGCACATGATAGTTTTTTTTTTAAAAAAAATGAGTCACCTTGCAAACGCATTTGCTGTGTTTGCTTCAAATGCAGTCTCGCCTTTAAGGTTTATTACTAAACACTTTTTTTGTAAAGCCAGAGTAACATTTCTTTACAATATAGAATTAACTTATTTGCTGGAGACTGAAATTAGAATCTCATACTCTGTGCTTTAGTGTGGGCCTAAAAACATCAACTACCGTAGAACTTTAATATTAATATGATAGAAAATTTTTAAATAAAATCTCAGAGGTAGAGTCTTGAGTTCAAGTCATAATCCAAAAATTTAATTTCTGAGGACTTTAGGCAGGAAATTTGCATCAGTAAGCCTCAGTTTTGTGATCTTAAAATAGGCACAATAACACATACTGTGTCATGTATACAGGGAAGCTATATGAGAAATTGTAAAAGTGAAAAATTCTGTGTGTCCTAGCACACCAAACACATGAGAGTTTCATTAACAATAATGAAATCGAGCATTTACATATTTGAACATAAGAATTTGTATATATTTGGGTCAACTTGTACTAATTCATAAAAATGACACTATTACCTGTTATATTTCTGTGGCAATTTAGCATGTGCAAATTGTTTTACTTATATTAGTTTTTCTTTTAACAAATAGCATGTGAGTTAGAGAATCATCATCTGTATTAAGTTATGAGGAAACAGAAGCCCAGGGAGTAAAAATATTCAATCATAGTATTGAAACAGAAAAGAAACAGTGATATCTATTTTCTTTTATTTGCATAAGAACATTGTAGCCTAGAGAGAATTAGTGAATTCTTCATGATATATCAGAAAGGACAATTGTATCAATATATATTTATACTGAATGATCTTTTTTGAATTTCTTATTCAACCAGTCCCTGTCATCACAATTTCTTTTTCAGTTAAAGCATTTATCCAATACAGATTAGTAAACTTACGATATATTTTAGTAATCAAATTATGCATTTCTTAATACATAGTTTGAATATTTCAAGATTTTTATTCAAATAATATCCAATCATATCCAAATATTGTTTTTGCTAATTCATTGATTCCTAGACAAGAAACGTTAAAAAAATCATATAACTAGTTGGAAATTGTAAGGAGGGTGACAAGGACAGCCAATCCTTCATTGAGACATACAGGAAACACAGACATGGGTACAGAACTTTTAACTTGAAGTGGATAGTTAGTGAATGTTGATCTGATGAAGAAACATTTTAGTTGAGTTCTTTTGGGCATAAAATTTAAAAAAGAAGGGAATTTGAGACAGAAAAATAGCAACCGTAAGAGAGGGTTTTAATTGTGTTTGAAAGGTACGATTTCTCTAATATGAGAAACCCAGAACAAAGGCATTATATAGAATCAACTGGGTGGGATAGTGGGGGAGTGGAGCCGCATGGGGGGAATGAGGAAGGGAACTGGACGGCTAATAAGAAGGGGGCGGGACTGTGATGCTGTCTTGATACATATGTGGACAAAATCCTTGAGCTCAATGTTACCATTGTATAGTAGCCATTGTATATTGTATGACCATTGTATTAAATTTGGCGGGGTGTGGGGAGAAATGCAATGAAAAGCTATTCAGGAGGTTTAAATATAATAATCTCAGGATGTATTACACACCTTTATGAGATCACTTTGGCTGCCATGTAAACAGTGGTGTGAAGCGGTAACAACAGAATTGAAGGAGAAGCTATGTGGGTAGTCTAGACAAATACTTGAATGTGGGGCTGCTAGGCACAATTATGCAGTTTGTGTACTGAACACTCAGAGGCTGCAAAGTGAATGGTTTCCTGTAGAAATTTATAATAAAAACTGTGCAATTAAGCACACTGGTCCTGGATGGAGTTGGAATGATGGACAGAATTGGTAGAATCAAAATAGCCTGCAAAGTAGAATAAAATATGTTTTTAACTTATGAACATTGGTGAAGAAAATTGAAGAAGTAATATTTTTATTAGAATTTGGCAGATAATTTGCTTGCTCAATTTCAAATACTTCTTTTGGAGTTTTCTTTTGCATTACTTATTATCATAAGAGATTGAGGGAAGCTTTAAATTCATTCTTGAAAGTATATATATATATATATATATATATATATATATATATATATATATATATAATTTTTGCAAGTCAGAACTAACTTTTTCCATGCAAGTATGCTGTGAGTTTGGTTTGTCAACATGAAAAAATCCATAAAAGATTAGCTTAACAAATTGAAAACAATATGATCTTTCAAAATCTCAAGCTATGCACAGAAGGTAGTCAATAGCAATTTATTGATGGTGATGATGTTGTTTGCCCTTTGAAGAGCTGTTAGCACTGCAATGCAAACCATGTGCTGTTAAAATCGCTTGAATGGGTTATTTAATAATATGATTAGTCTAATTTGCTGCAAGATTGAAATTCTTATCTGGCATTAATGTGGACACTACAGTGGACTTTCAAAAGAGTCACAACCAGTCAAACTGCCTTCTTTTCAGAAGATACGCCTTTGTATGTTCATATAATTTGTCATTGAAATAGTGGCTTAAGCAATTATTACATTCAGAACGTTGAGAATTTAACCCTTTACTCTGAAATTCCATTTTTCCTGCTGGCCAAAAAAAAAAAAAAAAAAAAAAAGGAAAACTGACAAAATGATTCTTTACAGGGTTTATTTAACATGTTAACTTTATCTTGGAAGACTGGCATTTAAAAAATAACTTTGTTGTGAGGAGAAACTTCAAGGCTTTCTTTGGGGAGATTGGCCAACACTTCGGCATAGTTGCTCTATAATCTGATGATTGGTGTTCATAATTCTTCAGATATATTTTAAAGATTAATGAAATATACTTTGTAAAGTATTTTATCTCCTTAGATACTAGTTCAGTGAGCTGCACGTTTATACACAAGCTACAGTGCGCCAGAAGTCTTAAACTGTTAGTAAAATCTCTTAAGTGTTGCGCTTTCTCATTGCTGTCTCGATAATGGAGGACCATGCCTATCATATCTGTTTTTGTCTCTTCAGGAATGTTTAAGCATAGTTCTATTGATACTTGACATTTATCAAAGTTACAGTGATCCTTTTAAATTTGGTGTATGGAATTTGGACTAGGTCTATTTTATATTGTTATCTAATAAAGTCAGGCTTTATATACGCACAGCTCAGAATTGCCTAAAGAGTGATGCTGTTCAAAGTATAGCCTGTATATATATTCATAAACACTTGCATTACTATGTAGTATACTTCATTTCTGTCCTAGATAAATTTAAAAGGAAGGAAACCCTATAAAAATGCAGATATGGCAATACCTTTTATCAATGTAATTTCCTGAATTTTATGATGAAATAACATTAATTCCAGAATATAATTTTCTGTAACTATATTTTAATTTTTAGGAGAAAGTGAAACATAAATTTTCTTTTAAATTTGACACACCTAATCCTACCTTGATGGAAGAGAGGTAATGAAACACAGAGATGCAAGAAAATTCTAGAGTCATCAACCAACATTGTGAGAAGTAGCGGAGGTCATTCAATCCGCAATTGCTCAGAAATTTCAAAGGATGTCTATGGTCAAGAAGGGTATATCATTAAAAAGATAACAAAACATAAAGCAGTAGCTGATCCCTTATATAATATTATTTGTGTGAGAGAAAGCTTAAGCTAATCTAACTGGTGTACAGTTTTTTGGGGGGCACTGGAGGAACAAGAGATATTCAGTGTTCTAGAAAAAGTAACATTTTTAATTGTGGCATGTAATTCATATAAACATATTTATTTGGCTTAATGGTGCAAAAATGATTAATAATTTTATTTAAAAAGTGCATAAATAACTCTTTCTTAGTTTCTTGGCTGGCTATATGCATCAAAATATTTTGTAACATACATACGAGATTCAGATTTAAATAGAGCAAAATAAATATAGTATTCAAATGAAGATATGATTAAGACAAATGATGGAAATAATATCAGTAACACACAAAGGTACAAAACATGAACATTCAGACATCATATAATTTGATTATACGGTAAAATTGCTAATGTCTTCTTTTTAAATGCTTCAGATCACGATGGGACATTTTACTGAATATAAAGAATGCTGTATTAACCAGAAGGCAATTGCGGTGCTCACAGATTTTGTAAACCACTTGTTGCCAGGTGATCAACACTTCAGCAACCACAACTACAGCTGAGTTTTCTGTAGTACATTATTAGACACTAGACACTTTCGGTATGTTGTCCCACAACTTCATGCTTTAGCCAAGGAAAAACATTTCATAGATATATATTTCAGTGTAACAGTAAAGAAACGCATTTTGAAATTATTTTTTATAAATCCTTTATTTCAAGGTCTAGAAGCAATCAACACCGTTTACAAATATTTTAGATGACCTATAATTCAAATTTAATTGAAAGAACTCAATGTAAAAAATATGGAAGCAGTTTAGATATAGATCTTGCTTATAAAGTGTCTCTTCCCTAAAATTTTCTACTTGTGTAAAATATTTTATTATATATCCCAGATGAAGCTTATTATAATGAGTGCCTGTTTCATACTGAAAATTTTCTATAAGAAAACATACATTTATCAAGATAACGAAATTTGAGGCAGACTCATATAATGTATATTTCATAATGCTATTTTCCAGAAGCTTTCTGCTTGGACAAATGGTGAATAATCTAAAGATTAAAGAAATTGGCTGTTTTCGTATGAATCCTTGTATGGAAAATAGCTGAAAGCCTTAAGTATGATCATTGATAAGAAAATCTGATAGCACATCAAAAGATAACTTTAAAAGGCAGAAATAATGTAGAATTTTAAAACTTGCACAGGTTGGAGTCAAATTAAAACTAGTTGGAGTATTTGGCATTATATAAGTAATGTTTAAAATCACAAAACGTAATGAAAGTTTGACTTCACTATAGATTCTGCTGCAAGCACTGTGAGGCATCTGGGACTAAAACCGTCAGAAAGGGGAAAAGCGCCACCTATTGATGAGATATGCAAATTATTATGTTCTTTGAACTTTCAGTAATGCAATCTGCTTTGGAGAAAAAGAATTTACTAGATTGAAGATTTAACCTATTTAGTATAAAATTTTTCAGCGACTTTCATTCTCAAGAGCATGATGTTTTTTGGTTTAAGGACAAAGTCAATACATCTTGGAGCGCACACAACATTAACTGGCCTTTGTGCTGTATTCTTTATGAGGAGCAAATCACAACCTACTCAACAACACATTTGGTGAATTTTCCACTGTAATAATGTAACATACACCCCCTTTATTCAACAATGAACTTTGTTCACTGTGTAAAATGAGTTCACAATCCCATGAAAATGGTGTTAAAATCAGATTTTAATTAAGCAGTTAGGGTCAAGTATAACATCATGCATATAGTTTATTAAATATCCCTTTTGTAGATAATCATAAACAGTTACTAGTTACATATTTCACCTTAAAATCTTGATAATGAAAAGTGAATTTATTGAGTGGCATTTCAAACAGTTGTATTGAAATTCATGGTCCATGTAAACCGGGCGAAAAGAAACTGTTATTATTTTAAAGTAAGATTTTATGTTTTTGCAGAATTGAAAAAGATTGACCTTTATATGTGATAACTCTGTTTTGTTTCATCCCCAATATCAATAGAAATTTGTTTCTAATTTGAACCAGAGTGTCTTGTATTCTTTCAATGCACGGACCATTATCAGGCTTAAATCCTAAGCATATCTACAGGCAAAAACTGCCCCCAATCTCTGAAGTTATAGGGATTCAATTTTGAGTAACATTTTAAAATAGGTCTTGTTCAGCAAAATGTTAACTGCAAATTCACATAGCCTTTGAGAAAGAAATAAGAGTGTTGCATACTGGAAGAAATTATGTAACGGTAAACACTCCTAATTAAATCCAAAGACGCTAAAACTTCCCTCTAAATACGACTTTTAACATACAGTGGTATATTACACGGAAGGAAGCCAATGTTTGCATTCCCTTATTTTCTAAAGATGTGTACATGTTACAATTTTTTTCTCTGTTTTACTCAAATATAATTGTAACGTCTCCCTTTACTAGCTTCACTGTGAAACTTTACAGGTTATCTTTGTTCTCTTCCAGATCAATAAAGTAACAGCAGATAACTATTAATATATTTCTTTGCATCTGCACAGTGAAAACTTTAAATATTAAAACGAAATATTGCAGCCCATATATCATCTGGTCTTACAAGACAGGAATGACAGTATTAAGATGCACATTCAGGATAGCACTCTTTCTACTTTGAACGCTGTCAAGAACAAAGTGCTTTACGGACTTAAAATAAATCTAGGTACTAATCCATTGAATTTCTGACAACAGGAGCCCAAGGTTTCCAGGCACTTAGCTGAGTACTGCATAAGAGCTTGTGCATTATTTATGCCCACTAATGGTGTTGCAATGCGCTTTGTGTGAAGCAGTGACAGCGCAATCTGCTAAGATAGCTGCTGCTGTGGACAAAGCCATACATTTTCTTGAGCTTGGATTTTTGACAGAATACTCTATTAATGCCAATTCTGCTTAAGTAAATGCTGAGCAGGGGTCAGTTGTTCCTTTTTTCCCCCTTCTCTTATTATTTAAGAAAACAGTGCCATAAAATTGAAAATGATGTTCTGAGGTTTGCTGAATTTTTCAGTACGATAGTAGCCGGTAAAGGTCACTCTAGTTTTTTGTCTACTTTTATGATTTCGCGTGATGGTCCACAGACTCAATAGGAAAGCTCTTAGCACTGGGAAAGGGAGGTGCTATTAATTCCAGTTTCAGTGCCATTATACTCTTCAGTGGATCAATAGAATTAAATGAGCTGAGATATTAGGAAAATATTGAAAAAAGCAGGAGGGTTGTATTGTTTGACCAGGGTTGGGGTGAGTTCAAAATAAAGCACCGTCCATAGCAGCTGTCAATAAATCATGAAAACCTTACTCTGCACCAAGTGGAACGCAGCGTGGCGCTCCTAGCTGGAAATGCCCACACTGTCTGTTGCAGTTTTTTTTAATTAAATATTTTATTTGAAATGTCCTTTTATCAATCACCTATATTATTAGGGGAATTTTGCTCATAAACTTTAAAAATATGGTGTTTGAAATACACCAAAAAGCAGTGAAAAGATATTTAAAGTATGGAAAAAATGAAATTCGAAGTTCAGTTTACTTTTCAAATATTTCTATTTGTCTGGATGTACAATTTTTGGGCATCAGCTGTGTGATTAATTTTGCTTTTATTGGGATAATGTTTTCTCAATTAATTAAATTGTAAAAAGTCAATAATTTCTATTCTAAATAGCAAAAAAACTTAAAATTTTTATTTAACTCAAATTATATTTTAATGTAAAGTGCATCTAAGATTGAATAATAATTATCTAATTTAAAATGAGCAAAAAAGAGCAGAAGAGACTCATCATTCTCTATAGGAATGAAAATAGAAGCACTGTACAAAGTCGCAAACATCCTCGATTGTTTCTAAGCCATAAACGACATTGTTGCATTCAAAAATTCCTCCACAGAAAAACTGTTTAAGGCTTCAGAAATCCTTTTTATAGCTATTCTATTAATAATTTTGAGGAATGTATTTTTAATAATGTAAGAAGAACAAGACAGGAACTGCTACGCGCAGATATTTCTACATGTGGACATGTGAGATTGAGAGGTACCGACCATTTCCACGTTGAGACAGGTGGGCAGTGTCTGTGCCTTGTGGGTCATCTTGTTTGCTTCCTTGTGAGTGAATCAGGATGGCAATAGAATACTAGAGCTACAAAGAACCAAAATGACATCAGCACTGCCAGCGACTCCAATATGCTATGAACACAGTTAATACGAATATAAGGCTCCACTATGGAAATATTCTGATAATTGGTGGTATTTGAATCAAATTTAGTCCGTGTGTTTGTTCCCATCACTCAGGCTTAACAAAATAATTCTTCAAATTAAGTGAGAATGAAGTGATTAATTAATTAATTAAATTACACATAGGGCTTTGAAAGGTAAAGATGCTGATTTTCATTTCTCTTCAAACTTCTCATAGATTTATATAACAAACCAGTTTATTATCTCTTTTTATTACTCAGGAGATGGTATTTCACCAAATGATGAATTCTATTTTGGAAAGCCTTAAAATAATTTTATTATCTTTATTTAAGTCATGTATATTTGTTACTGGTAGGATGTAACTTTATTTGACCAAATTAAGATTACTATTTTCATTAAATATTTTCATGAACCAGAAATTGTGGTACTGACTCACAGGAAGACAAAAGTAATTTTGATTTCTCTGAGAACTCTCTTTATATGTTGAGTGTAAGACTGTATATCAAGAAGATTGAATAATGTTCTGGGATTTTGATTAATCTGTCTGGCTTCTGTAGATATATTCTAAGTTCTATAGGAATTAAGCAAATTTTTGATAAAATGTTTAGAAGTTGATGAGAAAAAATGTTGGATGTGAACAGTCTCAGAAAACTTGACCATAATTCCCACAGAAGATTTTTTTTTTTTTTTTTTTGAGATACTGTCTTACTCCATAGCTCAAGTTGGTCCTGATCTTACTATGTACTCCAGGCTAGCTTTGGATTCACGGCAATCCTCCTGTCTCAGTCACCCAAGTTCTGGGATTATAGGCATGTGCCACCACGCCAGGTTTATGTGGTGCTGGAGAATTAAACTCAGGGCTCTGCACTTGTTAAGCAAGTGCTTTAACTGCTTTGTCATTCCCCCATCTCTTCCTATAGATGTATCGTATACTGAAGACTTCAAGATTGTACTTCAGGCCTTCACACTGAGAAACATTTTTTTTAATGTTATTCTATTATAAATTTTTGAAATAAGGTCTTGTTAAGTCAGTAAACTGACCATACAAGAATCAAACATGAAATCCTCCTGTCTCAGCCTCATAAAGTACTATGATTAAAATTGGAGAGCAAACTTTAAGGCAAGATATTAGACTCTGAAAAGTGAATAATTAATTTAAAACTTATATTCATTGGTTAAATCAAGTTTAGTTTCTTTAGTTTTAATTAATGGTAATTTTGTGGAAGCAAAAAAAGTAGAAATTTCCTTCTTTAAATATTCTTTCAAGCTCCAGGTTTCAGAGTCCATATATTTTTTACTCAGTACGAATATCTATCTACTGTAGATATTTTCATACAAATCATAGAAGTAATTTGCAGTACCTGCTTAAATAATTTGTTTAATGTCAAAATATACAATGTTTCAAATTTCTTAAAATAGGCATTTAATATTGATTTTTAAAAATGAATAGAAAATAAATATGGAAACAGTGTACCTTGGTTCATGGGGATTTTCCTATGATCTACAGTCACCTGCAGTATAAGAATATATTCTTTCAAGATAGAATACCCATACAAGATATTGGTCTTATCATGAAGGAACTAGCAAATTCAACTTACCTACCATCATAATAATAATCCAAAAGTTGTAATGCAAAGTATCACTCATGTTGATAGCGATGCCAAGGTAACAAGACCTACTATAATGCTGGCCATATGAAAGTATAGCATATATATTTGTATATAGTATATAATATATCAAAAAAATGCCCATGTTACTGGTTCATATATTAACTATGCTATATTTTTAATAGATAGAAATTGTTTTTCTCCTTACTAAAAACAATGTACTGTAAAATAGTATGCCCTGAAATGCCAGCTGTAGCCTCACGCATCCTTCAATGGCTTTGCTTTCTCTGGCCTTGATCTCTTCCCATGTTGCCCTGTTCATCATAGCCTCTAAGTGTACGTAATGCTCTGGTCATGTATCCATCAGGAGGTTACACTGAGTGTTTGACCTCGAAATTAAAAGGAAAGTGATTAAGGATTATGTACTTGGGCCACCAACGATGGATATAGTTCTCCAATTAGGAATGTCCCATCCTACCACAGTTATACACTCGAAAAATAAATACCAAAAACAGAAGTCGTTTGAGGATCTACATATTTGCTCCTCCATAGATGTTAACACGACAGAAAATATTGAGAAAGTCCTAATCAAATATGGAGAAACTTGGAATGGCCGGGATTGAAGGCCAGATTGAAGGTTATTTCAACCCCTTGAAGATCCTGGCCAAAAAAGAGTTTGTAATGTTGAAAGAAGAGGTGAGAAACGATTGTGATGTTCGATTTACTGGTTAACCTGATCATCCAAGAATCACTCATTACATCCCATGAAAGTGAGAGGTAAGACCACCAATACCGATGCGAAAGCAGACGAAGAACTTTGGAAACTGTAGGTAAGCTAATATGAAGCAAGCTACTTTTGAGAAAAATTTCAATATGGATGAAATTTCTTTATTCTGAAAATATATTTCTAAGAGGAGTTTTATCCATCAACAAGCAAATTCAATGTTACTCCCAAAACCTTTACGGACAGGATAACTCCACTTGGAGTCAGTACTGCAAAATACAAAATGTAACAAAGTTTTTCTAGGCATATTAATAAACATACAGTGCCAATGTGTTATAGGTGTAATAAGAAGTCATAGATATCCGGACTTCTCTTCCAATATTCCCTGCTTTATTTATTGCCAAGCCATTGAAATGGAGTACTGTTTATACAGTAATTTACCTCCAAGCATTTTGCTTGATAATTTATCTACACATTATCTTTTTCTTTAAGAAGTTCATTCCTATCTGAAGATGTTGTTTCTTTCTCTACATGCCATCTCTTTGATCTATCAAGGATGTATAGGAAATGCAACGGTTTCTAAGGCCTACAAGCTGGCCAGGATCGAGGCCAAAGCTACTGTTGCAACTGAGGAAGATATTGATGCAATTTCTGGTAAGATTGCATTTAGAACATTGCTTGGGTTCTTCAGCGATGTCACCAAGTAGTGGTAAATTGCATCTGGAAAGCACACACAAGGGGTTTGTGCATGATTTCTGGGGAATTGCTAAGGCTAAGGAGATTGCAAAAGTCAGCAATGCTGAAGTTAAGATGTAGGTTCACAAAAGGCTAAATTTCATTGTAAACCTTAAATTTTGCACTTATACATACCAATAAAATGGGGGGAAAAGATGGCAAACAACGGGAACCTCTTTGTGGATGAGGATGAGTTGAGAAGCTGCAGGAGATGATTTTTGAGGAATTGACTAATGACGGATTGTTGGAACTGGCAAAGGAGTGCATATCTGAAGAAGAGAGAAGAAAATTTAATCTAGGAAAAGGCAAACAAAAAGACCCTCCGGGAAAATTTACAGTAAAAATCTAAACAGAAGAATTTGCAGATTTCATAGACATCTCTAAAATGTTTGAAAGTATGGACCCTAGCATCAAAGTTTTTCACTAATGGAAGGTAATGTTTCTTATACATTGTCTGCTTATGAGCAAATCTGTGATGAAAAAACAAGAAGCAAACTAAAGAAATCACTATAGGCATATTTCTAAAAAGAGTGGTACCTTCTCTAGAAAAGCACCAGGCATGCCTTTGAGAATTATCATAGAATAAGGCACTTTGTCATAAAACATGGCAGCTGGCTTCATGAATAACAGGTGTCTCCATGGAGCTACTATACCTGAAGACTTTCAAGTGGGACATGATGTGAAACTTAAAAACAGTGATATTGCTGTGCATAAGCCTGAGATAATTTATCTGTTTATTTCTTGGCCTTTTCAGCAAAGTATCAAAAGTTAAGGTAACTCAATAAGTTTTTTTCACTTAGAAAAACACAAATAATAATAATTTTTAAAAATATGTAGTTGTAGAGCGTTAAGTTTAAGCTAAGAACAACTACATTAAAAATTTAGAAGCACTGTATATGTCAAAATGTTATAACAAGGTAATTTAGTTCTATAAAATGCCTGTATTCTGAGTTTCTCAGGCATTTTATAGAACCAAATAGGTATGATAGTGGGAGTCTGGAGGGATGGGAAGGGTGCAGGAAAGCCAGAAATGAGGAGGGGAAAGGATTGTAATGTTGACATGACTTAGGTGTGTACAAAATACCCAAGCTTGTTGGAACCATTATATACACACATGGGAAATGATTATTTAACTATGGGAGAAAGACAAATCTATTTTGAGTGTAATACAACAGAAATTAATGCTGTTTAAATATCTACTGAAATGAACACAAATGATCTAGGCCCTCACACTCACTCAATATCCATTCCTTACCTCACCCAAAAACTCCTTTTCCTAGAAGCAAATGCCCTATATAGGTGCACTATTTCTTTAATCTGTAATATTATATTTATACTGCAAAAATGCAGCATTAATTCTGTATCTTTCAGTTCTGTATACTTGGATGCACAAATCCTCACCATTGTATTACAATTGCCTGCAGACATAAATGGGGTGGCACACAGTACACATTGGTAGTCCAGAGGCTTCATGGTCTAGTCCAGGTCAATAAGAACCTGCTTTATTCAGGATCATTTAAGCACACTTGTTCTTCTCAGCTTGTTCCTCCTTGGGATACAACACCCAACAACCCCAAGAGGAGAGCTTTATTTGGTTAATGGTTTCGGTAAATTCGATCCATGGCTAATTTCCTCGATTGGCTTCAAGCCAGTACTAGGATGATGGAAGAGCACAGCAGAGAAAAGCTTTTCAGTCCTTAGAAGCTAGAATGCAAACAGGTAAGAACAGAGAAAGAGACAAAGACACACCACTTTTGGTCACAACCCCAGTGACTCACGTCTTCAGAAAAGGCCCCATCTACAAACATCAAACTTTAGAGGACAATTTAGATTGACTAGAGTATTAGACCTTGGTCTCTCAAAGGCTCATGTCTATCTAATTTTATAAAATGTGTTTAGTCCATTTCTAAAAATTAACAAAATCATGATAATCTCAACATTACTGAAAAATCTAATTCTAAAATCTCTGAAAGTCAAGACAAACTCTTACCTGTGACTCCCTTAATATATATACATACATACATACATATATATATGTATATGTATATATATACATATATATATATATACATATGTACATTACATATATCACACACACACACACACACACACACACACACACACACACACACACATATATATATATATATGTAATTTACAGGTTAAATATTTCAGATGCACAGTGGTGCTACATAATCCTTCCTATTACAAAAGGCAAAAGCTAGGAAATGGCAAGGAATTGAACCCAAGCTCCATGACTACCACCTAGGGCAAGCTGTGATGGGATATAAACTCCAAAAGGCTTTAGTATCCCCACCCTCGTGACATGCCAGTTGCAGCCGACAAAGCCTCTCTCATCCTGATTCTGCTCACTGACTCCAGAATTCCTCAGCTGGAATTTCAAATTCATGTCATATTCACTCTGCTTCAAACACTGCCCTTTCACAGGCTACTGACCAAAATGTAACTCCGTCACACATTTTTTGCTTGGCTTTCCAGCCTTTGTCTGAAACCTGGGTAGAAGCTTTAATGAACTCATGACATTCTCATACCTAAAAAAAAACAAAAACAAAAACAAAAACAAAAAACAAAACAAAACAACAAACAAACAAAACAAAACAAAACAAAAAAACCCACCACACAGATGACCCCAGAGGCTAGCAGCTTGAACATGAGCTTTCTCCCCACCCCCATGCTATGATTGCAGTATCCCTGAGTATCTGGATGCTGAACTCAGGGAAATTGGTAGGTGGTCCTGAAAGAAGTGGGTATCCTAAGGTTCTACTCCCAAGCTAAAATCTTTCAAAGCAGTGTGTGTTTTCATCGGCCTGAATCACCATAGATGGAATCTTGTCATGTCATGAGACTTCCTCCGGGCATTCTACCTGTTGTCCTGACACCCAGTAGGTTTCCTTTTAATCTCAATCTTTTGAAAAGCAGAATGAATTTGGTCCCAACTTCACAGGTGCTTCCTTTCCAGCAAAACTGTAAAGATTTTTCCCCATTTTAATGATATGTATAAGTGCGAAATTTAAGGTTTACAATTAAGTTGAGCATTTTGTGCACATACGTATCTTGTCAGGGTGACAACGAAAAACAAAGTGGAACAGGGGAGGGGTAGGGTGGGGAGTGAGGAGTGGGTAGGGGGAGGGACAAAAGGAAAATGGGAAAGTCCTTGTCACCCTGACAAGATACGTATGTGCACAAAATGCTCAACTTCATGGTAAACCTTAAATTTTGCACTTACACATATCAATATAATGGGAGAAAACTGGAATGTTTTTTACATCTTTCATCTCTACTTTTTATTCTTGGTTTTCATTACAAACCTGAGTATAAGGAGCCCACAAGTTTCATTTCGCAGGCTGAACACCGAACTGCCATTAAACTTTCTCTACTAGATGATTTAATTCATGACCTTTACACTTAATCTCATGGAAAGTCTTAGAACATGGAAAATGCTTAAATTTCCTGCCAAAATATCAAGTACAAGGACTCCAACCCAATTACCAATAGAGTCTTCATTCTCATCTGAAATACCATGAGCCTGGCCTTTGCTGTTCACATTTGTATCAGTATTCCAGTCTCCTGAGCTCAGCCAGAATCATCCATCATGCTCTGTGTTATTTGGATCTGAAGTATCCCCGTAAAACATCGTGTGTTTGGATGAAGCGACGTAAGGGTAGAACTTTTGGGAAGAGAGGCCTTGCTGGAAGGAGCAGATGTTTAGGGCATGGTCCAGAGAGATTGTTTCCACTTGTTGAGTCGGGGAGTGCCCCGGGCAGAGCTTTGGGAGTGTTACTGACTTCTTGGCCAGAAGGTGAAGGAGCAGCACCCAGTCTGGGTGTGGTGGTGGTGGGGGGTCTAACTGGCAGCTAGAAGAAAGTAAAGGCTCATCCTCGGGAATGCTCTGGCCTAATCAGACATGCTCCTCACCCCCTTGTTTTCCATGCCCCGAGCTGTGCTCCAGCCCCTGCCACGTGGTTCCACCCCTGGGGGCTACATGAGATCTCCTGAAACTGGAAGCTAATAATAGCCTCCTCCCATAAGTGTGGATGTTGTGTACTTTGTTCCAGCAACGTGGAAGTAACTGAGTCACTCTGCATACAGTAACGGTCTATCCTCTCTTGCTGAAAATTTCTTCAAACCCTTCCCACAAGCAAGTTCCAAAACTTCCTAAATCTAATCAGATACAGGTAGCAGCCACCTCATTCCTGGTAGCGATTTCCTGTATTTTCAGCTCTGTCATCACCGAGACACGGTATCTGATAGTCACAACTTAAAGAAGGAAACGCTTGTTTTGATCCATGGTTATAATGGGTTCAATTCACTGCAGGTAGCTACGTGGGCTTCAAGGCAGAGCCAGCTTAGCGGAACGGGTGGTGGAGAAAAGCTGCTGATCATCTGTGGCACCTAGGAAGCAAAGAGAGAAGGCGGAGCCGGGACCGGGATGCACCGCTGTAGGTGACTCCCTGCTTCTGACCAGCTCCTGCTTCAATGCGTTTTTCAAGGATGTTTTAGTTCTGCCATAGCAATACTTAGTGATATTCCTACAACGAGGAACTTGCCAGATGATGCACTTCTGAGGATGCGTTTTCGTCCTTAACTGACACTGACTACATATGTAACTATTGCATTTCCATGTCTCAGAGTACAAAACTTTTTGATCAAGTGCTATAAGCAACTACATGACAGCATTTTTATTTTCAGCCTAAAACTGTAGGTTCGAAAGCTTTCCCCAGGTTCCTCTACCTTTCATATGACATATCAAAAGTCAGTTCCAAGAGTGAGAAATTACTCTTAGCCTTACGTACAAAACTTAAGACTCTTAGTTTCAGTTAATGGTGTGCACAGAGGGAAATTTTTAAAAATTAACAACAATATTTGGAAAGATTGAGACTATGTAATATAACTTGATTTGTAAGCAGGAGAATGTATTCTGACTAGTGTAATTTAAAAATGAATCTTTTTGGCATACATACTAGAATGTAGATTGAAAGAAGAATTTTAAAAATGGATTCAGAATTGAAGCAATCAAAAATAAACTGAATTTAGCAATAACAATACATAAATTCTTTACCAAGGTAGTATTCTTGGTTGCATGTTATTTAGAGCTTCTTTAGTGTCTTTTAACTAAACATTATGAGTACCTTAAATAACAGAGTACAAATGAGGAATAGAAAAATGTCATATCCAGGGTAATTATTATTTTTGTCAATTTTTTGAGATGGCGTTTTGCTCTGTAACCCACACTTGTCTCTAACTCACTATGAAGCCCAGACAATCCTCCCTGTCTGAGGGTCTGGAGTGCTGATTGCGCCACCAGGCCTCATTTATGCAGTACTAGGGAATCAAACCCAGGGCATTATGCTTGTTAGGCAAGCACTTTAACTTCTGGGCCATTCTTCCAGCCTCTTGTCAATTAATTTTCTAATAAATATTTAGGATAATGGGTGAGTAGAAACATTTAAATAATTGATGTCCACAGTAGTACATATGACTTAACTGAATTCCACTGTGCTCTAAACATCAACTTGCATAAAGAAAACATCTCCTAACTACCCAGACTAGTGTGCGCCCGAGTGTGGAGGTAAAGTTCCATGAGGTGATCACAGGGAGAATCCTTGCACCTCACTCAGGACAGGAAGATTTTCTGAAAGATTTCGTTTACTTTATCCATTATATTTATGTAATATTTTAAAGAAAATGTAAGTGAACAGGTACAGTTGAGAGGAAGGGACTTTTGAGGTAAAGGCCAAATATAAGACTAGAATAATTTTTTCTCTCAATATAAAATATTTATTTTGAAGAATCTTCTCTAGCAGAAGGATATGTGTGTGTGTGTGTGTGTGTGTGTGTGTGTGTGTGTAGTGTGTGTGTGTGTGTGTGTGTGTGTGTGTGTGTGTGTGTGTTTATGAGTATTACACATTATGAACGATTAAAGCCTAGATGATCAACAGACATTAACTGACACAACTATGTTTGTGGGAAATACTTATGCACTCGGATGTTTGCCTAGAAAGCACGACATACTGATATTGATTCATTCATAAATTGAGCATGATGACTAGCACTCTGGAGAGTGAGAAATGAGGATTACTATGGGTTCGAGGGTAGTCAAGGCTAAACAGATAACTCAGGATGAGCCTGAACTACAGAGACCCTTTGTCAATAAATAAATAAATAAATAAATAAATAAATAAGCAAACTTACCCATTTCCATATTTTACAAGAATACATTGTTATTAAATACAGTCGCAAAATATCCCTTATATGATTAAAATTGCAGAGCATATCCCTTTAACTCCTCCTCCTCACCTAAGTTTTGTATCTTTCGAACAACCTCTCCTAAACTCTCTGCCCAACCATCCCAGCTTCTCCATTCCTTCAACGTAAGTCTTTTAGATCCTGCATATGAGATCGTGTAGTCTTTCGTTGCCTCACTTCCCTTAATGTAACATCTACTAGATTCATTCATATTATGGGATTTGTTTTGTGGCCTAGTAGTAGTATTCTCTTGTGTATGTGTGTGTGTTCTGCTTTTCTTTATCCACTCATATCTTTATGGATACCTAAGATGATTCTATTAATTTATCTTGAGTATTATAAGTAATATTGTAATAAATAATGACATATAGATATGAAGAGAGCTACTGATAAGTTTGATCATATAAAACAAAATATAATGCACGTTAAGTATTAAGAACAATACGGGCATTTAATATAGGCAAATGTGTATGATGATGAGGGCTAGGGCAGATAGGGAGGTTGTGGGAGAGCCAAAAGCAGAAAAAGGAAGGGATTTTAATGTTGATGCCATATGTATGTACACAAAATACCCAAGCTCATTGTAACCATTATGTATCTCAAATATATATATATATATATATGTATATATATATATATATATATATATATGAATAAAATAAAATTACTTTCAAGGTTGAAAGTATTAAGAATAATCTAAGATATACATAAATTACAAAGAGCTAAATGCTCTAATATATGAATCAAGAAAAAAATGAACAGATTGTTATCCCCATTCTGAACAATGCAGGGAAACCTGTAGTCATAAACTCCCACTGGATTTTATCATTTATTTATACGATTTATCTGACAATTTGATATTTTGAATCAAAAACTTCAATAGTTTGCAAAATTGTTTACAGTTCAATTATATACCTAAAAATTTATTCCTCAAGTGAAGATTTCCCTATAAGGGTACTTATCACAGTTTCACTTTTAATGATGAGAACATCTTAAGTTTTTAAATTTTAGTTAATATTTTAAAATACATTTTCCTTCCATTTTTCTTCCGTTCCCTTTCACTTCTTTTCACTTCCCTCTCTCTCATTTCCTCCCATTTATCTTTTCTTTTTTATCATTATGGTAATAGCTTTTAAATAACACAATGGTTATGTTTCCGAGTCAAGAGCAGAAAGAATACGAGGAGGTTCCACCTGCACTTGAAACCATCCCCTAGTGTGGAACTATAAATCTATTACTATTCTCTGTCTCCTTGCACCCTGGTTACTGCCTACATTTTTTAAAAAATCGCTGCTGCCACTTAGAAGATGTCTATTCTAATTTTCAGAGATTCTATTCTGCGATATTGGCTTAACACTTTCTTAGCTCAAAACAAATATCCCAAATTGAGATCTTACTGCCCCACTTTGACTCAATACCTAAGTGTGGACCACAAAGCTGTTGATAGCATTTGGATCAGAAAATTGTTATATTGTGATTGTGTTTGCTATTCAGATAGTGTGGTTAAGAAAATAATGTTGAGTAGACTGGATTTTAAAGTGTATGAGAACTCAAGAACATCTGGAACCTTGTGGTTGAAGGGAAGAGTTAATTATCATAGAAAAGTAACAGGCAACCATCTCTCTATCAGCCACACTGTGGTAATTAAAATAGGATTAATAGAGAATTGCTTTAGTTAGCATGAATATCCTTTACATATATATAATGGAATAAACTGAAATTATAAAACCTACATCCTGTAAGAATGCTTAAAATATAGAAAGTTTTAAATGATTTATAAAATTGAAACAAGCAATCAGTGTAAAGAATAGCATATTTTAAGATATGCATGCATGTGTTCCTGGAAGAAATATCTGAATGTATATGGCCACTATATTAAATGGTGCAATCACACTTAAAATTTTTCATTTGAGTTTATATTTACCAAATGTTCAATAATAAAAATATTTACATAGTAAGAAGAAAGATATTTTAATACATTACACACATAAATATACAAATGCATACACATATGCAGACATATTTATATACTTAGGACTTAGAATTCACCTAATTAAAAACTAAAGACAGAAAATATTACATGATTTTCTCAAGGTCAAACAGTTCAGATTTCTATTAATAAGTGTCATTACCTCCTGATTCTTAGGTCAAGCCCATCTAATTCTTCCACATAATAATACACATATTTACTAATATTTCCATCTTGTGTATTTTCTATACATATTGAAGTTGCTGAGTGTTTCAGGGTAAGAACTGAAATGATTTTAAAAATAAACCAAATAATATGTTGTACTGTTTAGAATATAAACCTCACTGCTAATTGCTTTTAAAGTTTGCTGTGCACCCAATTACCCAGAATTCAGCTTGTTCCCTTTGCACCTCTTCTTTGAATTTGTAAAAATCAATTAGGAGAGCTGTCAGTCAGAGGGAATATTGGGGGAACACAAACCACATTAACAATGGCCACATTATCTCAAAAACCACATAATTAATACTGTGTACTAGTCTGTATTCAACTTCGGAATCTTCAATGATGCTATAGCTAAATGAGATTCTTAGCAAAAATAATCAATGTATTGGCACATATATTATTAGGGCATAAGCAAGACACTGTAATTTCTGTGCAACATCTTCAGATTCAGGAGATATCAAAGATGTAACTGAAATATAAACTTTATAAAACTTGTTCACATGAACTTTTATCTCTAGTAAATGTGTAGTAGATGTGCTAATGTGCACTAGAGGTAACGAGCAAATATATTATCCCCCTACAATATCAATGTATTTCTTTGCGCTGCTCATCCTTTGTGCACCTGGGTCTTGGCAGCTCACTCAGTTTCAATTCGAAAGACACAATGATCAGTGCAGTAAAAGAAATATTTCCCTTGAGTGTTTTAAATTGTTCATAAAATGTTTCTTTGGATTTGTGGGTGCTTCTTCAATTATATTGAGAGTCAAGATTCTGAATATTTATATTCTTCTGCATTTCTTAATTTTTCATGAAACAGAAAAAATGTAAAAGGATAGCTAATTTAAGTAGTTTGTAAAGAGACTCAATTTGTTCGTTGTGCTTTGTTCTTAGATTTTTGGCATTTTAAAAAATTATTGTTTTATCTCAGCAGATATAATTTTTGGTCATTTTCTTTTGCTAACAAGAAAGACCAGATTTTTAAAATTTCTTTTAAGTTTAGTAATTTATCTTCATAATTATTAAACTTGATATAGTGTTATATTCTGTCCTGTAGAGTTAGTTCAGGCTTTATAGCTCCTATAGAAAGGAAAGAGATTGTTAATACAATATTATTCTAGTCACTCTAAATTATTCTGTGGGTCAAGTGGTTCTATTGGTCCTATCTATTTTTATTCACATATTTTAATATACAAACCTGAAGTAAAATTATAAATCTCTGGAGAAATAAATTACATTAACCATTTATGTAAAACATAATATGTTTAATTTGAATCATAGGGTCTAAATAAATTTAACTATCACGTTAAAACCACTAAACAGTGAGCTACCATGTAAGTTTCTGAATAGGCTCCATTGCACTGACTGTGGAAAAAAGAGATAAGAGTTGTGTGACCGGCAAACTTGCTTTATCTCTTCTGAAGTTAGTACTATTTCCAGCTAAAAACATTGTCATAAATTACCTAAAAGGAAAAAAATACAAGCTATTCTGCCCGATCATTAAGCTTTTTGAAGGAGCTAACTTTAGGGAAGTTCTTTTAACTTGTTCACTAATCAGAGTTATGAAAAACAGTTTCGAAAATCAACCCAAAATATCATTTGAAATTATTGTTATTTATATGATATATTCCAGTTTTACAAAATTTTGGAATATTTACTAGTAGAAAGTGAAACTGGTTGTTAAAGGAGATCTAATATTTCTTTAATTCATAATCTCCAATGTTCCTGAAATAGAGAAAGATTTTATTGCAATAAATCATGGATTACTATTCAATTTTCTACCATTAAGTTTGCACACAACACATTATTTTAGTTTCTTTATATATTTACATTTATTTTCTAATAATATATTTGCCCATTACCCCTAGTGCATATTAGCACTCCAATAATGGCTTCATAAAATTTGAAATATATAGGTCAAATTTTTACCATTCCAGATTTGTGCTGTCAAGTATGGTTTGTGTATTTACTTTTAAATTAATTAACATTTGACACAATTTAAAAATTAAGTTGCTCACTCATACTTGGAATATTTTAAGTTCTCTGGATCCATATTGAGCTAATAACTACCGTATCAGAGTGCCAATAATCCTATGGTTTACATGAACCTCCAAGTGATAGCACTGTGCTCTAGCATTTAAACCAATCCCACCAATGTGAATTAGAAAATTTTCTAAGACTACTATTTCATGTCTGACTTGAAATAAGGTAAATATAAATTTTGTAGGGTATCATTGTACTAAAATAATTTAAAATGGATTGCTGCAGCAGATAAAATCTGCTCTACTTTTTAATACACAATTTCATTAAGTCATTATGCATAATTCACTCTCAGTTTTCTTGTTTATATGATGAGGTTGATAAAAGGGAAATACCTTCCTTTTGAAATTTAAGATTATAGAATATAAGCCATATAAAATGTATAATGCAAGTTTGGGCCCTCTATAACATTCATACAGCATGTGTTACTTCAAAGCAGTTATTATTTTAAACTGTAGTTCTGTTAGATGACAATTGTAAAGACATCTTAAATGATAAATTTGTTATATCACACCCTTCTTCTTAATATTCTCTATTTGCTTCTTTGAGGACATGTCAACAGGTTCCCGTGACAAAATTTTTCTATTTCCACCACTTCTGTAGTAGGGTTTGTATCACTCAGACATAAATCCATGGAAGATTTGTAAGCTACGATAAGCTAGTCAGAAAAATGCAATTAGCATTATACAATTATGATATTATTAAGTGATCTCTGCATTAAGAAAAGTTGTAAGAAAAAAAAGCCAATGAAAATGTTCCAAACAACCTCTGACCCTGCCTGTCAGTCTTTGTGACCCCAGGACTTGAGATACAAACTTACCACAAATATGCAGCGTATTCTCCGTTGCAGTAATCGTGCAGACTCACTTAGACGTTAGAACTTCGCACCAGATGTGTTCCTCTTTATGTTTAATTTCGCCTTGCTTTTTCAAAGGAAGCAGTAGATCGGTGGTTGGCTATAAGTGGGTTGAGTGTAATTTTCTATTTCGTCCAAAAGCAAACTGCTGTAATCATGGAAGCCAGAATGAAGCATGTGCTCTTACTGCATTAAAGCTGCTAAATTTCACTGAATTATTTTGCAATTTGGGACATATTTTTTCTATGTAGAAAGGGTGCATCTAGCAAGCTAATCTTATTCAGTTAGCCTAAGTATTAAACACTGTACTTTGAATCTTTCTCCCACAATTAGTTTATTGCCTAAAGAAGAAAGATGTGAAAATGTTATATGTGAAGAGATTGTTCGGAAGGGTCTCTGCTAAGCATTCTTCACAATGAAGCCCCTGAAAAACAATTTAATTTAGCAAGAAGTTAGTTGTTAGAACTAAAAGGCATTTTACAAAAAGCATGTTCAATCTTCTAAGTGATATGACATTATATGTATGCACACATTGCACACATAGGCCATTGATATGAATACATATACATAATTGGCATATGTATAACATAGGACTAGATATGCACTCAGATATTTTACCTAACTTATAAATTTCTAAATTCAAATTTCTTGGTTGAATACATGTGTAGACTTATTGTTATTCCCTTTTGTTATATGTTACTGTATCATAATCACTTTTGACTTCCATAAAGTTAAACTGAAGATATTGATTACTTTTTGTCTATTCAGAATCCTAGGACAGAGCCACGGCTGGAAAATAAGGAGAGTTTGAGTTCTCCAACATGCACCACATGGTCCACCCCTGGGCCTCGGTTTCCTCATCAAAGATCAGGGATCTTTTCTGAGAGGTTAATAAATGAATATGTGATAATTTCTCTCAACTTGTTCACTCTCTGATCAGTCTCATGGTAGTACTCACAGCCACGCTGCTTCTTCCCTGTCGATATTTTGGAAATGGGACTTCTAGAAATCAATTTTTTTAGGGCTAGAAAATGCAATATGATCTGAAAGATATGTCAGAGACCAGAATCTATTTTTCTCCTCTAAATAAAATAAAACAGGGTAGACTAAATTCCCCACATTTAGGGATGTCATGGCCTTTCTTTCCCTCAAAATGTATTAAGAATGATTAATTCACATAACGTAAGAACTTTAATGTCAGAACTGATTACCATTTGTCACTTACTTAAAGATTCATGCTATCTCTTTGTAATAAAGTGCTTATTTTATCTCTGGACACGTTCTTACAGTGTATGATTATATTGAAATTAAATGATGATACTTCATAAATATGGGTGACTTCACATCATTTCACTCTGTTAGTGATTGTTTGTTAGTAATGTGCTGTAAATATGTGATGATAATTTAGAGTTAAGTTTTAACTCATATGGTATGACCATAGAAACTGAAATCTTTTCCCAATTACTTATATAAATAAACATGACAATAATTTCTGATATGACAAAAACATAATTGTACTTGAGCATGGGTCTGAATATACCTTTTATCAAAATATATTTCTTTTTTTTCTTTTTTGCATATGTTAATTTTATACCACTTTTGTTTGTAATGTTCATTGCTAAAAACTTTCGAGTTAAAGAAAAAAGGAAGTGATAGTTTTCATTCAAATATTTATTAATAACAAAAGCATTATTGTCTCTTCCTCAAGTGGCTCAAGTGAATGTTTAGTTTTATATTCTACTTTATTTTTTTCCTCTACTAACATTTGTTTGAACATTTTATGTGTATGTACATGTGTAACTGTTCAATTTCCTGTTACTGATTTCTGTGTCCTTGTGTTTTCTTATAATTTGAGAACATAATTTCTACCTTGCAGTTGGATCAAAATTGAAGTATTAATGTGCAATGAATTCAACCCATCACCCCCAATGTGCCCTCTCTAGTTTTACTGCCAGTTCTTTGAAATCAGGGAGAGCGTATTAGCTGCAAAGAAGTAACTAAGGTAGGGTAGGCCTGGTGCCACAGGCCTGTCAACCAACACACTGGAAGGCTGACTTGGTGAGAACGTGACTGAAAAAAAAAAGAAAGAAAAACAGAAGGAGGAAAAGGAGGAGGAGGAGAAGTGGAAGGGGGATGGGAAGAAGAAGGAGAGGAAGAATGAGAAGGAGGAGTGGAAAGGGAGCAGGAGCAAGAGAGGTTGTGAAAGCAGTATAGTATGAAGGCCCTGGCTTGGAACTCCAGTACCACACACACAAAAAAGCGACTTAATGTTTTCACAAGATTGTTGATGTGTTTTTTTCTGTGAAAGTTGGTGTCTTATTTTGTGACTGGGGGAGTCTACAACTATGGATGTATGTTTCAGTTTCTTTGGATTTATGGATTTCAGTAATATTTCTTCCTATAACATAAACAACATAGAAGCAGAACTCAAGAAAAAACTATAATGATGGTTACTTTCATCATTTTCTTAGTTCAGTCCAGAAAAAAAAAATAAGAAATGCTTGCACATATTCAAAAATTTAAAAATTGCCTTAAATTATTGAATGATTATTTGATTTCTCAATAACAGCATGTCATTCATAGTTCTTAACATGTTTAAGAGTTTCAACTGTGAAGTCCAATAGACTTCAGTTCCAATTTTGTGTCTTCCTCCTTTTCTTAGTTCTCCTTTTGTGCGTGTGTGACTGGAGCAGAATAGTCAATACCCTCATCACATAGGAGAGAAAGTCTATTTCAGCTCGTGATTCTAGAAGGTCTGAGAACATTCAAGGGTGGCCAGTAACAGTGGAAGTACATGGAAGATACCTATTTGGAGAAAAATTGTTAAACCCGTGGCTGTCGGGAAGTGAGTGAGGAGGTCTGTGAGTTCAGTGGTTCAAGCTCTTTAAAGGCAGAACCGGTGTGTATTCCTCCACATTATTTCCCGGTGATCTGACTCTGGCAGTTCAAGTCCCAGTGATCATTTTTTCCTGGGTAAAGCCTCAGTGATTCACCTTTCCTGATAGGCCTCATGTCTTAATAATACATGGAATCCATAGATGTTCCACAATATCTAAATGCACCGGGCTTTTGGGAGAGATTCCTGATCCAAGGCACAACAGTCTGGTCCTGGTCCCAAAATGCTCATACAAAATGCATTGAGTCTTTTTCTAAGAATCATCCATAGTTGTAGCACTCTATAAAGTCTAAGTTCAATCTCTGCTCTGAGACTCAAAGCAAACTCTTGGCTGTGTGCTCCTATGAAAATCGGAATGAGCTAGACTTCTTTGGCATACAATGGCACAAGGTAAATATTCCCATTCCAAGAAGGAGAAATAGGAGGATAGAAAACAATCAGACCAAAACAAGAATCAAACTGTGGACAACACCAAATCCTGTGATTCCATTGAATCCTGTATTTCCATTAGTTCCTGTAGCTCTGTGTCCAGCACTAAGCGTGAGTGGTGGTAAAAAGTGAGTTCTAGTGTCCCTGTGTGTAGACCTAACCACTACAGTAGTTCCTTTGCCTGCAATCTCCATGGCTCACATTTTGGGCTGGCTCCACTCACAGCCTGCGTGGCCTTTGTTATAAGACACTTCCCATTCTTGGCATATCCAGTTTTGGTGGGTCTCCATTGCACTTTCAGCTTCACCCTTACAGCACCGTGCACTGCCTTCCTGGGGGTGCATCGCCTTGCCTTGAACACTTTCTACTGAAATTTGAGTGGAATCCTTCCCAACTGCACAACTCTGGCATTCCACATGCCCGTGAAACCAGCACCATGTGGATAACACCAAGGTCTGCCACTGACTGGAGCAGTAGTCTGGCTTCCTTTGACTATGGCTGCAGCTGTCACCACGTGCTTGAATAGCTGAACTCTGGGTGACTGGACTCTGGCAAATGCTTCCCTCTTTGGCCTACGTGGTACCTTGGGGTATATTTCTCAGAGCAAAGTCTTTTGCCTTTGCAAACTCGAATGGGTACAGGGTAAGGTCTTACTGTTTCCTGAGTTGTTCTCAAGACAGCTGTCCTACAATCCTGATTCAGAGTACCTACTTTCTTTTTAATGCTAATCTCTTGTTCTTTTCTTTGCAGAAGTTTTCTGATCTTACAATCAGTTTCTTTCTGGTAAAACTATGATTTTTTTTATATCCTTTTAATCTTCTCTTTACTTCTCTGCATATTTTTGTAGAGCTGGCTCAAAGTAGCGCATAGAACTTCTGTGACAGCCTGAATTTTGGCCTGCCTTGAAATTTCCTTTGCCAGATTAGTTTGTCTCCCCTCGCCATTCTTAATCTTAGTTACAAGGCAAAATCTCCAGACATGAGAAAATTCCATCACATTATTTGATAGAGTGTAACACAGATGGTTTCTTGACTAATTACCAAAGGAATCCTAATTACCATCTGATACCTCTTGAACTAGTCCTTGACAATCAGCATTCTTGTCTTCCGAGATTCAATTAGAAGTTTTCATCAAACTTGCTTTACAGTCTTGTAAGGCTTCTTAACCAACGTCTCCAAAAGTTTTCAAACTCCCACACACTAGTCCAAAGGCTGGTAAACTACATTGCAAGGTAAAATTACAGCAACGACTGCATCTCTGGGACCAATTCTTGTCTGTTACTTTTTCAGTACTTGAACTGAGTATCAAATACATACAACTTAAGGGAAGAAAGATTTATTTTAGCTCACAGTCCATTCATGGGTGGCCAACAATGATGACAGCACCTGGCAGGTGTCTAGCTGGAGGAAAATCTTTTAACTCAATATCGCCTAGGAACCGGAGTGGGCGAGAAAGGGCAGAGCTACTGTATATATTTCTATGTCATGTCCCAGGGATCCACACTTTCTATCTCCAGTTTCAGTGACCCAACCTTTTCTGGTAAAGTCCCAGTGATCTGCTCCATCTTATCAGTCTCTAGATCCTGATAGCTTGTGGAATCCATAGATATTCCAACAAAATAAAAATATATGAGGCTTTTGAGGGAAACATCTATAATACTCCTCTCAACTGTACCTACACAAGCCTAATTACTTATCTCCTTTATACACCCATTTTCTTAATACTGAACTATCAAGAAAAAGATATATTTACCACAATGTTTGACAAATATTCAAAAACTTTATCTTATTTTTCATTGTTTTTATTTATACAAGTTTCTTAAATATGAAGAAAAAATAATCCCTCTATTGTGTATTTCCACCAGATTGAAAAGAATTCCTAAATTACATACCAGTTTAATTCCAAGTTTCTATAAAAAGAATTTATTCTTTCTGAAGTGTACATATTTCAGAGTAAGGTAATGATGAATTACCACATACATATACCCATTCTTCTCCAAGAAAAGCAAATTTAAAGACAAATATGACATGTATCTACATATTTTTATTCATAGATATTACTGCCCAACTAGTATATTATGATTATGACAAATGATAGCTTGAACAGATTAATTCGAGTATTGAATAATGAATAATGGAAGTAGAAACATAAGGAAAAAATCTCATGAGGTGTGATACAAACATATAGTAAATATTTAAATTAAACATTATATTAAAACATATATTGAACTTAATCTCTCCTTAAATTATTTTCCCTGTCTTTGAACCTATCCTTCTTGCTATGTTCTGAATCAGTTATGGAAGTCCTTTTATTTTATGACATATCATGAAAAATGGGATTAATGAAGGTAGTATGTACTGTCCTGTGTGGAACGACAGGCTCATGCTATCTGTATCTATATCTATCTATCTATCTATCTACCTATCTATCTATCTAGTGTGTCTTTATTCACTGTATTCACTGGATCTGGTATCTTTAAATTTCTGACACTTTCCTAAAGTCATCATGATTATGAAAGATGAATCTTTTTTACGGGCTCAAGAGGTAGAGGTAACTGGAACAGCACAGCTAAACACTTAAAAGACTTCTAGAACTGCTCTACAAGAAGGTGAGAAGAATGACACTGAGACCAAAGCAAGGGGGAATAGTGTGAAGAGGATCAATGACAATATTTCTGCTACTGTAATGAATTTTTTTAAAAAAGTAAACATTTATCTTACTTTGCAAATGCACCCCATAACATTAGGTTCTTTTATTCAGATTTACTTTTGGAAAGACTCTTTCAAGGTACATGTCCATGCAAACAGGAACCCAGTTGTTCCCATCAGCGTCATATTTAATCCCAACACAATACACAGTGCAATGATGTTTCAAAATCTACCTTGATCAAGTTCAACAAACAACTGGTTCTGACTTCAACACATTCTTTGTATTGTGAGCTTTCCTAGACAAGAAAGGCTACAAGCTTGACTAACTCACAACCAGCAGAAATTTTATTACCATTCTTTTTTGTAGTTTAACTGGCACTTATCCCAGAGGGATATACACTAAAAGACAGATGTTAGTTGATTCTTTTTATTTCCTTTTCCTTAGGCTAGAAACTTTTTTTATTTATTAATCGATAGTAATACATATGCTGAGTAATTACTATTCAGAGATTCTAAACTATATACCTTGTTATTTATTTCTCTGTGTTATATTTAAGACTAGAGGCATGATTCTTATAATTTGGTTTAGTATAAAACAGCCTAAGTCAAGGAAAGAGTTAGCTGAATATATTTTATTCCTTAAATGATTATTTTTATCATTTCAAAGTAAATGTGCTCAGATTTACTTAGCTAAACACTTCTGTTTGCTATTTTAATTTTGGTTCTCTAGGAAATAAGAAGGATTTCATAAAATTTAATTGTAGAATTTTAAAATGATAATGACACACCAAAAAGAGCTTATTTTTAATATCTTCAAATGAAGGATAGTACTTAACCTTTGACAATAATATTTTCGTTTTTAATGAAAGAATATTTTGACATGAACATAGTGAACTGATAAGTTTCTTCATAGAATAAAACATTCCTAATACTGTACTCTATCTTATTAGAAAATGGAATATTCTAAAAAATTAAATAACCATTTTGAAATGATGTTAGATCAAAAGATTTGCACAATATCTGATGGTATCTGATGCAGCTTTCACTTTCCTTATTACAATAAAACTATTTCTGAAGTAAAAAAAATCATAGACAACACAAAACATCCTTTTAAGAATCTTACTGGCAAACATAAGACATAATAAAATTACACTACATATTATGTGTTATCTTGAACATTATAAGAGAATGATACTAGTCAAGATAATAGAAAATACTTTTGATTTGGACAAGTATTGCTTGTAAAACAAGTTTACTTTAACACCATTTCTGTGAATCTATTTTAAAAATGAAGCAAAGAGAAATATAATACAATAATTATAATATGATAAATATAATATGGCATATTATGCACTTTGTATTATTAAATGTTTATCCTAATATTTTAGTACAGATTATATCATTTATTAAACAAATTTATGAAAATGTATTTTGTATTATTTTTAGAATATAAATCATAAATTATTTTTTAATGTTTGTACTGAAACTACTATAAAACTAATGATATAAACAAAAATTTATAATTAAAAATATAAAGTAGTTCATAGCACTAGAAGTTATGTAGCTATGTACTGTATATGAAGTTAAATTTTTAAGGAGTAATTAAAAAACATCTATTTTTTCAAGTATCGCAGTATATATAACTTGTCTTGACCACTGTTTTTAGTGTTCTGAATTGAGAGAAGGAATCATTGAATTATACAACAATGTAATTTATATGGGGAATAGAATCTTCTTAAATATACCTGATGTGGAAACTTGGCTAGATCTGAACATCCTCCTTGTGAATAAATGTATTTAAAGTTATTTATGCTCTATTGTTCTAATGTTTATAAACTTTCAATTTAGATTATTTTGCCTAGATTCAGCGGTATTTAACCCCATAATCCCACCACCATGGTAGGCTGAGACAGGAGGGCAGACAATTCTAGGAAAGCCTGGGAAATTTAGTGAGGTCCTGCCTCAAAATAGTGACATAAAAAGGTTGAGGGGATAGCTCAATACAAAAGCCCTGAGTTCACTCACTTATACCATCAAAAGAAAAAGAAGGAAAGATAGAAAAAAGAAGAAAAAAACAAAGAATGAAAGAAAGAAAAAAAGAAAAAATCTAGAATATTTAAAGACACTTTCCAATTGTTCAATGAGAATATGCCACAGAAACTCTATTTCTTTCTTCCAGTCTGTCCTCCTCCTTTGTTCCTTTCTCTCTTTGTTAGTTTTGAATTTTTTGTCTCTGTTTTCAATTTAAATCTGTACCATACCCTTAAAGGGATTAGACCTAATATCTTCCATTTATTTTTAATATTTGGATTTTAAATATAATTGGTGACATCTGGGGCTGAAAATAAGGATAAAGTTCTAAATATTGTATTCTTCCAATATTCCAATAAAGGCATATATAAAATTATATGTTACACAGGTGCACACACACACACAGACACTTGGGGAAACATATACACAGACACACACACACAAACTGGTTGGTTTATTTTAATTTCCTAATAAGTCTAAATCCTACTGCAGCATTTTTTAAAGAAAAGTAAAGCAGGTTTAAGTCTCAACTAGTTCTACCACAATAACACACATATGAACATATGAGAAGGAAAAACAACAACAACAAAAAATGCTTAAGAAATTTGTCTGTGGGAAGCAGCATCTTCCTGAACATACCAAACACATCCACAAAGGGACTAGTCAAAAAAAGAAAAAAATTCATCGCTAAAGTAGTCATGCAGATCCTTAGAGGCAGGAAGAAAAACGTACAAAGGAGGAGCATGTACAATTTCAATTTGAAATTTCCTGCGATCATCAGGGAAGCCAATATTTCTCAACCATTTAAGGAAAAGTCAGCCGTCTTCTTGAGGCAAACAGCCTCTGGGAGAAAAACCCACCAAAATATGTAATAGGAGACAGAGTCCCAGCAAAGGCTGCATGCTGTCCCCAAACAGCACCCAGGTTAATATCTCAAGCAGCTGTCCTGATCTCTGAGGTCTAAGCTTTTAACTAACTTTAATTAAACAGAACCTTTGGTGTGCAAGGGTACATATGCCTGGGATGCGAATGAAAGAAACAAGCGGCAGAGCCTGGCATATGGTTGCACGCACATGCATCATTTGAGTTTGATTTTTCTTTGCAAGTGTATTTTAACATTCATGAGAGGTTAAAAAAATGAGAGCTGAAATAGAATTGTCTCTCTGGACTTCAACTTTTTGCCTACTATTCCTACCATCACAGCTAGGATTAAAAAAACACTATAAGTCTTAATTGTCAGATGCACAATCTGCAGTGTTTAAATGGCCCCTGTGGATTTGGGTCCAAAACCAAACCAATCGGTTGCAAGCTATTTCTCTGTTCTGTTAGATGTTCTGCTGCAATATTTGCATAAATGTAACCGTGCTGTCCGTCTTTTAACTTTCACTCAATTAATTATGCTTCCAGCCCCCTGCTGATGGACAAAAATGAGACTTCATCTGCAAATAGCTTCGGCAGTTTACAGCTTATTAAATGCCAAAATCTAGTTAAGACAGTTTGAGAATTCTCATGTCAGGCATTTCAACATGCCATTTTTAACACAAAATTCTTATTAAAAAAATGAGCCCACTACTTCAAGTCAGGAGAAAAAAATCACTAGTATAAAGGTAATGAACAGAATAGAATTTCATACAAATTGTGTACTTAGCATATGCAGCCTGCTCTGAGCACGTTTAATTGGATTGCCTAATAATGCGGCAGCCACGAGAAAGACTACCAAGTTGACAAGAAAATGGTCTCTACAAATTACGATCAGCTTTCATCTAAGGAAGCGGCTTTTATAATTCATATAAAAGTCTGTGTATGGTCTGAATAAAGTAGATGAATAGGGTATATATACTTAAATATTCTTTTAAAAATAACTTTTCTCTCACTTCATGTGACAGGTTTTACATATTGCATCAAACATCTGGTGCAATCACGATCCCGTATTCTTTCTATCTGGTAGAGCTAGATATTCATGCAAACCAGAGACAGAAAGACAGAATAAGAAACCTGTGAACTTGAGTGGATAGTTTGTGCTCCATTTGAAAGGGCTGAAATAATTCCATGATTCTATGCACTGACTTGACCTTTCCAAAAATTCCATAATCTATAAAAAGAGGAGATCAAACAAAAAGTTCTTTAGGAGAGCTATCCTTGGCAGCATTAAAATTTTGGGTTTTATAAATGGTTTATTCTCTGTATTTTATACTGATATTTTTCTCCATTAAATGTGCGTGATTACGTTGAGAGAAAGGAAAAGAAGTTTGTTTTGTGTTTTCAGTAAAGAAATTAAGATACTTAGTAGAGAATGTCTTCATTTGATTCAGCATTCAGAATACTTTACTTGTCACAAAAACGTTAAATCAGCTTCTAATGGCAATTGACAATCAATCTGACATTTGTTGACTTTTTTCAACTTTATCCCATATCTTATATTATCTGCTGTTTTGGATTTTATTGACAAATGATGCCATATTTATGTTCTTCTCTTATAAACAACCATAACAGAGCTAAACATGACGTGATGATTTATGACAGAAATGTCAGAGATTGTTTTAAAAGCAATTTCTGTCTGATCATATACCAATTAGCAGCTTTCACAACAAATTCTCAACTTACAGTTGGAACTTGATTAGAGGATTATATTTCATTGGTAATTTTTGAATTTTTAAGCATATTAAAGAAAAATATACTAAAGACATGTGGAAACATACAATAGCCACAAATACTGCCTTGAAAAATCATATCATATATTACATCAAAAATATAATATATATCCTCCTAAAGCATCTGATAGAGAGAAAATATATAAATAATAATTTTTTTCTGTGTTTTTCTGAACACTGCATGATTTTTTTATACATTTATTAGTAGTGACCCTATGGTTAAACTTCTGGTAATAAGCACAATCAAGAGGATGCTATGGTCTAAACGTTTGTTTTTCTGCCAAATTCATGTGTTTAAACATAATGCTGTAATGCTATAGCTTTAAGACATGAGACTTTTTAGGAGATACAATGAATCATGATCACAGGGATGCTGCCCTAATTCATGAAATTAGTGCACTTCTTAAACAATAATAATGTAGTGTATTTCTCTCTTCCATGGAAGGGCACAGCAAAAAGGCCTCATCTGTCAACAATAGGGAGTTCTTTAGACACTGACTACTAAAACCTTGGTGTTCAAATTCTCAGCTTCTCAAACCTCTGAAAAGTAAATCTGTGCTTAGAGGTCACCCAGTTTAGGTCCCTAGCAACACACACACACACACACACACACAAAATAATACAATTGAAGAATTAATAAGGAGAAATGAAATTACACAGCCTGAAGCATTTTGTTTGTTATTGTATCCTAAAGAGAGACCCATGATTTTGCTAGCCTAGGAAAAGAGACTTTTTTTTTTTTAAGTAGGATATTTAGGTGACATATCAGCTGGTGGAGATGCATACATCTCTGCATCTATGTTGTAGATATAGTTAAGCACCTCTAGGCTATGGGACTTCTTTTCTCCTGTGGATAATTTACTTGCCTGCAGTTGAGATGGAAAATACTGTTTTATAAAAAGTATTGTTTTGGTTTTGAAACATTAGAATTCTTATTTTCTGCTTCTTTAGAATGATGGAGACTTCATGAAATTTGGGCACGGATATGTGTGGCTGTAATAAGATGTAGATACTTTCTGGAGATAGTTTCTGGTAATCTGTCTATTAGTATGTAATAGACAGTAGGACAACTGAACGTGATAAAGCTGATAGAAGGACCGCTTTACTTTTTCATTGCTGGGACAAAATATCCAACATCCACAATTTAAGATAGCAGGATTTATTTGCTTACAGGCTCCGAAGATCTCACACTGTCCACGGCAACTGGCAATGGTGGAAACACGTGACAGGGGCTGGAGAGCTGCTCAAAAGCACAATGGCTAGACAAGTAATACAGATGTGGCACATGAAAGAACTCCTACATACACCACAGCAGATTACTTGAATATAGTTCCTTACTCTGATCTCCACAATAATTTCCAGTGTAAAAATTTCATTTAAACACTAATTTTGTTTAATTGTTCTTATACAACTTGTAGTCTGGTCCAATATAACTGAGTCTTTAACATTTCTTACTATGACTTGTTCACCATACCACTTTTGTGGGGTCTTCAGGTTGGGCCAAAGCCTATCCAGCATACATCCAGGACACTACAGTGTCAGCAGGCTTCACCACAAAGATGACATCTGAGGCAGGCCTCACACCCCCTGGTCTAGTGACCAACTGCTTATAGGCAGCCCACCCTCCTTCCTCCATCTCCTTCTTTCTTCTGGGTGACCTGCTGGTTAAGAACATAAGGAAAGGTTTTGAGTCTCCTCATGGATAGGGCCATGGTGACTTCCGCGTTGTTGTAGTCTATATAAGCTCTGCACTTCTTTGATAAATGAGACTATGTTCACATAAGTGAGTCTCTGGAGTGGTTTCTCTATTGTCTGACAGCTACTCAGCTGTTCTTAAGGGTCCCACAGGACAGAGACCCTAACAGAGCTTCATTAAATTAAGCTCTAAGAGAATGCTCAACATGTCTGCTTCTGCTCACTGTTGTATTCCCAAAGGTCTCTAACCTCAAAAACTCACTTCAGCTTAAGTTAGGAAGAGACAGTAAGAAAAAGTTGAGCAGTACTTGTTAAAGATAGTAATGCAGAGTCCACATTATGGTATCAAATATCATAGATATGTGCTCTGGAATAAGGATATAAGGCCCATTTGTGTATTCCTGGAGGGAGTCAAATAAAGATCCAAAGTTTGATTGGCAAAGTTAAGAATACTGAATTGAGGCATTGTTCAGGTGCCGATTACGTGCCTGTTTCCCCACACTGAGAAGCACTGTTTGTTTCAGGTAGAGAAAGTGTCTACAAAGCTTCTCATATGGAGTCAGGGACAGAGAGAGGCTCGTCATAATGATGGAGTTAAAAACATACACTTGGTGTTTATCTAGTAAGAATATGAGGCCGAAAGAGACTACAGTGTTAAGGAGCACTACAGGCAGAAACAAGTACTGGCCATGATAAAGGCATTGCAATCTAAAACAGTCCAAGGAGCTCACCAAAAGAAAAGAAAACAAGCTTTTGTTTTATCGAAGTGTGACAATAATTTTTAGCCTAACTCTAGCTATTTTTCTGGTGGGAGGCTCTATACTTAGAGTCTCATTTCCATATCTATATTATTGATATTTGACATGTTGGGAGAGTTCGTATTCCTATATTTCCAAATCTGTGTGACATAAAACAACAAAAGGGTGTGTATATTTGTTTGCCCACCTACTTCCCAGTTGAATCTAGTGTAGCTGATGGGTGGAGAGCTTTCTCCCAGAGTTCTGCAGGAAACTAAGATTATACCTTTCCAAAGCTTTGGACTAAATAAGCACATATTTCTTCCACTCATTTTTACTGGCTTTGTCATGACCACACAATATCGGGGGACTGGGAACTATCTAGCTGTGGACTCAAGAAGAAGAGAGAAATCCTGATGTTAGTAAAAATTTACTGTCTTTGCCAAGCTTGTCACAAATATCTGTGCAAATTTTACGTCCTACAAATAGAATATTCTTATGGCTTCCCCAAAGGATACAGTATAAAGTCCCACTGAGCCCATGAATAAAGTTCAATGTCGAACAGTGTAGTTTTTTTTTTCTACCAGGCTGAATCAGTACTCAAAAAAATTGTTATCTGCTCTCTTTGTCATGCATTCAGCCTTCATTACACTTCTCTTTCAGGATGCTAATGCGCAATTGTGAAGCAGAAACCACACAATGCAATTAAAACTTTTAATCAGGAAAGGCAAAAATGTGAGAAACAGTCACTGTCAGAAATAAAAATGCTTCTAGGGAAGGTTTGCAAAGCACCTTCCCTACCGAGGGGAATTTCTTTTATTATCGCTCCATTCTTCTACTAGTTTTCAGAGAGTTACATGAATCTTGCCTGTAAAAAAAAAAAAAAAGAAAACCTGCTTGCTTAACCCAAAATACACTTTTGGAATTATTATATGAGGAAAGTAAACTAAGCTTCAACTCTGTTTGAGCCGTATATTCTGGAGGTCTGTTGGTCACAGGAGGTGGCATTGCTCAAACCAGTCATACACATCACAAGAGAAGTTCCAGTTTGTGACTGGGACCACATTCGGAAATGAAAAACAAAACAAACAAACAAGACCATATCCTATCTGAGCACATAGCAGCATGTCACCAAGAAACAGGAATGTTACATGTGTGACTAATTCTGTTAATTCTATTGTCTGTGTGAAATAGACAATGTAGTAACTGACAAAGTTTATAATAATTTAATTTTTTCAAGGATTACAAGGTGGTTTAAGAAAAAGAAAGCCAATTACTATTTACAATGAAACTTTATCTCAAAGAGAATCTGATGTGGGTTAACAAAGTGATAGACACTGTTTCAAAAAGAAAAAAAATAAGGTGAATTTAGGTCCTTGAACTTGGAAGTATCAAGTTGAATTTTAAACTTGCCAATTTATGTATCTCTTAAATTGATAGGAAGAATGTTAAAATGTTTATATGTGCATTTGAAGAAAATAAATATTCTTCCAAAGAGAAATGATGAAACTGCCACCTTAGCATGTATGGACAGGCTATTCTATTTTTTCTTATATTAGTGAAATACTGTCATGACTTGTAGACATTTCAGTAGACTGCTTGTGCCACATTAGCTCTGGGATTATAAACTACTAAAAATAAAACATTTGGCACACGACTTGTAAGCAGGCTTAAGTGAAAAATACTAAAATTATATTTTTGTTCCTTGTTTTTTGCCTTCCTCCATTTTGTAGACATTTGGTTTCCCACCGCTTCTTAGTTCTGCAACATGGTGTCTCCTGGGCCTTCTGTGGACAGAGCTCACAGGACGGAGCTCACAGGACAGAACACCCTGCTGTCCCCCTCTTCCAATCTCGCTCCCTTCTCTCTCCTTTTGCCCAGGTCTTTGAATTTCTTGTACAAGAGTTAGATGCATAAATGGGCATTGCTGATTCTGAATGACTCTTCATACACCAACCTCTCTTCTATATTTATTTTTTAATATGCGACATGTATATGTTACACAGAATTTTTTTCTGAAAACAGAAATAATTCCAAAGAATATCAGAAAAGAATTAAAGACTGTCTTAAGTGACTTTGTGTTTCCTATTCTCTGGCCCACTGACTTGTGTTGTCACATGTATAAGAGTGTTTACTTGTGGATACTGTCTGGTTCCCTTCTTCTCTATCCAGTGTACACTTTTGTAAAAAATTAATTAGCCCATGATTTCCTTTGTTCAAGTCATTGGACATGTTTTTTTTTTTCTAAGCAGAGTTCTCTATAATGATTATTATCATTTTTCTTCTCAGTGATGAACTGGTGAGAGGTGATGTATAAAAAATAATGTTTGATAATTAAGTGATCAGTTTCTAATTATAAAGTAAAATATTTGAGAAATATTTTGGTTGACATTATACTTTGGAAATTTACACTGTAGCATTAATATTATTTCTTTTTAGAGATAATTTTCAGACACCATAAAAATTCTTCTTCTATTTTTTGATCTGTTTGTTTCACTATTGGCATATGGAGTACAAATTTGTCATATATCCATTTCAGAAAACTCACTGTTCAATGTAACCACTACTGGATTGAGACATCTCTTGCTCCTTGAAGAACTAAAGCATTCATATGACTAGGTGTATGTATAGGAGTCATGACTGGTACTTCCAACCTTATTTTCTGGATTTGGGACATATAACATGTCACATACCCTCTCTCAAAGCATATAAGTCACAAGAAGTTGATTAGACTCACAACATAATTGTAAACCCATTACAAAAGTCCCTAGTTTTTAACTCCTACTTTTTAAAGGTCATTTGATTACATGTTAGATAAATAAGTGCAAGCTTAGACCAAGTGATTCCAAGGTGATTAGATTTTTATGTCACATGGTGATATAAATATGATAAACATGGATACGATGCTTTGCAGAATTAGATTGCATAATTATTTGCAACAAAGATAGAACAAGAAACACAATACTCATAACTTAAGGGAAGAATGATTGATTTTAGCTCACAGGTCAGCTAAAAATACGGTTAGCTAGAAAATATGGCATTGGAGAACTGGAAGCAGAACCTGGGACAAGAATGTTTACCCATCTATGTCACACCCTGGGCGACCCATTTCTCCAACCAGACTCCACCTCCAAATAACATGGAAAACTGATAGGTTACTTGATCTAATTATTGCTTACAATCGTTCCAAATTCATGAAGCTTCAGGGGGAAATTACAAGGTCCAATCAATGGCCTCACCAGTGTATCTAAGCTTAGAATCTAGATTGAAATGCCTAGCGGTCCAGTGTCTGGTCAGTTTATAGAAGATAATACCTTTTACAGAGACTATTTTTTTTTAAACTAGGGTCAAATATGTCTCCTTTTTTCATTATCAATCTGGAAATACAGATAAATTTCTCACATGTATGCCAAAAGAAACTCACTTGATAAACTAGAATCAAAATGGTTTTATTAAACTCAGTGGATACATATTGCTGTCAGAAACCAAGTGGCATGGTGGTAGCAGGGCAGATTCAAAAATCTCAACTCTAGGAATTAGCTGACACTAAGATGCTGGATATGGCCAGTGAGTTATGGAATTTCCAGAAATAAATTTAGCCATAAGGTAAGAAAGACTGATTTAAATTATGTAACAATTAAAAACAACCCTTATAATTTTGAAAAACAGATAACTTCAGCTACTACAAAAATATTTGTATTTCTATAAATCTTAGTCACTTTTTTAATCCCTGGGTCACCAGACTTAATTTAAAGGAGGAATGGCCTATTCAAGTTTCTGGTTGCAAGTGACTGCTAATGTCAAAGAAGTATGACAGGGGACCTAGCTGGAGAAAGTTTGTTTATAGCATCTGAAGGTAGGTAGCAGACAAGCCGGCCAAGGATGCATTCTTCCATGCTATGGCCTCTGTGATCCAGCCCTTCTGACCAAGCCCTACCTCATAAAAACACGGGAAGTCAACAGATGGTTCCGTATAATCTAGTCAGCCCCCACAAGCCCACAAACCATTCACCTTCCAAATACATGAGTCTCTGGGAGGAGATGGGGGATATATTTTAGACCCAAACTTTAATACTCTAGTTTAGACTTGAGTCTATTTAAAATACAGAGTTCTTGAAGGGTAAGCAAATGTCCTTTAGTAAAAGCTCTCTATATTCATCTTCTACAAAAATTTAAAGAGAAGACCCTTCAAATTTTGCCTACCATGTAGACTGTACCCTCTGCGCCAGCTCAGGAAGAAATCCTACGGAACATCTCTGTGTAACAAATATTTTTTTGTAAGAATTGTGATCTGGGTCTCAAACTACCTCCTCATTACCAGATTATACTGCTTTATTTGAGTTTTCTTGAATTATATCTTTTTTATATCACCTTTTTTCAATGTCTAGTTCTTTTGTTTTTACTTTTTGTCTTAGTTAAATTTTATTAAAACCAGAATTTGAATTGAGATTTTGGAAAACTGATATGTAAATGGGAAAGTGGGAGAGTGACCACCTGAGATTTAAGTTTCTGCTGTCAAGAGAGATGATATGTAGCACAACTAAATTGTAATCTCGTGAGTAATTGTAAATAGTCACAACAAGCACCAAAGTTATCCCACAGGCTGGGCAAGCAATGTTTCTAAGACATGTATTCATCAACTTCCAGTAGTCACTGTGTAGACAGCCATTCATTTATTTTTTTAAAGTTTATCATAATTATTTCTATCATAAGAGTGAAATTCATTGCCAGATTCTTGAAATTTCAGAAAATTAATTTTAAAAAAAAGTAAAAAAAAAATAGCAAAGCTGCTTCTCGAGTTTCTGTTTTGTTTCATTTGTGTTCTGAATGAGAATGAGAACAAAGCTTTACCATCTTAGTTTTTATTTGCTTTTTATTGTTATAGGTGAAATCATGCACAGTATATCACAGTAAAAGAAAAACTGCTAACCTTATTGTGTTTCTCAGTGTTAATGACAACATTCCTCATTATTTTTGTAAAAATGTGTTATGGCAGCATTGGAAAAAATAGACTTTGTAAAATGTTTTATCATTGAGTCATTTTAAACAAACGTTTCATCATATTTCAATATGGTACAATATTGCAGAGCAGAATTATGCAAACTAAAAGGCATTTCCACCTGGAGAAGGAAAAAAAAAACTATTATGAAGCTCAGGAATGAAAACAGATGAATAAAGTTAACTGCTTTGTACAAGATATTGCAGCAATAAGTTTTGAAAGCACAATCCAGTGTTGTCAGTACCTCAGCAATGATCAAATACATATTTTCTTTATGTGCAGATTTGCACATAAAGCAAGACATCATCAGACTTATCAAACTTAGAAAAATGAAGCAAACACAAATGTAAGTGATGCAAAAACTTTATAACTTTTATTATATGAGAAAATTGTGATTTTTTTTTCAAAATATGTATAAGCATTTGCTCTCAGAAAATGTATTTAAGCTCCAAATTTCAAATGCAAGTGATTCTGTATAATATTTTTCTAATGTGCATGATCTTCATTATATTTAGAATTCTCAGTGTCAATATTTAGGTGTGAATGTTTACGTCTTAAAATCAACTGCTTAATCAATAAAGTTTGAAAAAAATGTCCTCTCAAAAGATGCTGAGATTCTCTTCGCAACACTAAAGCACACCTAAAAAATCACAGTGTACACACACTAGAGGTCATATATTACAAGATCACTCAGGCACGTGATGATAAATAATGGCCATGCCTATCTGAGAACTCCTACTGAACTGAAATTAGATTGTAATTGGGGTGTGGTTGGGAAGTCTATGATTTTAATAAATTCTGCTGCCAATTCTTGAGACCTCATTGCAGTGCTATGAAATACTTTGGTGAGAAGTTAATTATTAAAATTTATTCTGATGTACTTTTTAAATCATTTCAGAACTGAAGTGTCAAAATGTTTACAAAGATGTTCTAAAACAAATGAAAGCCTTCTAAAAGTCATGAATCAATAACAACCACATGATGTTGCCCTAAAGCTGCTGTGTTAGTCAGATTTTATCACTTAGACAACATATCTGAAATCATCCATTTATACTAAAGGAAGACTCATTTTGATAAGTAGTTTCAAAGTTTTCAGTCCATGGTTGCTCGGCTCCATTGATTTTGAGCCTCACTTCAGGCAATTGAGCATGGCTGAAAGATGAGGTACAGCAAATCCTTTCACCTAACGGCAGCTAGAAACAAAGAGAGGATGTCTTGATTCATTCTTTAAGGGAACACCTTTGATTTCTTTCAGGTGAGTGTGCACTTCCGAAGGGTTGTATCCTCTCCAAATAGCAACACAGGCTGGCATCAATCCCTTAACATATGGCCCTTGCAAGACAGTTCAGATCAAAATCATATTTGGCTTCATCCCCAAAAGGCACCTGAGAACCCTTTAGTGCAAAATATATTTAGACTATCCTCAAGTTTTACTAAGATATCAAAAGTTTCAGCATTGCTCAAAGTTCAACTCTAAAGTCCGCTATATGACTCCAGAAAAATTCTTATCTCTGTACCCCTATACAAATGGTACCACAAATTATATACACTTAAGATACTATAGCACAGAATAAATTCTTTCCAAAAGGAAGGAAGAGTAGAATTTTGAATCGACATCAAAACGCTCACAGAGCAAACATTAAATCCTGAAGTTCTGTGTCTGATATCCAGTGCACATGGTACTGGGAGTTGGGTTTCAATGGTTTAAGCAGGCCTACCCATGAAGCCTTGCAGACTGTAGCCCCTAGGTTTTCTCTCTTAAGCTGGCTTTGTTCAATGCTTAAAGCTTCCTTTGATGATTGCTTCCATTTCCTGACATTTGAAATTGCCTGAAGCAGCTTTGTTTGACTTCACTCAAATAATTTTGTACATTATCCTTCAGAGGCTCCTTGTCAGTGGTTCAACTCTACTATAAACTGAGTCACCTCTTAATTTTTTTCCTTTGAAATCTGAATGAAAATTCCTTGGTTCTACAACTCAAGCATTCTACATGTATGTAAAAATAGAAATTAGAAGGTGACAAGGTTTGCCATTATGAGAACAGTAGACAGGCTCACTTGAACTCCAGTTCTAGGGCCTCTGCATAGATGAATTCTCCAACACAAGGGATTCGATTGTGGAAAAACAAACTCTTTGGAGACTCTAGAGAACAAGATGGTCAGAAGATGCTCTCCTCAAATTAGCCTATGGGTGGGTCCTGTCCAGTTCTGAAATGTCAACACATTTTTTTCTATTCTTATTGGTTAAAATACTTTATTATTTTTAATGGTTTAAGGATCTTTAACAACCCCGCTCTCTTTGACTTTAAATTTATACACATTTCTCCTTTTAAACAAAATACAAATGTCTCAAATCTTTTTTTTTTTTTTTGCTTTCGTCACTCAATTTGAACTGTAATTTGGTTAAAAGCAGACTGTAATATCCATGCCACAGTCTAAATGGTATACTCTCTAGAAATTCCTTCCTTCAGATTAATCAGTCCATCGTCTTCAGTTAAGTCTCACAAAAAAGTTTCAGGTCATAAACAAAATATAAGCAAATTCTTTACCAAAATATAGCATGCATGGCTTCTAATTCTCAATATATTTCTTATTTTCATCTTTAACCTTATGCTCATAGTTTTACTATCTGCATTTCTATTAATATTCTAGTATCTTCCACCTGAATTGCCCAATAACTTCAGCTGCAACATTGCAAACTTTCTCTCATTCTCTAAATTTTTTTTCAAATTCTTTCCACATAGCAATTCTAAGGGCTTCCGAACTGCATGATCAGATACAGGAACCTTACAGTTCTATAAACTTTCTGTCTTCATTCACAGGGTTATCTTTACATCAATCAGTTTTCTTAGGATCGATTTTCATCAGTGACCTAATAAGTGAATTGCTACAATAAAACAAAGTTAAAACTATATCACATTGCTTCCAGTATTCAGCTAAGGCATTTAAAATTTAACTTTTTCTTCCCTTCTTTCCCAAATTTACTAGTCTTTTGAACTACATGCTTGTATTGATTTTCTAATGTGAACTGGTGGGTAAGGCCAGGTTTAAGAATATCAACAAAGATACAGCAAAATATAGAAAAAAACTTTTGGTAAATGTCCCAACAAAGGGATTTGTTGGATTCAGAGAAGAGGCATCAAGATTTAACTACTGTGATCCATTTGAAGAATAGGAAGCTGAGTTAGAGTGGTGACCTAAGTGAAATGATTTAGGTGCAGAAGATTAATATGTTGAGTACTGTATAATCTCTCTGATTTGGGAAACCCAGAACACAGACATTCCATAGAACCACATGATGTGATAGCCAGAGTTGGGGGAAAGGATAGGGAGGACGTGGGAGGGTCAAAAAAGGGAAGGGGTTGTAAAGTTGATATGATACATATGTGTACGAAATACCCAAATTCATCGGAAATACTATGTATTACATATGTATATTAATAAAAACAGTGGTGAAAAAAACTTGTGTGTTGTTCAGTTTTATGTTACTGTTATAAAATAAGTGAAATAAACAAAGAAGAAAGATTTATTTTTGTTTATGGTTTCACATATTTCAGTCTGAGGTTACTTGACTCCATTGTTTCTAAGCCAATGATGAGGCAGTACAACCTGGTGGAGACCCTTAGGAGGCACTTCTGATACAAACCATAACAATTACACTATAAATAAAAGTGTTTCTTTTTGTTAATGACCTAGTATTTCAAGGTTCCATTCATTTTTTCTTAGATTCATATATTTCTATCCAAAATTTAAAAAAATGTATAGGATTAACAATTTCATTTTAAAGTTTAATTTTAAAATCTCAGACAATTTCTACTTAGACCTCTCATACAACTATGCCTTTTGGGGAAATAATTTAATAAAGGTTTAGAATATGATTTTCTAATAATTATACCTTTGCAATATTATTTCACAACCTTTTCCAAATAATAATTAAAAATCTTATATTTTTTTATCCTGTTGAATACATATTTTTAAAAATTGACACAAAGTGGAGACAAAATATGATTCATTGCACAGAAATGCATTTTATAAGTTATTGTACAATTAGTAAAGGTAGATAGCAAAGCAAATCCAAACTGAAAGAGAAGGGATGAGAAAAGAAGGACAAAATAAAGACAAAGGACAAAAAAGAAAAGAGAGAAAGAGAAAAGAAAGAGAATTGTTAATGAATGCCTAACATTTAAAATTTTGACTTAGTTTTAACTCTAGGTTCTACAGTTGGATCATGGTTTTTGGTTCATATTCTTTGACACTGTATTCCCCAAGTGGACTAAGGGGCTAAGTTAATAGAAGAATATTCCCCGAAGGAACAATTGGGGAGAATACTTGTGCAGTAGATGGTTGGAAAATAGGTTTGAAATGGTCAGTAGCAACAGGAAGGGAGAGAGCAAACTGAAGTTCTGCATCCAATCAATTCAGCAGTGGCGTTAGAACTTAATAGGTGTAAGCTGACAGGAGACGGAGGGCTTAGCTTGCTGTTCAATTCCAGTTCCCTCTTCTGCCCAAATAGCCTCATAGTTGCAAGGAGTTGGAGGCTCCTACTTTAACATTCAAAAATAAACAATTCTCAATGACGTGAATCTGACCCAGAAGACGAAATATCACAGTTTTTCTAATATGATAAGATAGAAATATAAATCAGCAAGAGAACTAAGCAAAGAAATGGTAGGAAACAGGAAGATGGATTTGTGGATAGGGAAAGCAGGCAGACATGGGAGGATGGGAGCAGGTGGGAAGATGTGGGAGGGGGAAGGGAGAGAGGAAGTGAATGTGAAGTTGAGGCGACACCCATGTGCACCAATTATTTAAGTTTAATGTAGCTATTATATTCCACAAATGCATAGGAACACAATAATAACTCCAGGTAAGGAATAAAGGAATTCACAGGCAAGAGCTTAAGCCAGCCTCTGAAAACTGTTATCCCTACTAACTCTATAATCTTTTCATCTTCATGCAGGTTGGATGCCATGATCATTTGCTCCCATGACCTGTGAGTAATTCTGTAGTATTGCTCAATCTCTGTTAAACATTTTAGTTATCTGGCAGCATCACTGGAACATAAATGTCTATAGTAGGAGGTGATATTCTGGATCTTGGAATCTCAGGAATCCTATGAGAGCATCTTGGATGCTATGAACAAAGCACATTCTCTGAACTAAACTAGGGACAATATTCATTTTAAATCAGTCAAGTAGAGATGATTCTAGAGTTTTAGGTCTGATTTGGTCATAAAATTCTTTTTTCCTTACTTTGGTAAGGGTTCCTTTCATTCATTCATATGCAAGTTAATCTGTTCATAGGTAGCACTAGAAAGAAGCCATAATTTGGATAAGCATTTACCTTCCTCCAAAAACCTTCTTTAAAATTATCTTATACAATATATTGGAACTTATATCATTAAATTATTCTGAAGCAAAGTGTATGATGGTTAAAAAATAAAATTTTCATGCTAGGTTGCAAACTTAACCCATTCCATGGGCTTATTTTCATTGCATGGCTCTAATTAATTTATAAGAATCAATAATTGTTTTTATAAGCAGCAACTTTTTTGCCAAAGGCCTATTTTGTTTATATAATTTTTAGTTATAAAGATTAAATGTGTGATATAAACTAATGAAAACTCATAAATTTGCCAGAAATTTGATGCTGGTGAAGCCTAGTTGGAGAGAGAGAGAGAGAGAGAGAGAGAGAGAGAGAGAGAGAGAGAGAGAGAAGAAAAATGTCTTTGGTGGCAGTAATTTCATATCTGGCTGAAAGGTTCATGTCAGTATATTTTATGAACCTTGAAACATCTAAAAGTATTTGGATATATGACTCATAACTCTTGGCCTTTTCCTTTTCATACATTGAGTTTTCCAAGAATCATGGACAATGTTGATTTGGATTTATTCTGTTTTTGGTACTTTTATTATGACCCTTTATAAACTTTTATAGCAATTGTCAGAATTCCATAATTTCTTTCTGATCTCTAGGTATGAGTCTGTGTGTTCTATTACTGATTTTTTTCTTTTTTTCTTTTCTTTTCTTTTCTTTTCTTTCTTTCTTTCTTTTTTTTTTTTTTTTTGCTTTTGGGACCCTACTTTCCATGTTCTGTTCAACTAAAGAAATGTAGTTTTCTTTTATATATTTGCTCTTTTTTTGTTTATCAGTACTTGAATAAATTCTTTATTTTGTCATCAGATCTATTTTTTCTAAATTTTATATCTTTGATATTTACCTGGCCTCTTTGAATTCCAGCTGTGTTTCTGTAATGTCTACTATGTCTCTGAGAAACCGTGTATTCCTGGGATACTTCCAAATAACTTTTATAATATGCATTTTTATTCACTTTTTATGTTTTTCTTTCTCTCTTCTTCTCTGTCTTATGTGAATTAGTTATTCTCTTATGAGATTTTCATTTGTCATTTCTTTTTTGTTTATTTTTTCACTTTGTTTAATTTTACCCTTTTTTTACAAAGAAGATGATGACAAGGTTAGAAATATGTTTGTATAACAATGCATGAATAATGTTTTAACAGATATATTTGATCTGATATTTTTCTGTAGTATATCTTAGTTGTAAAATCTCAAGCAGAATTTTTTTTTTCCTTTTATGTTTTGGTAATTTTCTGTCTAACTGTAGAGAAGTAGACAATTTGTGTGCTGATTTTAGCCTCCTTTCCTATTCTCTGGATTTAAATCGTTATTTCTCAAATTAATAGAATTCGGTTGCCCATGAAAACCCCAAAACATCACTAAGGTGTCATGTTACCCCAGTGAAAATGGCACATTGTAAGAAGTTGAACAGCAATGCATGCTGGCAAGGTTGTGGGAAGAAGGGACGATTTTACATTGCTAGTCGGACTGTAAACTGGTACAACTGTTATGGAGTCAGTAAAGAGATTCCTCAAAAGGTTTAAATAAATATTTCATTCAATCCAGCCATACCTCTTCTGGGTATCTTTCCAAAAGAGTTAAAGTAACATATAAAAACGATACATACATACTCGTGCTTACAGCAGCACAACTCAGCTACTTTTTGGAAGACACTGAAATACCCATTTCCAAAACCAATGGATACAATAATTGTGGTATATGTACACAATGGAGTACTAGTCTTCATAAAGACAAATATATTTGAGGATGTTATGGATAAGTGGAATGCATAGTGAGACTATCATGTCTACCTCAGAAGGTTAAATATGGTATGTTTTTCTAATACAAGAAACCCAAACCTTTTATATAACCAAATGAGTGATATATATATATATATGCACAAAATACTCATGCTCAATGTAACCATTGTGTAATATATATATATATATATATATATATATATATATATATATATATATATATATATATATATATATATGAAAGCCTTGGGACAATGAATACTGTGAAAGACTAAAATTAAAAAAAAAAACAGACTGTCATATCCCATCTTCAATGCACATTGTATTGTGCAAAGAGTATAAGGTGATTGCTTTTAGAAGCAAAAGGAAGGATCTGAGTTCAAAAATAATAATCTCACTAACTGCAGCCACTCGTACTAAGAAGAAACATCTCCATCTTCTGTGTGACAGATGCAATATCTGTATTGACGGTCATCCTCCTAGTTACTCAGCAAGCTAAGTCATATCGTCATGATTATTATTTATGAATTATTGTAAGTGAGAGTTACAAATTAGATTTGTGTTTACCTTTTCTTGGATGGAGATTTTAAGAAGAAAAAGTTGTAACTAAATAATGATGGACAGATCTAAGGATATGAAGCAATCATGAGGTCAGATACTGTAGCTGTTTGGCTTTCTGTGTGTATTTCAAAGCACTCCAATAAGGCATATTGTAAATTAAAATGTGGCATGATACACATTGAAGATAGGACTGGAGAAGGGCACAGTACTTAAAGTGCTTAACTAGCAAGTGAAAGGGCCTGGGTTTGATTGCCAGCACCACATAAGCTGGGCATGCAGGCACACGCCTGTAATCCTAGCACCCGGGAGGCTGAGGTACGAGGATTGCCTTGAGTCCAAGACCAGCCTGAGCTCCATAGTGAGTTCAGGACCAGCCTGGGCTACAGAATGAGATCCTCTCTCAAAGAAAGATAGATATATCCAGATTTATCATTTTGTCTATAAAATGCAATCTGAAGTTGTATAAAGATGAAGCCTCAACTACACTGATGGGTTTGTGTAGTTTTTTTTCTCCTAAAATGAAGTAAAAAGCATGCCATCATATTGCTTGTTTTTAAATATTTCCATCACAACAATTATAATTTAAAATTGTTGCTCTTTTCCCAAAACGGTTTTAGTTTCAGCTTCCTGAAAATAATCTTTGGTATCTCTGTTTTTCTTGCTAATTGTGAGAAAGTGTGTTATATGTTTCTGTTTAAAAGTGTTTGATGTTTCTATTTAAGTTTCTTTAAAATAGGTTAAGGACAGTCAAATGGATTAGGATTATGCTGTAATTATTAAAGTTGAGTATTTCTTTGCCTGAGTCACAATATTTCTTTCCTCAACTTACTTTCATCAAAGTAAGTCATTATTCAAAAACATGTAATTAGCTTGTTTTAATCTTACCATCTTTAGTCACCTACTAGAGTAATTAGTATCTCTTTTGCTTTTAGTTTGGTGATTGTGGTAGGATCAATGCACAATATATCACTTTCTACTTGCAGCACCAATTACATTGACTGTCAGTGTAAATTTATTGATTTTTCTTATTAGTACGTTATTCCCAGATATTCACAGCATGGTGTTTATTAATTAGTGAGAAAAATACAGATCCACTTATGAATAGTTTTTCTTTCAATTTTCTTGCCTAGAATGTGTTCCGTTGGTATGATGGCTGCTAAGGGGAAGGAAAAAGCAACGAGGATAGTATCAGTTCCTCATTCTCAGGCTTCCATACTTTCCTATCGAGCTTTATCATGAACTCAGCAGTAAATAAGCAAAGACCTTACAACCGTTCATTCATCTGATTTACAAAGAAGAAAAACTTAAACTTTTTCTAGATTTTTTTCTCAATGACAGTGATTTTTTTTCTTATGATCAAGAAATAGAAAGCTAGTGGACTTCTTTTCCAGAGGGGGCTATTCCATTATTTTAAATAAAGCTTGAAGATAATGTTAACCTAATATGAAACAATAATGAAATTCACTTTTTGTCATTAGCGAATTTTTCTTATTCATTTACCAAGTCACAACGTTCTGAAAACAAAGAATGAATATGAGAGATAAAGAGAATTATTAAGCTGGATATTGTGCATGTCATCTTGCCTGGTATCTTCATGTGTAGTTTTTGTTTAATCACGTGCCTATGATTCATTCAACAAATATTTCTGCCATGTGTCAGGGATTATTGGATTTTTGGATACAGTGGTAGGCAACATAACATTTATGGCCTAGTGAACTGTATATTATAATATGGAAGGCAATACATTAGTAACTATATAAAATACATAAAGTTTGGTCAGAAAAAAGAATGTTTGGTCAGGGATTAAAATAAAAACAAGGATAACATGCTAGATAGGGTAATCCTGGAAGATATTTCTATATTTAATATTAGAGCAGAGTAAAAGTGAAGCAATAGTGTTATCTATGTGAATATCTGCAGAAAAATAATCGTTGAGTAGGAGGCCAGGGCGTGCAGGCTCCTGGCTAGAGCACACTCAGATGCTGGAATGGAATCGGAGCCGGAGTAAAGTGTTGGCCCAAATGATTTTTCACTTCTCTGCTGGTTCATTTTTCCTTTTAAAAGATACTAATTAGAATTTTAAAGGATTTTTTTCTCACATTCAATAATATTTCTACATATGTGTTTTGTTTTTATGGGTCTGAAAATAATGAAAAAGACATTTTTTAACCAAAGCTATTATAAGTAGTTTATCATCTATTTCCCATAACATCTGTCACTAAAAACATTGATAAATCATTCCTAAAAGAAATCTAAATAGAATTTCAGATGACTCTTTATTTTTCTCAATAAACATCTAAGTGACCTAATCTCATTCATTGTCCATTGTCTCCTTTATGGCTTGAAATTGTGTCTTTTTTAACCCAATTCCTTCCTTTCTGGGTATTAATGTCTTTACTTATCATTTTAATGATGTCCATATTTACACGATTATTGTAATTTATGAACTATATATGATTTGCTTGAAGCATGATATGTATTTTACTACTTAACATTTAAATTTTAAATATATTTTTATTTTTAAATATAATTTTAAGAATGCAACTGGCAATTTATGTGAAAAATTTAAAGATATGATTTGAATATTGACTTAGTTACTTCTAAACTCTATTATATTTAATATGATCAATATATTGCCAGAGTCACAATCTTTTTTTTTAGTAAAATTCATTTTTAAATAAGTGTTTAAGATATTGTGCACTATATTTAGTCATGGACTTGATTGGTGTTCTCAAGAATATATGCACAATGCACTTGTACAACTGACTGTTATGAATCATGAAAATATCATCACTGTTTTTTTCTAGGTTTCAAGTGAGGAAACCACAATGCTTTTATTCTATGATTTAAAATGTTTTTATCCAGATATAAAATTTTAGTTGACATAACAATTGTAAATTTTTGTAGGTTTCAGTGTGAAATTTGAATATATTTACATAATGTGTAATGATCAGATCAAGAAAAAATAACATATTCATTGTTTTAATCACTTATCATTTCATTGAGACGGAAGCAAAAGGCTTGCTATTTTGAAATATAGAATGCTGTATTGTCCTCATAATTATCCTTTTGTGAAACGGAATATTGAAAGTTATTCTTTCAAATCAAATTATCCCTTGAGTTTATAAACCATCCTGCTCATCACCCTAATATATTTAGCCTCTGGGAACCAGTATTTTCATCTTCACTTCTTTGAGTTCGACTGTTTAGTTTTTCCCATACATGTTTTGTTGGCAAAGTAACTTCACACTTTATCCTGTTACCATAGTTGTATCTTTGTGGAATAAATTAAAATTCATTTGCTGCAATAGGCTGCAAAGACTGTACCCTGAATGGGGCTTATGGATTTGCATTCTGGTTTGATGAAAAATAAAGTTCACATATTAAAATTGTTAACATTAGGGTTACTAGCATTTATATACTTTACACATTACATTTTCCAGAGTTTCCTATTAAGACCCTTGTAAGTAGCTTTGAAGGCCAGTGTGCTTTGGACTCTTTTAAGTATATAACTACTTACTCCGGTCATTAAAAAAAAAAAAAAACCTTTTTTTTGTTTTCTTTGCCATTCAAATCCATTGTCATGATAATTATGTAAATCATAACTGTATGGCCCACAAAACAAATATATAATCTATCTATCTATCTATCTATCTATCTAGGCATAGCTGAAAGTAATATTTTTATTTCAAATATAATTTGAGCAGTAGAAAATTACAACTTATATACAAAAGTATCTAGGACATAGATTTCAAAAATCTCTTTCTTCTTTTCTTAGGGGAGAATGCGAACGCAGTCCCCCACTACCACAAACTATGCAGTCTAGTTTCCCGCTTTTGGGGTAGTCGCAGGTGTCAGCACATCCAGAGTGCAAGAGATAAGCCTCGCCCTGAGAAAACCACCTTTGTGACCACGGTATTTCCCCTGCCAGGTAAGTATGATTTAAAAATCTTGGGTGTCAGTACCCTAAAATTTCTACAACTAGTGTTAACAATTTAAGTCTAGCTAAAAATGTTAAATATTAATAATTTGGCTTGTCTGAAATAATTTTGAAAAAAAAAACACTTCCAACCTGTGATGCAAGTATTAGACTGCTAACTGATACCATTATATCAGAGAATGAGCAACTGTTTCACGTGTGTTTTATATGATCTACAAAGCCTTCCAGAAGGCTCCAATTCCCTGCTCCTGGGCCACAAAATTTGGATGAATCAATCTGATGCTTGATTATAAGACATGGTACAAAACCAAAGTAAATCCAATTCACCGATCAAATTCATTTAACTACAGTGATTGTTTCAGATATGGACATCTAAACCAATCAGAGAAAATTTTGTGAATCTTTCCGAGTTAGTCAAGAATGGAAACAAAAGTCCTGAGCAAATCTGTGGTGAGTGAGGAAAACAGAAAGCACAAAGGGAGAATACATAGAGGGAGGGAACGATGGAAGGAAGGGATCTGCGTAACAGGGGAGTGGGTAAGTTCCTAAATCTAGTGCATTCCTACATTTCTGCTGTGGGAGATAGTTGCTTCAGTTAAAATTGGAAATACAAGTGAAATAAAGAAGAATATTTCATCACTAAATATAGTCAAAGAAAATGTTAAAATACTCTTAACTGATTTTGTGTATTTTCAGTTCTTGTAACAAATAACATTTTTATCATATTTAAATAGTCAAAAATGTGTGTAACAGGAAGAACTAGAGGGCTGTTTGCTTCTTCCAAATAACATCTGAGTCTGTGTAAAATAAATACTTTTCCAGTACCTCAGTTTATTATACTATTAACAGTATTTTATGTACAATATTACTCATGGAAAGGTTTTCTCAAGTACTCTCTGTAATTAATGTGACAATAATTTATTTTAAAGGGAAGTTATACAGCACTTCTTTTTTATATAAAAATATATGTCATAGAAAGAATCAGACTAAAAATTAAATTCATTGCTTGAGTTAGGTGGGGGGCTCCAGTATGAAAATGCCTGTGCTTTGTATCTGATGATCAACTCCTCCAAATAACATATTTCTAAAATTCTATTTCTCATGTGGTGTAATCTGTGTATGATAAGCCTGTGTGAGCATTTAAGATGGCACTTTATTATGCTGTGATGAAACTTTTGTTCCCTCCTACCTGGCATACACATCTTTTTATTCATGCTGGATAATAAAGCCCATTTTCTAACAAAGTTGATGGGATAGTGGCCTATAAGTTTGGTCCTTTGTGTCTGGTTGTGTCAATTTAGAAAATTAAGATGAAAAGCATATTAACATGCAAGTGGAAAATTGTGATTAAAGAAGGCAGTGTCAGCTTTTGTTATCTTAGTAATATTCTAACTTTTATTTGCTGTAGTTGTCAAGAATAGACTGAGTTCAAGTTTTTTTCACAAAAGTCAATTCACCTGAAAGTGAGGTCGTTCCACTTAAGAGACAGGCAGAATAAAAAGGACAGAGGCTTTCACTCTGCCCTGCGTTTTCTATGCTGGCAAGGTATTATAGGGTTTCTCTCGTATGATTGGCTGTTTAAAATGGTCCAGATCAGGACAAACAACAACCACTGAAGAGAAGTAGAAACTTGCTAAGAAAACACATGATCCCGATGGAATTACTGCTTCTGGTTTATTGCCACGTTCGTTTCATCAGTCTTATTTGCTACACAATGTCTGCGTTTTCATTTTAAATGATTCTGCACTGAGACACTCCAAGCATGAATAGTATTTGAAGGCTATATTCTCATGCACATGTGTAAGCATACTCTGTCGGTGGAAAACACATACACTTTTTTCTGCCCATTATTATCTCTGTTTAGTTACATTATATTAACTATTGTATTATTTTTTCTTTATTGCATATAAATTTATATATCAAAGAATATGAAAGCGAAAATAGTTTCAGGGGTGCTTCAAGGCTCAATACATGTTTGGATTAGGAGACTTTAAGGTCTTGTTTGGATGGAGGGGTTCACAGCTCTGTCTGATGCTCAGTATCTGAGGGATACACACTGTGGGCTCTAGTCATCTTTTGGTATTCATGACTCTTGGTTTTGGGGCTTCTTGAAGACAATCACTGGTCTCTTTTGTGTTACTACAGTGGCATGTGAGGCTGGGAAATTTTTATCATAGAAAAAATATTGACATTAGTGCTGTAAATTCAAGTGCCTGCATCTGATGGTTGCCTTCTTGAAAGCAGAGTGCCAAGGTGGTGTAGGTCATTACGTGGTAAGGATTAGATTGAACACGTGTATGTCTTGTGTGGTCTCTAGTTCTTGTAAAGCTATCAGACCTGAGGGCTCATTTCTTATGATTTATTTAATTCCAATCACTTCTTAAAGATCTCTTTTTGAACATTGTGGACAGATTAAGATTCTATTTTTTTTAATACCTCACAGTGGTGATGAAATTCCAATACATGAAAACCTGGAGGATATGTTCAAGGCACATCTAAAATGAAGCAGGTATTATAATCCACAGATGTGCAACTCTTTTGTTTAAAATGGCATAGATAGTGTATGAAATCTACACACATTTTTCATGAATGCTTTAAATCATCTCTAGATTAACCACATTACCAAAAACATATTAATACTATACTATCTAAATAGTTGTTAAAATGCAATGTTAAGAAAACAACAATAGAAAAATTTCTACATGTGCACAGTATAGACATAATGTATTTGAAATATTTTATCTGTGGATAGTTGAATCCAGAGACAGAAACTGATGATAACCAATGGTTGACTATATATATATGTTTTCTGTCTCCTGGCTAGTGAAATGAAAATTAATTTCTATTAATATTATGAAATCATTCATTTATTCATGTTAAAGTAAAATGAATTTTACTTAATTTTTAGCCTAAACTTCCATGTATATTCACGTCTTTCTACACTGTTTATGCTTCTAAAATATTTCTCATAAGAATATTGTGTTTATTAAATCCAAACCTAAGGCACTATCATGTCATGATGATAAGAGTAGAATTTAATCACCCAGTACAATCAGTTAAAATGAAAAGCCAATTATCTCTCTGTATATATTTGCAACTTGTAAAGCAAGTCATTGTGCTTAACTCCTCCTACTCTATAATTTTCCTATCATCTTATGTAGTTAGTGATGCTTATCAGTAGAATCTCTAAATTAAAGTCCGTAGATGTGCACAAAATGTTAAACTTCATTGTAAACCTTAATTTTTGCACTTATACATATCAATAAAATGGAGGAAAATATACAACCTACTCCCAAAAAGTCCATAGATGCATAGGCATAGCTTTCAATGAAGACTTATGTTACTTATCAATAATTTCTATTGCTCCATCATTGAAAAATTTTGGTGGAAATAAAATTTGTCAGCTGAATTCCAAAACGGTTTCCACTATGACCATTTGTTTCCCACTACTAGTTTCATTTGTGCCAGGATTTTAGGATCAATTTCTTTACCAACATTTTTTGACTTCAGTACTATTCTTTCTCCTTTAGCCACACAAAAGCCACAAGTTTGACCCATATGAAATTATTCCTAAAACATTCCTCAAAGCTATTCCACTGTGAGCACTTCACTCTCTCTCCTCATTTCCTTGAAGTAGAAAGAAACTCCTTCAAACTCTGACAAAACTCCCAGGAACTCACCCCTTTCTACTTTAGCTCAATGTCATTCTTCACTTCAAATCTGTCCCTCAGACATTTCATGCTACTTGTCAGGTGTGCTTTGACTGAATTACCAGAGTGTGTAGATGCATTTGTTCATTTTCTTTGCTGTTCTTTCAAATATATAAATTGAAGATTTTATGTGCATTGAGCATAAGATAAAGCAGTAGGAATGCCTAATCTTGTAACCTCCAACATGTTGCTTAGAAAATTCTTACTTTTCCACCATCACCTTCACATGAGAGAACCTCTGAAGTGTCTTTCTTTGGCTAGACTGCGAATTATGACAGTAGCATTACTCTCTTTGTGACATGTACTTCCTGACTTCTATGCAACCGTGTATATGTGTTTTTTGTGGTTTTTTTATATTTTGTGTAAGTATATAATGTATGTTTATAATTATTACTTATTTCAATATTAGTTGGATTCAATCTTTGCTTTTATTAGTTTGAAGTTTACTGGACAAGTTTTTTGAATTCAGGCTGCCTTAATATTTTCACTCTTGATATCAGTAAAAGTTGTCATCTTGCCAAACAGATTTGACACTAATACTTGACATATGACCAATTCTGAGTTCAAATTTAACATCCAGTAAATTGAGGCAAGTGAGGTCCCAGAGGGCCAAGATTAACCACCTATTCCAAAATATTTATCAAGAAGATGAGCAGTGATGAAAGAAAGGAAAATAGGTTAAATCTTTATGATCAGGTCAGCCAGAAAGATAAAAAGGTTGAAGATCTGTTTTCAAGGGTCAACCGAAAGCTTTGAGCTTCATACAAAGACAGCAAAAGGCAAAATGTGGCCATATGCAGAGATGGGATTTGCATAGCTGGCAGAGTTGATGATTCTGGTTCAATCGTGGTTTCACTATTTGTTGTCTGCGAACTGGCTGGAGAAGCCTGTATGGTTGAAGGGGGGATTCCTTTCCCAAAAGATGATCACTCCAGATGGAAGGGGTCGATCTCACCATAAGATGGTCTCATCGTGGCGTAGTGTGTTCTGAGAAGCTTTGGAATTCAAGATGACTGCAGCTTTAGGACTGAAGGCTTCTGTGAGCTACTTCTTGGGGTCTGGGAGCTGGAACAGAATACCAAAGCTAGCAATTGGATGTTTCTAAAGACCTGGAAATCTCTTGGTATCCTCAAGTCTTGAAAGGGAATGATATAGGTTCTAAAAATCTAGGATTAATAAGCCTAGTATTTACATGTACATTCTTTCAATAATTAACAGGCTTGTGTTCAGAGATGAGCAGGAATCTGGCCCAAATTTTAAGGTAATAAAGGAGACAGATGTGAAACAAAGGTAGGGATTCTAAGCTTTACCCTTCTTTTAGTTACTCATTGAATACTTGCTCTAAATCCCAGTCTTACTCTTTTTGAATTACAGTGTATTCTCACAACGAATATTGTAATAACATATTTCATTCATAGTATTGTAGTGATCTAATAACATAGTAGGCATAAAGTATTGTATAAATTATACAGCATTACAGAAACAAAAGGTTACTAGGTATTTCGGCCTAACATTTCAGTGAAGGTTGCCATGGCATTGCTGGTGTCCTTTTCCAGAGCCCTTTGAGCCAGATGGCCAGTATATCAACTCCCAGATGCTATGAGGATTCGCTGTTAATGAAAGCCTTCACCTGACCTGTCTGAAAATTTGCCCTGGGGCTGATCCAGAACAGTTCCTCTTGGGGTCACAGACATCATCTTCCAGTCTTCCTAGAGCCCACATGCAATATCTTTATGAACAAGTGGATGGAAACACAGGGCCTGCTTGCCTCAGGGTGAGAAACACAATTGACTTCCCAACGTCCCCAGGAGGTGAGGCTGGAGCCCATGTTTGCTCACCTCCTTTACCTCTTCTGTTGGGTTTCCTCTCTCCTTCTCTTCCAGGTGCACATCTTCACATAGCCGCATGCTTGTGAATCCCTTGCTCAGGATCTGCTTCTGGGGACACAACCTAAGGCAGTGCCTTCATGTAAATTAGAATTCCTCCTTTATTTTCTCCTGAGACTCTGAATGTGCTTGTTCCGTAAGTATTGAAACAGCTTTAGAAACAACAGACTATTTTGGAGAATAAAATATAAAAGGCCTTCTGGAGAAAATAATGGCAATTCCCTCTCCTAGGACTCTCAACAATTCATAAAATATTTTCAAAAATAATTTTAAAATCTTTTAAAAGAGAATATAGAGAAAACTGATATGAGGGGTTGGATCACAAAGTGAATACATTTTAAAAATATTGTTGTGAAAAAAGAATAAAAATCTCATAAGGAAACAATTTTAAAATTCTGTTTTTATATTTACTTTGCATTCCTTTTCACAAATATTTTGGTTATTCTTAAAAATTAAAACATTTAACTTCTTCCTTCTTAAAATGTTTTTTTTTCATCCTAAAAGATTCAAAAGTATCTCAAGATATCTTCACACACTCAAAAGAAAAATGAAAAAAAAGAACATGAAAAATATATGTATAAATGCAAAAACAATTCTTTTTAAGTGAATTCCAAAATATTTAAATATGCCTTTCAACCTTAGCAGACGACTAATCCCATTATCATAATTTATTAACCAGATCTTTTGTTCTGTGTAGTAATACACTGTGTTTCCATGCTGTGTGTTTTTTATCCAGTGACCTAATTTGCTTAAAAGGAAACTCTTAAAAGTCCCTTGTTGTAATGAATAAAATGTTAATGAAGAACTACAGAGAAATCCCTTCTGCATTAGTTCCATATTCCCAGGAACATCATCATAGATTTGTTTGCTTGGTTCTGACAACAGTAGTGTTGTTCAAGCTGAGCAGACGCATGGTAATGCTAAATGGTTCTGATGGAAAAGTTAAAGATGTTCAAGGCACTGTCATCTGGGATGGACCATGGGAAGTTTGCTTTTGGAGGGAGGATTTGATGGATTTGGCTCTTTTCCAATTTTTTTAACATTTATGATTTGTATTGGTAACTGCAGTACTGGAGCTTTTTTGGAAAATCGTAGGTGGAAACTCTAGGGCAAATATGTTTCCATCAAAAATGTAACATACTAAGTAGATGCTCTATTTCTGTGGATTAGTATACCCTTCACTACTTCCTTGACTGTGTCAATAAAAATTCATAATTTAATGACTTTAAAATATAATGAATTAAAATAAATACAATTTTCTTCATATTACAATCTAACTTAACGGTATGTTTTTCATGTCCAAACCTATATTGTATGTTATGAATGCACAATTAAAAATTCGAATAACAATTTAATGATTTTGATAATTAATGTAAACTGCCATGCATATCTTTCAACTTAATTATTTGACAAGTTTAAATGAATATAACACTGATAAAATTTTCAAGTGCAAGTTGGAAAATTGATTCTACTCTGATATCTGAATCTTTTCATCAAAACCTAAACAATTATTTCTTCTGTTACACATTATAGAAAAATTTAGTTTTGTAAAAATTAAAATTATAGTGTGTTAGTATGAATTTTAATCTTTCTAAAAAGATATGAAGTTATTGTAAAGATGGTTATATTTCTATTTGCAAAAATAATTCTTAATGTGATATTGTCATGTTTAAAAACAAATAAGCCAATTTGCTTCATCAAATTGAAATAGCAACTAAAACACTGAGTAAAAGCTGCAAATCAAAATAAAGATAGTATATATTTAATTTATCTTATCATGAGTATCATAAATATTTTTCCACCTTTTTGTTTTGGGGTATAAAACACTATTATCGTCCCATTTTTAGTTTTTAAATTTCTGTCAACTTCCCCAATAATCAAAAGTCTCTGCCCTTGATCTTTATACTCAATCTCGATGTTCCTACTCATTTCAAAGAAAGTAACTTATTTGTATTCATTTTGAAACAGATGCGAAATAAGAGACAAACAGGCCTGTGGTGTAGCACCAAATCTTTGTAAAATACTTAGGCTAACAAAGGAAGGGCCCCAGAATGCATGAACACACTAGATAATAGTCATACTAATTTGTCTTTCCATGATTTAAGGACAAAGAAAAATACAAATTGATGAAATGACTCTAATATGAGCTCTAATGCTTTACAGTCTGTAAACTCTCCACACCACTATAGACATTTTTAAGGATGCTTATGCATTCACTTATGTTAATTTCTTGTTGGGTTGCCAATAAATAGAAGTAAAGCACATAAAATTAATTTGATAGCCACTTTGAGTTGCTAGGATTTTATATAATGGTTTTTATATATGGGTTTTCAAAAGATGAAATTTTGTTACTATTCATGCTTTATAACTTAAAATTTACAAATATGATAATTATAATTTTAATCCAGTTTTCCTGACTTGAAGTATTTTCTGATAAACATAATGACAAATAGTTATTAAAAGAAGGAAGCTTAAAAGATAAGATGTCTTATTTGTTATAAAATTATAAAATTCAGCTATCAGTTACTCTTAGTTGCCTAAGCTCCTAAAAAAGTGTTTCCTGTTTTAAAACAATGATGTAGTTTTGAAATTTCCAGAAGAAAAATTTGTTAATATACTTAGTGTTCATTTCAGCATTTTGGATGAGAATCACAGCAAATAAGATGTGTTTTAATATTTATGTGTATAGGATGAAATGTGTAACGACTCTAGAGTAAGTGTATCAGCTTGAAATTTCTTGATCTCTCTCGCGCTCTCTTGTTCTCTCTCTTCCTCCCTTCTCCTCAACAGGGTCACGTGTGTAGTAGATCAAAAGGCTCACACCAATAAGTAAATGAGATTTTAAAGTACAAGAGATGAGACAGGAGATAGCCTTCTTAGATAATGGATGTCCTCTCATTGAATAAAGTTGCATTTTGGAAAAATATATTTAAAAGATGGAAATAGGGAAATAGAATTTCAATACATTTTAAAGAATACTCTAAATGCCACAGTATAATCATCAGCCATTAGAGGAAATAGGAATTAAGATTAAAAGTCCATTATTTCACATATCAAGATAGATGATCAAAAATAAGATATGTGGTATAAGGATGCTAACTGTGTGTGTATTTGTGTGTGTGTGTGTGTGTGTGTGCCTGTGTTTAATGGCTAAAAAAAAAAACCACTAAATGCTGAAAAAAAAAAAATCTTGACACTGCTGGCTAAAGTTTTAACATAGGGTTTATAGTAATATTTAATGCAATGATTATTAAGATGGCAGAAGAGGCCCTTACAGATAAAATGTATTGCAGTGCACTTTAGTTCAACACAATATTACATTCTGAGGTATTAGGAATTAAAAAAAATAACTTAAAATAAATGAATGTCTTGGTTCTAGAAATATTCCAACAGAAAAAAAAAGACTTCTAGTTGTAGCATATTTTAATAGAACAAATAACTGTAGTATATTTTGGAAACTGAATTACATACACTTTATTTCATTTGTCTTTAAGACCTCATACCTTTCTGAAGATATTCTATTTGAGATTTAGTTACACTTTTGTTTATATTTGTCACGCGTGATTATTTATGGAAATTCTTAGTTATTTCATTGTTCAAATTATTAGAGAGAAAAGACACAGAAGTGGAAATTATTATCAATTTCAAATATTTTAAGAGTGTTGTACCTAAGCAGGCTTAACAAAATAATAAATGTGCTCATTGATAATTATTGTCTTGTAAATTTTTTCTAATTTCAATATGTCATTATATATATATAAAGATGCAGGACATAGATTATATAAACAATATATTCAAAGTGATTTTATAATATCAATTATTAAAGAGAGCTATTCAGGTAACATTAACAAATGTTATAAAGTAATAAAAATTGCAAGTTGAAAGCTTAATCGAACACACAGTGTGACCATGATACATCTATTTAACTGGTCTGGAAGGAAGAAATGTCTTAGAAATGCTTTGAAACATTCTCTGAATGCAGTACAACTGATGCTAAGGTGGAGTTTCCATTAATTTTCAATTAGTTTGTTATTAATAATTTATATGAAATCTTAATACAGAACAGCTAAAAGAAAAGGAAATTGTTGCTTATATTCTTATCTTGGTTTATTCAATCTAAATACTGATCATTTTTCCAACAACTGTAAAACTAGGCATTCATTTACTTTTTAAGATCGCAAATAAAAAAGAGTGCCAGATGTTCCAGGACCATGTATGCATAATCATAGCCCCTGCTCTTATAAAACCCATGTATTCAGAAAGATGTTGAATGAAGTAGGGTATTATGAGGATACAGAAGAAAGAAATGGAACTCTATAATTTTGACATTCAGGGATTGATCCATATTTTTAAGAAATTGTGAATTTGTTCAAGAAATATCAGCAACCTAATTAAATGAAGCTGACCCTGCTAAAGTGAACTCACATCTCCTACATTTGAGGACTAGCAAATATATATTATATATTATTCCCATAAAAATTATAAAATATTTTATATATATACTAAAACATTTACATTAATACTAACATGAACTTTTATTTCAACTTTAATAAAAATGTATATGGTAGCCTAAAACTAAATACCTAAGTGACAGATTTTATAGATTCAAGTTTCATTTTTAGTTTGCAGTGAAAAATAGTTTTCATTCAACTTTTATAATTGTCTGTTAATAAGATTAACAATTAAAAGGCAGTCTGTTATTTCTCAATTGAAGCTTGATTCTTCATAGTTAAAGGCTATTTTATAACAAAATAACAATATAATGTTAGAAATATAGAAATAACTACTGTAAGATCTAGGAAAATTTACACTGATCTAGTAAATATCGATACTGGTTTTGTGAAGAAAGGACAATAACAGAAGATTATGATGAGAATGTTAGGATTTATTTTATATCCATTTCCAAAGAAATTTATAATGTCCTTTGATGTAAAAAATATATATCATTTAACAGAATTTATTAGAAAATGTACTTAGATAACAACAATGGGAGTTTAGGGAAGAAACACTGAAAAATAGGGTACTGGATGAACCCCTTTCCCCTAAAAGCTGTCTTTCAGGTGAGACTTCTTCAGTTAAAGTTGTTCTCTTTCCCAAAATAAGTGGTTAATATGTTTCATTGTCATGAAGATTGCAAAGCTACACTACCTCTTCCTTGGGGAAGTTCTGCCTTTCTGAGGAAGTCCCAGCTTCTTCCAATTATAAGTGCTTAAAGGAGCCAATTATCAAGAGCCAATCATAGCTCTGGCCAATCATTGGTAGCCATCTCCTTACTCCGACTCTCCACCTTCTCACCCCCTTTGTTCTGAGACCACTGGAAACCCCCAGACCTCCCTCCATGGATACTGCCTATGGCACCCCCTTGCTTTTCTCCTGGGAGTTTTTCCTTCTCTTTCTCTAATAGATACCTGCTTAGTTTTCTTCCTACCTTCTCAGCCAATAGCTTCCTTTTTGTTTTTTGTTTGTTTGTTTGTTTTTGTTTTTTGGTTAGTTTAATAAACTGTTGTTTTTATTATTTTATTATTTTCGAATTTCGTTGCCTTTCTTCTTAACCATCGGAGAATCCTTGGCCACAGTAATCTCCCACTACTCCACTGGGAAGACTGGGGAGAGATTTGCTTAAATAGATAGCGTTAAGTCTTTTGTACCTATTAATAGTTTGCTAGTTCCTGATCAATTTTAAAGGCACCCAAAAGCTCATGTGCCCATTTCTAGCCTTCACGGTGTAATTAGTTAAAATTTTCAAGTTATTGCAATATTAAATTGGTTTTGAGCAATGTTGCTTAATCTAGAATTTATTTACCTATATTCTTATTTCAAAAGTTAACTTTTAATATAAAAATAAGTGAAAAAGCTATTGTTCCCAAGAAGCCTAGCTTACTTTAAAATAGTTTTGTAAAATTACACATATCCACTTAAAGAAAAATGGAAATAAATTTAAAATGTTACTCTAACCTTGATTCCAAAGTGTAGCTGACGGCGAAGAAAAGCATGGTGAATGCCTCTTATTAATCTAGCTTTAAAATAGATGAATAATATGTTACAACCTCTCTGACATATGTTGAGGTTTGTAGCAAGTTTGGCATAATGGTTTCACTTAATAAACACCTGATTAGCATTGTTTAGCAGGTTTGGAGTTCATAAAAACAGTCAAATAGCAACGTTCTGTCTAGTTAATTCCTCATTAACAGACTTACGGTCCCTGAATTTGACAGATTGTATACCAGTTTTGACACAAGGTGACCTCTTGCTTAGACCTGTTCATCACCTTCAGTCTGTCATAAATGAAGTCAGTATAAATGTCAGGGTGAAAGTGACATCACCAGAGACTTCATCTGATGCCTTGAAGGCTATTATTTCGCCAGTATTATTGCTATAGTCACAATGAAAATATATATAGCAGAAAAATGATGATAAGTTGGGACAAATTATACATACAGTATATGAAAGTTTTGATTAATACCGTATATTATTGCAATAAAGAATATAACCTTAAAATAAATTTAACAATGACTCACTTTCTTCATTTCAAGAACTCTTATTCTTAGTATTTAAGGTTCTTCCAGAATGAACAATATGTAGATGTTTTTAAGGGTTCAAAATGAAATTTAATTTATTTTGGTATTTTACTATTTAATACATCCACCCAAATGGTCTCCTTTATGTAATTTTATGTTTCAAAAAATGAAAGACAGGTAAGCACTGAGATAAATTTGAGCACTTAAATTAATTAAAATTGTCAATATGAGAATTTCAAGAATTATTTTTGTGAATAAAACTTTTTGATGATTGTCACAATGACAATCAGAGGTCAACATTTCAACGGAACTATTCTCAATAGTCTAAGAAAATAGTCATTTGCCATTTGCATCACTCTTGATAAATTAACTCTACCAAAGCATCCCTTGTTTGAATCACAAAATCAATTATACAATTGCACAACATTTATATTCTGCTACTTGACAAGTGGAAATTGAACCAGTTTCAATTTATCTGAATGAAGCTTTGATTAATGCAATGTTATCACAAATACAATAAAATGGATGTTTTCTTGCCCATCTCTCTATAAAATTTCTAATAATGCAAACTTTTAAAATATTATCTCTTAGTCTTTAATCTAAAACAAACATACTGTTGAAAACAGATGTGCATATTGCAGTAGAGTAAAATAATCATTTGATAAAGGCCAATTTAGAAAGGCCAACTTGTCTTTTTACAGATAGCGTTAAAAGAAAGTCATACCATTTGTTGAATTGCAAGTGTTTATAATAGCATTATACATAATTAAAAAAATAAATCTTATTTTTATTGTAACCAGCATACTTTATGGTATGAACATAAATGGGAAGTTTAAATATACATTTAAGGAGCTGTTCTACATTTTATATGAAGTATTACCCATTTGGTATTGAACCATTATATTATTTCAGATTTATAATTTCATATATCACAATGTGGTTATTGTAATTATAATTATGTATAACAACTAATGTCATTTCTAGGTTATTTTCTAGATCTTTCTTTAAGATATATGCAGTATTTAATCTTAACTAGCATCTATCAGCATTACTGCTTTTGAGGTAGACAGAAAACTTAATTATAGTGAGGAAGATAGAAGATTCCCAAGAATATGTGATAAAATTCGTTGTTAACCCAACTGCTTTTGTTTTTTGAATGATTCTACACTTACATTTTTCTTGGATAAACATGTGTCACATAAATCTTTTGGACATTTTATACTACTTACCGGAACAATGGATTTCCATGTCATTTTCAGGCAGAAACAAGCTCAAAGGAGTTAAAAAGTTTGCCTCAGTCGCACAGCTAGAAACTAACAACTTTCGGATTCTAAAATTAGTCCTGTTTACCAAAGTTCATGGCTACACGGAACCTGTCATTCTCATTTTTTCTTCACAGCTCATTTGATGGCATAGTTCTTTTCCTCTTTCTTATCCCTTAGTAGTCTTTTTTATTCACTAATCTTCCTATGAATTTTCCTAAATTTCTATATATAGCTCACATGCATAATTTTTTCATCTTTTTACATTTCTTCTTGTTTATAATTTATGAATGTCTTCTACTGAGTCAACATCTTTCATTGTCATCAATAATTAGATATAGTCACGTTTCTTTTCTCCCCAAGCTAATTGCAAGTGATTCAATATTGGTGAACAATTTTCTTAATAATCTATGATATATCACAACAGGGGCAACTGATCCATAAATGCTCATTTTTTTCAAGCAATATTCTCTTCACAGACTTTGTCAAATGTAATTCTCCAAAGCCTTTCATTTTTTTAATTGTCCAAATGTATTTTATTCATTTTTATTCTCATAGACAGGTCTATCTGAGGCAAGAAATTAAATATATAAAGCAATTTATACTCATCAATAACTTGATGCATCAGGTTAATTATTTTATTGTCATGTTAATGCTTTTTATGAAAAATAGAATTTATCAATAAAATATTTTAAATATGACTTTCAATATTCCTCCAAATCCTTGTGAACTAAATACCAATAATTAAGTTGCCCTTATTTGTCTCAAGAAATGAACCTTTTGGAAATAAAGCTGCTGGTTTTGAGACTGGTTGATCAAAAAATAAAAGAAATGTATCACTTAGAATGTTACAGTTAAAATGACTTCTTATATAAAATAAGTTACTACACCTACTGACTTTATACTGTGCTAAAAAGGCAAGGTGAATATTAAGTATTCCCCCAAAAATTAAATGATGTAATGGGAATGCCTCGAGATTTAACTGTTCTGCACTTTAGATAAATTTTTAAACTTCGTGCTTTACAACATACATAATAAGTATTTATAGTTTGTTCTACAATTTGTCAAAAATGAATAATAAAAACAAACATTTGAATAAATAAATTAACGATAATAGAGCTTAAAGAGTTCTCCTTTATTTTGTTTCTTGAAAGCTTAGAAGACAGGTGGCAGGCAGATTTTTTTGTTAATATCAGTTGAACCGTTGCAGGTAATCTGCCATATTTGTTACATGTCAACATCCCCGTCACGGCCTTCTGACTTTCCATTGCTTTGGAACTTTGGGTGAGAATATTTGCAAGATAAGCCCAAAATGTGGCACAATTGTTTGCTTTTTCTTATTTTGCAGGGCAAAATTGAGAGGCTACAGCCTGACCTACAAATAAACGGCCAATCCCCTGCCTAACCCTTTGTAAACATCGAGATCGCTGCTCTTTTTTCTGTACCTTAGCCCTATTCTCTCCTCCACAGCAACAAAAACATTAGGAGCTTGCTCGGCACCTGAGGCATGATCCACCCCTTTGAGGGCACCACCCTGTTATCTCATGTGCTTCGCGTGTTTGACCGACGTTTCTCACGTGGCTCCGATATGAATTGAGCTCCTCGCCCGTCTCTGCTCATTCTTAAGGCCTGCTCCCACCCTCCCTGCTCTTGTTCTCTGAGCTTCCTTTGCTTTTCTTGTAGAAACTACGTTGTGTAATTACTTTGAAGGTGCTTTTTGCTCCGCGATTATAGCCAGAAAATTTATAATGTTGCTTTATTCACTTACTGTGTTAAATAAAATGCATGTATTGACTTATTTTTAAGTGGTATTATTTCATTGATATAGAGCTATAAACATTCGTAGGTGGTATGTACTTCCCCAATCTGTTGACTAAATGTCTATCATTTGATTTCTATGTGCTAAGAGCTTTCATAGGACTTCAATAGTTACTTAAGGAGTTGGGAATACTCCAGTGTTTGAAAAATGCTAAGTTGTTCAAAATGTTTTGGCACAAGTGTATGCGGAAAGCTGTCTGTAAAGAGTTGAACCATTTCTATATCTAATGATTGTCAGTATAGACTGAGCCATTTATAGCAGCATGTGTATAATACATCATGAGTATTATGAAATATTACTCATTTCTAATTCATTACAAAAATACTCTCCTAAACTTGCATATGTGATGGATGGCAAGAAACCAGGTATTCACATCTAATTATAAAGGTTTTTCCTTGCACTAAAATGGACTCTATTTATCTATCAGTGCAATCAATCTGTGCATTTTTCTTTCTGTCTGTCACTGAACTACCTAAGCACTTAGCAAAGATATTAAATTAGCCAAAAAGTGTGGAGTGGGATGTTTTCTTTGTCTTTGCTACATTTATCTAAGCCAACCTAAAGCTAAGCAGACTGTGACTAATATTGGAAGCTTTATTCTTATCTCAGACATAGTTGTTTTCATTCCTGTTATTATTAATTGGTTGAATGCCAGCATTATATTCAGCACAGGACATAATTGCACAATATGTTCTTTCTCTTGCAACCAAGAAAAGGATCAACTCCTTTCATCTGCTAACATGATGCCAAACTGATGAGTGCCCCTTCGTCACCCCCACTTGCCTTTTGGGCCCCCCTTCTTATCGACTCCCCACACCAGTGTTCTTTCAAAAGGAACTCCTTAATAGTTACTTCATTTTAGAAAAAGGATTGTAAAAATAAAATAGATGATTTTACTGAAATGTACTAGAAGTTGAAGTGTGACAAGCAAAATGTATTTCTCCGAAGGGTGTAATGAGCACATGTTTAGAGTTTCTGTGGACATTTCTAAGAGCATTAGTAGAGGGATATATTTAATTACATGAACTGTATTATATAAAATATACTGTAGAATTAATTCAATTAAATTATAAGCATCAATTATATTTGTGATTCTCCATACATGCCATCTTATAAAATACACAAAGATAGATTTCCTTATGATCTCATTCTCTTAAAGAGCTTAATTTCCTTCTGCATAACCTATTTTGACTATACACAAATACCCTAAAAGAAAACATCACCTATTCATATTACTTTTGATTAGCTCCAGAACTTTTATCTACATACGTTTTATTTACATAATTTTTGTTTCTTCTTGTTTGGAATCATGTAAATCTTTGAGAACGATACTCATTATATCTAAAATCAAACTAAAAATGGATTAGGGAAAACAAACATATTAAAAATATTTGTGTTCATCATGAGCACAGGCATGGATTACATTAAACAGTTTTATGTCAATTATAAGGTATTTTGACCATTACTAAATTAAAATATAATTTCATTTTACATATTAAGTTTGGCCAAGTGAGAGTTAAGACTGGACAGATCCAGAGGGAAATAATTTTTGCCAAGCCTTAGAAATTTCAACTGAATAAATTTGACCCATACACAATCAAAAAAGCCTAAACATTACATTACATAGAAAAGTCAATTAGGTAGATCACTTGGATTTTGTTAAAGTTATGCTTAGTTCTTTGTATAATTGTGACAGTTTAATCTCATGCTTAAAAACTTTAGTTGAAAGCATTTTCTAAGACAGCACAAGAACTAAAACAGGCTTAAGAAAATAATTGATTCATACATTAATATGTATTAATTATATAAAATATCTAATCTCAAAATATGATGAAGACTGGAAAATGTAGGACACAAGATACTCAAGAATGGAAATATTCAAAGAGCTTTCTCTCATGTCAATTGAGAAAGACATGACATATGTTAGAAGTACAGTGTAACAAATTGAGATTTGCTCTGGAAATTCAAAAGAACATAAAATACTTAGCAGGCACAATGATAAAATGTATTTGACTTGGGTGGATGGAAATAAATTCATTTTAGTGGACCAATATTTATTTCTAACTTTTATAAAAGCAATAGAATAAAAAATCGAGATATAGTGTCATAACATAAATTAAGAAAAATAAACTAATTGAAAATACTCTTAAAATTTGCCGAAGAAAATGTCAGCATACCGTGTCTGTATTCCTTGAGATTAGCACCCAAAAGAAGCCAAAAGAAAAATTTTTCACGTATTTTTGACATTTCACAAAAATTCAAAGAATGATTTAAATTCAAAAGTGTCACTTTCCTAGGCTGCACAGCATTTTTGTTTTTGTAATTTATTTATTTCTTTTTTCCAGTATTTATTAGCATGGATATGAGACATACAGCTGAGAACTATTGCTGACCATAGCCCTGATAGAAAATGAGGAGGCGGGCATTATGTATAATAAATTCTGTGTTTAGAGAAAATTCATGTTTCATACTCTGTCTTTACCTGTAATACAAACTCTCTGGCTCTTTTCTCTGTTGTCTCTTAATTTTGGCTTCAGAAGTTTTTACGTCTTCCTTTGAGAAATGTTTCTTATGCAGTGTGCTTTTTTCTGAGAACACCTTGGATATCTACAGTTTGTTTTATTCCTATAAATTTTGTCAGGACAGAGTCAAGGAAATAAAATGAAGAAAATATTGATAATTCGGTTGATCTATTTCTTTAAAGATAACTCAAAGACCAGGAAATAGCTGGAAATTGAGGTACACATATGCAACTCTAAGATATTAGTGGACTTAAACAAGCAGATGTTGAATTTCAGCCCAGCCTTCCTTTGCACTTTAGTGATTTGATGAGGCCCTATCTCAAAAAGAAAGAAAGAAAGAAAGAAAAAAAGGAAGAAAAGGAAAGAGCTCAGTATGAAGGCCCCAAGTTCCTAGTCCTGCAATAAACAATCAAACATGTTTAGTAAATACAGTAATAAATTTTATTTTACTCATGTCTATTTTATTTCTCTGCTTGTTTAATCTCATCTCATTCTCCGAATTCAGCAGTACCAAGAAATACAATAGTAGGAAGGTATTGCATTTCTTCTAATCACATGGTTTTTTACTTAGCAGCTAGACCTTCATTTGTTTTATTCTTGTTGTTTATTATTAACAAAATCTCTGCACGAGAGCAGTCACTTTTAAAGCTTGTTAGTCCACAGGTGAACCTCTGAAAAAGAGGTGAGCATCGAGCTCATTGATTCCCCAAACCTCATGTCTCTGATGTGTAATAGAACTTGCAATTCATATATATATATATATATATATATATATATATATATATATATATATATACAAATTTTGAAAGATGAAAGGAACTTACAAAAATGTAAAAAGTCAAACCTTGTTAATAGTCCCTAGCTCTTCTTAAAACTGGGTGTTCTCAAATTCAGTTTTCTGCTCTTTTTAAAAAAAGTTTTGAACCTCAATTGATTTTGAGTTCTATCTTTTCTGCAATATGTTGCTAAATGCAATGATAAAAATACACAATGCAATAACAAAACGACATATTTTGACTCTTACTGATTGTTTCTCTTAAAACCACAAGCCTGGGAAGTATTTTTTTTTCATTCATAGGCATTGCTAGAAAACGTTCTATTAAATGTTGTACAAAGTAATGCCACCCTTTTGTACCTGCTGTGTTTCTTTCAAAACAAAATCTAGTACTGTTTTTGTGATAATATAATCGCTTATGTTTTAAATTTTCTATGGCTCAGCACAATTGTAGTGGTCACTATAAATAATAGGTAAATATAATTAATATTTCACACTTAGGGGAGTTGATTTCTTCTATGTATAATTCAAGAGTGAGAAAATGAGATAGCAAGTCAAGAAAATTCTCCCTCGTGTCGTTAACCAAGCATTCAACATGACAGTTATGCCGTCTTCAACATGTAGTTTTCATATTTACCTTGCTCATCTCCATTGCAGCCAGCCAGAGAGAGAACAGATACTTAGAAATTACATTGTTAATCACTGGAAGCCTAGGCCAGGAATTGACATATCTCCTTTCTCATATATAATTCAGTAGATATTACCCACATGGCTATATTCTATGATCCCCAAATCTGGAAAACATAACGTAGACAATCTGGGATCAGTCTCAGAGAATATCCATGTATTTGGTGAATTAAGACCATTGTAACAAACCATACTTCGTGATTACCCTTGAATTTATAAAACATAAATTAAGAAAAAGATATGTCCTCTTGTAGACCAGATTGGACACTTTTGAAATTATTGTTTTATAGAATTGCAGAATTTTTATTAAGTTTATTTGGGAATTATTGTGAAAACATAGTAGAAAGCATCATCACCTCTTCAGAAGACCGTAGAGCTCCCATAAACAACGGTGCAAAGAAAGATTTCAGTAGTTTTTCCAAGCCCATAACACTTTAGATTTGTTATTCATTACTTTATTTTCAGTTTCCTGAAATAATGTGTTCTGGCTTTTTATTCCAATATCACTTTCAACTTTTAAACAAAATCATGTTTCCGTAGAAAAAATATCATCCAATCTCAAGCTCCTGATAAATAAGTTTATGAAATTATCCTATAGTAAAAAGTCTTTTTATTGTACAAAAAACATTATGCAGGGTTTTAATTTAGTTTAATAGATTGCACTTTTCATTTAGATATTAGAGGAAACCCTTTATTATAGCAATGGACTCTTGTGTTGATATAAAGGATGTCCCTGACAAATTATATACTTTTACACCATTAAAAATGATTTGAAAACTTCTAGACTGAAAGGAAGTAACATTCACTGCAGTTGACGTGAAATGGGCTCTTTAAGGTGTCATTTTTCTGCTTAACAAAATCAATAGGCTTTATTACATTCAATAAGCATAACCTGCTGCCGTTTTCCTGATCAATAAAACCTTCTGGTCTTTCACCATATTCAAGTGCCTTAGATACAACGTAGCCACATGAATATTAATTCTGGTACTAGATTCTATCTCTTTATTATCTCTGAAGCCAGCCACGTATATTTTAATTTTTCACTGTTTTATTTCCAGTCGTTACAGAGATTTCAGTTGGTGGTTGGAAATGTTTTACCTAACTGCTTTTTCTTTGACACAATAAATAAACTTTTTTTTTTTATTTTTTGAGATAGGATCTTCCTCTGAAACTCAGGCTGGTCCTGGACTCACTATTTAGCTCAGGGTGGCCTTGAACTCATGACAATCCTTGGGCCTTTGCCTCCCAAGTTCTGGGATTATAGGTGTGTGTCACCACACCCAGTTTTATGTGGTGCTGTGGAATCAAACTCAGGGACTTGTTCTTGCTAGGCAAGTGCTTAAACTTCTGTGCCATTTCTCTAGCCCCAATAACTAAACTCTTGAAACTCTTGTTTGAAAAAATCAAATGAAATGCACCTGGATTAATTACATTTTTCTGTCAAAAATTATTTAAAGGTGCAATTTTGAGATACAATGGATTGAACTCAGGACTTGAGCACTGAAACATAACTCAGCCATATATATGGATTTGTTATTTTTTGGGGGGAGTGACACTTGTTAAGTCACTAAATTGCCAAGGAGAAACTCCAGCTTGTGATCCTCCTTCCTTGGACTTTCAAAGTGCTGGGATACCAAGCCTGGATCACCATGTTTGGGATATTAATTTTAATTTATATGTCATTTTACAAAATGATAGGCACTATGGACCATACACATATAAATTTATGACTACCACTCCTCATGAGATCAGAGATAATTTTCACTTCTTTTTTTTATCTATAGAATTACTAGCTTACTATAGAATCAAAAAATTTGAAAACCAAAATATATGTTTAAGAAATTAGTTAAATACATGAAAATATTAAACAGAATTCATGACTTTCATGAGATTTTAGCTACAGAAAAAAATGTAATCAGTGCACTTTTTGAGTGGTCTGAAATTCTTAGAAGCCATAACATTTCTTTTTTTAAAAAAAATAGGGCTCTACATTATTTATTTGCTTATGTGGAAAGTAATCAAAAAGTAGATATACATTATTTCATATTAAACATGTTGTTTACTGTTTATTAATTTATGTAAAATTAATAAACTCATGGAAAGCTGTCTCCTTCTCTCTTGGAGAACTCCAAATTAGGTGCTCATGCCTGTTTTTCCTCTTTGCATTTTTTATCATGTTATTCACTCTTAGTCTCTCTTTATTCTTCTTTTCTTTTCTCTTCCATTTTGCTGACGTCAAGAAATGTTCTGGCATGAAAACTCAACTCACAAAATAAGTATGATTCTTTCAAGAATAATTAATATTTTCTAAGTCTGTATTGGTTATCATATGGCAGGGAACTAAATGCACTTCACCAATATTTTACTGCAAGGCCAGTAAAGAATAAAAACATTTGTGTGTCTTTAACAACAAAGAGGAAGTTTGACTGAAAATTTAAGAGAAAACTTGTCAAATATTTTAAATTGTTTTAGATTGTCTTTTGTCATGTTTGAAGTAAAATAATAATAATAATAATAATAATAAAATAAGTGAAATGGACCAGAAAACAGTTTTGCAATCTATCACATGTGAGTATCAAATTGTTAATTGAATTTAGGGTATTTTTGCTATGCAACAATGTGGAAATGAGATATATTTTACTTGAATTTGCAAGTAATGTATGCATTTAACAATATAATTTGAGGAAATGAACATTATATTATGTCTTACTAGATAGATTTGATATTTTTTATAATTCTAATATTCTGCTTTAAAAATACTCATGAAAGCTTTAAACTACATCGTCAGAACAAAATGATTCAGTTATATGGGGCAGTTTTCATTTCAACCAACCAAATACTCTCATGGTGAGGTTATACAGGAAGGTCATCCCTAACCTTCCCATACAACTATAAACCTGCCATCATGGTCATCTAAGAGTAAAACTGTCTTCTTTATAATCTCTATTGAATTCTTCTTTAGAGAAGTCATAGAGAATTATTTGAAAAATAAAAATAAAGGATGTTTACTGTTATAAATCTTGATAGTTGAGGTAATAATAATCTGTCTTGCTATTTTATTTAATAAATGCAAAAAGTTGAAAGAGAAAAGCTATCATCTCTATATACATGTGGAATCAGCTAGGAATCATAAATTTTAAGTAATTTTCTCTAAGGCCTGAAACATCCGTGTTGGGGCCAGAAATCCAAATGTTTTTCACTGACCAGAATTATTAGAGCTCAGATACTGAAGAATATACCACCATCCAGATTTTGGACTCTCCTGCTTCATTCATTACTCTTAGTGGAGCAGATTCTGGCCTCTTCTATAACTGAACTGTTGAATTTTGTAGAAGAAATACTTTTGGGAGACAGCCCTAGCTTGACTTCCCCCACCAGATCTGGAACCAAGACCTTTGCCTGTAAGGTGTAAGCATAGACAGAAGAAAGAGATCACAATTAAGAAGTAGTTGTGACATAGTAAACAAGAAAAATACTATTTTTTACCTATTTTTACTGTTTCTCAAATTCAGCTTAAAAGAATGTTCTTTGTGCTACCCTCTCCTTTCTGCTGTTTATTTTTTCATAATCTTATGTAAAATTATACATTGATTACAGCAGAAATGTTCAAGTCATTTCACAAACGTGTTACATTCAGCTTTTTAAAGTTATTCTGAAAATCTAACACTGGACCAGTTCATACCTCTGCACATTATTTATAATAATGTGCATATTTGCATACATTGCTCAGCCATAAAGTAGATTTAAGCAAATCATGAAAATTTAATAAAGGTGTCCTTGCTGCACACTAGATGAAACCGATTCTTTTCCTCAAATAATCAGAAAAAAATTCTCATTTTACACCAATTTTTTGGAGGGGAGGACAGAAGATAATTTAGTAGTGACACGTTCAATATAGTATTTTAGGTTATATCTTGTTTCTTTCTTTGCTTAAAACTCCGATGATGTTATTTTGCTTTGTGAGAATATTCTTTCTTAAGTCATTCCTCTTTGTAACTAAGTGCCACATCAGACACATCACATTTGCTGCATACTTAGGAGTGACATCACTGTATAGTAAAGCTTGACCTTTTCTACTTTTTCCCTTTTTTATGGTATTGAAGTAGTCAAAAGTAAATTTGTAGCTAGGTTTGGATATCTGAGACCCAGGAGACATACAATCAACAGAGGTATTTTTGTTCTATCTAACAAAATTTACTTTATTAAGGCCATAAAACAGACATTGTACTTTGATGTTATAGATGTTATAAAAGTGAAATACCCATATATAGCAAACACTTTCAGAAAAACCAAGAATTTTAGTATTATTGAAGCTATATACATTTTTTTTTGTTTTATTTTAACATTTTTTAGGTAGCCTATGCTTGTACTTTGTGGCATTCTAATAGTTTTTGAAGTATTTTAAATTATTTTTGAAGTCATTTATTGTAGTTGAAGAATATTACATTAAACTAATCATTTAATTATATCATTTAAGAACGGGACATGACTGAAACTTCTTTATATCAACATTACCACACAATCTTTTCTTGTTTGGTTCATCTACTTTCCCACACTTTACTAGTTCAACAATCTCTTTTCTGACATTGATCATACATCTTCCCTCATTCAAATGTATCTTTAAATCTAAAGATTGCATTTTCATATAAGAAGAGACACAAGTCGGAAGGCCTTAGTGTCACCTGACATGCTTAGTTCAACAAATTAATGACTTCCCACTATCTGTGCCTGCTTTTTTCTTCTGGTGAAGCCATTTTCTGACAATGCATCTTGTTCTTACTCTACCTAAGGATTGTGGCTGTGATTCTGAATTTCCTTCTCTGATATTTCTTCTCTTTCCTCTTAAATGGCTACTGCTACCATAGGTATCATCCATACCTTCATGATTCAGTTCTTACTATAAAATAGGCATTATCCCCCATATATATATTTTCTAACACTCATTACAAATCACAATTTCATTTTCTACTCTAATGATAAAGAAGCAGAAATCATGACTTTTGCACTATAAATTTCCCTCATCTTCATATAAGCTCAACTTAAGATAAGCCATTTTATTGAAAGACTAAAAAACTCCCTTGAACCATGTATTCATTTTATTTTATTTTTTGCTTTAGAGAACATTTTATTTTCTGCATAAAAGATGCCAGTAAACATTCCATTTCCTCACCATTTTCCCATTGGCTCTTTATTAAGTCCTAATAGACTCCCTTCTTTTCGAACACGCTTCTAATGAATATATATATATATATATATATATATATATATATATATATATTCTCCTTAATTGTGTCAAACTAATTGATCAATTTTCTGTTTTTACTTTATCAGTCTTTTTCAGTTTAAAATAGGTAACTTGAGAAAATATTCTTACTCATACTTTGATATGACCCTGTTTCCTCCTTACTGTCTTTAAGTCTCTCTAATAGGACTTGTCAGCTGCCATCATTCCTGTATGCCTTATAAACTACCAAGACCCTGGCCTGTGTTAGCTGCTCTGTTTTTACGTTTTCTTGAAATAATTTAATTCGTTCTGTCTTACTTTTTTTTTACAAAATACCTGACATCCCCAACTTAATGGCAGAAAGGTTTATTTTGGCAATCGTAGAAACGCATGGCAGGGAGAAGAGCAGGAGAGAATTTTAAAGTCATGGTGGACCTGAAGACACGTCTGGGAGAAAGGTGTGGAGATTGCACACTTCCTTCCAGGCCCTGATCCCGTGTTCTTCCCTCTCCTGATCACAGGTGAAGTAGGGTACCATATGCCCATAATCTACCACATGTCCCTAATCCACCACACACCTGTAACCAAGCACAAACCTATAATTAACCACTCACACATTATTCACAACATCCAAATACACAAGGCTCTGAGTGGATATTTCAGATTCAAACAATAACCTTCTACCTGAAACCCCCTGGGTTATTGTTTCAATCTGAACTATCCACTGAAAGCATTGTGGATTTGCAAAATGCATTTTTTCTCTCTAAGAGTTGCCAAAGCCTTAACAGTCCCAGCACTGCTAAAGTCTCCAAGTCTCTCTTAGTCTGCTCTCAGACTCAAGGCAGACTCTTACGTGTGAGCCGCTGTGAAAAATCAAAGGAAATCTAAATATCTAACAATTATAATGGTGTATGATAAACATTCCGATTCCAAAGGGGAGAAATAAGAGGTTGGAAAGCAAACCAGATGAAATCAAGTTCTAAACACAGCGGGTCAAAGGTGAAATCCTGTGGTTCCAGGTCTAGTACTTGGGGTGAACTGTGGTGCGCTCTGAGCTCTAAAGGGCTTGCACAGCCCTGCCCTCACAGCGCTGCTTTTGCCTGCAGCCCTCATCTTCTCTCCTTTGGGCTGGCTCTGCTCGTAGCTTGTGACTTTTCGCAGCCGACAATCCACATTACTGTCATCTCCAAATTTCTAGGGCCGTTGCACCTTAGGCTTCTGCTTAACAATTTCTTCATTGCTCTCCCAGGGACACACTGCCCACCCTGTGATACCCTCCTCAAAAATGTGGGTGGAAACCTCTATGGCCCCACAACTCTTGTGCTCTGTATGCCTGTGAAACTAGCACCACATTGAAGATGTCTCCGTCTGCCAGTGGGTGGATCAGTAGTCTGGCCCTCCTGAGCCTTGGCTACTGCAGCTCTCAATTGTCTCAAAGGATAAACTCCCATGTTGCTAAACTCTGGCAAACACTTTCCTCTTTGTCCCTACAGGTACACCCTAGGGCCTGTTTTCAGTGCAAAGTTTTTGGCCTTCCCACCCTTATCTCAATAAAGGGCAAGATCTTGCTAAATTATGAGACACCATCAAGGCATCTTTTTTACTGTCCTGACTTCAAATACCTGACCTCTTTTTAACATTAATATCCTTAACAACCATGTGCTCTGTTTTTTAAATCCAAACTGATTTTTTTTTAACGTTTGTTTTCTTTTCCATTTTTTCCTGCTTGTCAGTGCAGAGCTGGCTAAAAACTTCAGAGTACCCATGTGAAGAATTGAACATTAAGCTGCCTTGAGATTTTCGCCACCATATTAAATACTCCTCCACCCTTAATCTCAGTTTCAGAAAGTTTTAGGAAGAGGCAAAAGTGCTGATGCCCTTTTTGCCAAAGCCTGAGATTATTAGAGCGACTGCTGTTCTGGTCTTGTGAGCTCTGACTAGAATCTCTAGCAAACTTAGTTCACAGTATTCCACATCCTCTCTCAGCCATGTCTTGAAACCTTTCCAAATTCCTCTTGCAAAGCAGTTCCAAAGGCATCTAAACCACATGAACGAGCAAAAGCACAACCTGCATTACTAGTACTGATTTCTCTGTCTTTATCATGGTTTTGCTGCTGTGACAGAATATCTAACATCAATGATTTAAGGGAGGAAAGATTTATTTTGGCTAATAGCTTCATAAGGTCTCAGTAAATTCATGGTGAGTCCGGTAATATGGGAGCTCATGGCAGGCAGAGGAGCAGTAGCCTTCTGCTTTCCAAAGCTGTTCGTGGCATGGTGAACAAGAAACCAAGCCCAGGAGGAAGGGTGGAGCTGGTGTATATTCTTCCAGTCTCTGTCCCAGAGTTCAGCCCAATTCTTGTAGATTCTGTCTCTCCCACGTTAAGCCTCAGTGATCAGTTCCGTCTAGACCACATGTAAAGTACCATGCCACCCACTGATAATCCCACAACATCTGAATATATGAGTCCTTGGGAACATTCCAGATCTAAATCATATTTTCTCATGATATAAACATTCAGATATTTAAAAAAAATATTCCCATACTGATAAGTCTCATTATTTCTCTGATATATCTATAAGCCTACTATATTCATATATCTGAACATTAATGATAATTACAGGTCCAAGACAACCCAATCATTGCATATCCTTCAGATCTTTTGTATTCTTCATATCAGTAACACAACCCAGACTGTTAATCTGACAACTTCTGGGGGTCATCTGTGACTTCCATCCGTACTGTGAAGGCCACATCCAATCATTTGGCAAATCAGCAATATGTCTAAATAAAGCCTGGAATGTTAAGCTTAACCTTATTTCTTCATTGAGTTACTCTGGATTGTATGAGAGTCGCCACAGGGGTCTCCCTATTTCTCTTTTTATATCTTCTTCCTTCTCTTTTTTATTAACAGAATTTCTTAAAGATTTTTTAAAGTATATTTCTAACCATAATTCTCCATAGTTTAAAATCCTTTAATAACTTTCCAATTCAATTTCATAAAAACTAACCATCTAAACTTAGAAGTAAAGTCTGATAGCCTATGCACGTTAAACACTAGCACTGTCACTAATACACATTAAAAATGTTGGTGAAACCGCAGGCAATTCCCCTTGTCATTACCACACATGCTGTTTAGACTTTGGATACCGTGAACCACAACCTCTTGCTTTAGATTCCTCTGGACACATGGCCCTTTTCCCTGTGGATCCTTTGCTCTAGACCCCTGCTCCTGGAAGGCCATTCAGTGACATTTGCGTGGCTTCCTCCTCACAAAATTCAGGCACCAGCACGAGGCCACTCGTGCAAATCTGTCCTGGCCTTCCCTTGTTATCTTGTATCCACCTTGTTATACTGATTGCTTTCATAATAGCTCCTCCAACTAAGGAACTTACCTAAAATGTTACATGTTAGCTGTCACGCTTCCCAAACAGCACTTAAATTCACCATGATCAGGAACTCTATGATGAGGGCCAAGAGTGAGATCATTCTGGTTTCAATATGATCATTGTGAATACAGATTATAATTCACAAAATTGATTTATTATTTTGTCGTCTAAGAGTTTGTTTTGATAAGTAACTCTATGAAAACTTTGAATTTGTCTATAGTAAGAACTGCTCATTGGCAATATTGATGTCTATTCATGATGATGTGAACATTATTAGATATTAGATGATATTTCATATTTCTATAGAAAGGAAGGCTTTTAAAATTGTTTCAAAACTTAGAAATCAGAACTACTTTTTTGAAAACATAATAGCATAACTTATTCATAAAGGCATAATTCTTTGTTATGTAATTAGGAAAACATGTGTTTGTTTTTTCTATGATATAATTCTGAAGAAATTATTTTAATGTTAAAATTTAAATATTTTTTAAAAAATTATTGCCTTCATGTATATTTTTTTCATATACAAAAGCAGTACACACCAATGGCCTTTATTTGCTCTCTCCTGTTATTCCCTCTTGCAAAACTTGGAACAAGGCATTACAGCCTCAGTTTCCTCAATTATTATTATTTTGTTTTTATTTTTTGTTTTTGTTTTTTGAGACAGGGTCTCCCTCTGTGGTCCAGGCTGGTCCTGAAATCACTACAGAACCCAGGCTGGCCTATGGACTCACAGCAATCCTCCTGTCTCAGCCTCCTGAGTGCTGGGATTACAGGTGTGCGCCACCATGCCCAGTTTATGTGGTGCTGGGGAATATAACCAGGGTACTTAGCACTTGCTAGGCAAGTGCTGTAACCCCTGAGCCATTCCTCCAGCCCAAGTCTCTCCAATTGTAATATGAACATCAAAACACATACTTTGTGTGATGTTCATGCATACAAATAAATTGATTACATTATAAAGTAAGAGATACACTTGAAAAATTTTCAACCAGTTTAATGTTTTAATCACAGAATTACAGCAATTTTAATTTATTAAAATTAAAGTACAGGTTAAATATTATGACTTAAAATACTAGCTATAGTATGATGTTCATATTTTCATTGAGTTCAAGTGGAAACATAAAATTCAGGTGTCTTTTGCAGTTTCTTTAATGTCTTATTTTCTTCCTAGCGCTTCAGCAATTTTATTTATTTTACCTAACATTTTAAAAAATCAAATTTATCAACACTATAACCTTGATATGTAAACTTCATATTGTTGATTAACAAATGTTTTTGTTAGTATGGCATTTTCTTAAAAGACTCATGAAGTATTACATGCACACTATATTACTGGGTTTCTTATCTTCATAAACAGCCTTTACTCTGTCTTTTTAATTTTTGGAAATATTATGCAGTTACCTGTGAAAATTTGCCATATTAATATTATAGAATTGAATGTTTCATAAACATAGGGTTCATCTCCACATTTTCTAACTAATTATATAAATGGTGAATGATAGCTGTTATGCAAAATGAAATGTTGCAACCATCATCTTTGTAGTCAAAGGAGGAAGCATTTCACTACTTCCTGCTTTATCTTCTCACCTTGAAGATTTTATTGTGGTGAGTAGTTCAGCAACACTTTCCAAATATAATGATTCTTTTCTCTACAGATTACAAATGTTTTCCAAGCATAAATACAGTGTACACAAAATCAAGTCCTAATATGTATAATTACAAAAAAATAATTGTTCTCATAGCACCCAAAGTCCTCTTGCACTGGACTTGTAAACATTCGAGATTACCCTTAATCTCTTGAAAATGGATACACTTTTCTCTCCTCCTCAAATTATTGTATTTGTTAGTCTATATCTATGACGTAATGATTACGCTCAGCTTTAGAAACTGGGACATGCGTATGTGGCATCGGTGGCATTTTTATTTCCCTTCGCTACTTCAAACCTTTTGCCCCCAGCTCACATCCTCCTGCCACGCTGAAATAATCTCCTATTTCCTATCATCATTCTGACTCTTACTCATTTATACTTTTTTGTGGTATCTCATATAGAGAACTATGTGGCATTTCCACTTCTGTGTCTGATTTCTTTAAAAAGCAGTCATAACTACCTATCATGTTTTACCTGAAAAATTTATCAGTCCATGAATCTTATTACTATTGATCTCACAAGATCGTATTTATTTATTTGTATTTGTTTATTTGAACAGAATCTCACTCTGTAGTCCAAATTGGTCGTGAGCTCATTATCTACCCAAGATGGACCCAAAACTTATGGTAACCCTCCTACTCAGGCACTATATTGCTGGGATTACAGGTGTGTGCCACCACACTTGGTTGATGTGTTGCTGGGAAATTAAACCCAGGGTCTTTCATATGCTGAGCACCCAGTCTAACCACAGAGATATATCCCAGTTCCAGATTGTATTTTTCACAGTCTTCATAATCTCTTTTATTATTGTATCACCAGAATCATGCTAAATGTTACATATGAATTTATTGCATTTCTTGAAGTAATTAAATTTAAATAAATAACTACAAAATAACTATTTTATTTTACTTTATATTGATATAGCTATTATATCTGTTATTATTGATCCAAATCTGAATTGTAAAACTTATGATTTAAGAAAATACACACTTGACTACATAATAATTCCCAATCTAATGTGTGTAGGTATTAACTCATATACAAACTTATTCTCAGAGGAGAAAAAAAACAAAATAAAATAAATTAAATTCTTTATTCTTCCTAAATAGAATAAATGCATGTAATTATAGGACATTTTATGTTAATTTTAGCCTCAAAACAGATGATTCTGGTATCATATTAAAATCAAATTTAAGTTTTAAGCTAAAAACTTTTTTTCTGGAAGTCTATGGTCATCCATCTTGAACTCCAAGCATGTAGGAAGACGTAGGTAGAAGTATATTAAATCTGACAAATGACCTCCCATGTGCAAAGGAGGAAATAAAGATTCATTCTCTGTGTTTGTGAGATCACTTTGATGAAGGAAAGGCTAATTGAGGATGACATACATTCTAAATCTAATTCAAATCAGCATTTTTACATGAAGACTCATCACATTTCCAATGGTACACGTTACCATAAAACAGCTTAGTGAAGACATTTAGAGTTTGATTCTTGGAATTTTTAAAAAATGCTTCATCAGAACTGACATTTTTAGTGGTAATGAGTTTCCAATCTCAGTATTAGTTCAAAATAGGTATCTGTGGTATTTTGCACCTTTTATTAAAAAATAAGGCATTTTTCTTTAGCATAATTAAGTCTTATGTTGCAGAGAAAATTGCAACTAATATGTAATTATGCTTGGAAACATGAGAGGAAAGTGCCAACACAGGATTTCTTGCAGTAAAAGCAAATCACCTTGAAATGATTAAAATGTTAAGTCATGAAGGACTCATCTTGTGGCATTCAAAAATAATCATATTCCAAGACCAAGTAGCACTACTGTTGTTTTTAAAATGAAAACGTGATTGCTAACTCGTTCCTCTTGAAATGCTCCCAAATCAGCATTAATATTATCTTATTAACACACATATATACGCTCATCTCTCTTAAAAGTTCACCTCTTCTTTTATCTAGTAGGTAGCTTTGTTAATTCTGCAAATTTCTTAATAGGTATGTCACTTATTAAATCGAGGTCATTTATTTTTTAAATATGGATAAAATTGTATCTTGAATATGAACTGTGACAACTCTAAACATAGATGTTAGATACAGAGAGGTCGGAAAGAAACTGGATCCAGGAGTTGCTACATTTATGTTTTTATATGATACATCACTCATTACAATTATATTTGAACACAAACATTTCTATATAACTCAGTGGTTGTAAATATGTCACATCCAAAAATCATCAACTTAGTCTGCTTGTGGTAGTTTTCATTTTCATGCATATCATGAATATTTAGCTTTCTTCCTATCGTGAAATACATGATCGTATTTATCTAATTTTGGATTCAAGAAAATAACATTTTTCTAAGTAGATGACATTTGTGAAAAATTGCATAGCAACTCCATTATCGACAATTACACTTCAAAGATTTGATTTTACCTGAGAAGTGAATGTGGCAGCATTAGGCCTCAGAGATGGCACTGTAAAATTAAGCAAGAATGAGGACGTCAAAGCATTGTCATGTAAAAATAAGAAGTGACACTTTTCTCTAAGTGCTGCTTGGAAGATTCAGTGTTTTAAGAATATGAGTCTAGTAGCTTTAGGTAAGGTAGAGGTGGAGAAAGGATCCCTCAGGGAAGCCAATCAGCTGGGAGATTGCTTAGGGATATGCTGCTTGACGAAAGGCTTGAAGGTAAACTAGCATCAGGAGATGACATTGTTAGAAAACAAGCATGGGCTTTAGTTTATGGTCAGATGGCTGCTCATGTGCAGGAATGATCAATTAGAGAATTTTAAGGTATCATTTATGATTTCAGTTTAGGAACGATGAAGACATTTGGAAAATAAAGGTGAAATTAAGTAAAGCAAATATTCGGGGCAGGGGTTTATTCTGAGAGCCACTGGTGACCTGTGATTCCTATAATCACCCAGAGGATTATATTTAAAGGTAACTAGCGGTTAAGTTAGAGTATCAGAATCTATAGGTAAGAGGGGTTGAAGAACTAGATTTAGTAACAATAAGAGAAATCCTTATTGAATTCCTGACAGGTCCCATTTTGTATATTCATAAAATGTTTGAAAGCACAGTGTTAAAATCCTATAATACAATATGATTGAACATGTGTTTTATTAATAAGGAACTTGATGCTAACAAACATTAAAAATCCTTTCTTTAGTAAGTCAGGACACAGGACAGCTCAGATTTCATCTATAAGTGAAAAAAAGCCCAAGTGCCTTCTGTTGTAACTTTGCATACTCATTTAGACATTGGCGTTCATACACAGGCAACAATTAAAGCCTGAAGAATTAATGAGATCACCAACAGAAACTAGCAAGGGAAAAGGGGGTCAAAGACTAATCATTAAAAATTTACAACTTTTAAAAAGCCAAATTAAGTGAATTCAGAGAAGGCAAAGAGAATTGTTGTGCCAATACTAATGTAGAAAAACAATTTCTTGAAGTTGGAAAACTCTGGAATAACAAAAAGCGAAAAAGAGGTTAGATTAATATGACTTTTTGCAGTTAGGAAACACTACTGCTACTTTAGACTGAAACTTCCTAGGGATAGAGAAACTTTATACATCATTCAGAACTATGCATTTTGAGAAGACAAACACAAAACCATTATTGCTACAGAAACTTCTCTCTGGTTATGTTAGCATATTGTGAGAAAATGTGTTTACCCTGAGTAAGATGGAGTTTTCAGGTTGGATTCCTTCTGTGAGGTTAGGGTGTGCAGAGCGGGTTCCATAATGATGAATTTCCAGCAGAATTGTTCAAAATGTTGGCTTTTTCAACTTAACACTGTGGTTAGTTCCAGATTTCATGGTGTTACCAATCTCAGATTATCATTTTTATACAAATTATGAACAACAGTTATAAAATTCTCAGATGAATTGTGGAAGATGTTGAAATATTCATCAACAAACCAAAGGATATACACAACAAAGTACTACTCTTCCTAAAGAGAGACAGATTGAGTCATTTCTACATAAATGGACAAGTTTTAAAACCATCCTGTTTAATGAAGTGAACACAATACAGAAGACTACATATTTCATGGTTAGTCATATGAGAAATCCAGAATACAAATAAATAATAGAGTCAAATGGCCAAAATATTAGGAGTCACTTATCTTAGGGATCAGGGAAGGAGCAAGGGAGTGGTAACGGGGAGGGAGAGAGATCGTGAAGCTGATGTGTTATAATACTTGAACAAAATTCTCAAGCTCAATGTCACCATTGTTTACTATACATATATGTACATATATGTGTGCATGTGTTCATATGTGCGCACATATGTGTGCATATTTGTGTGTATATATGTACACACACATATATGTATATATATATGTATATATATATATATATATATATATATATATATATATATATATATATCAGTGGAGAAAATACACAAATATATAGTATGACTCCTTCAACTCAGAAATCTCCTTTGTGCTTACAAGTGTATCTTTTCAACGGAGGTTTTTCTGTGTGTGTACCTCAGAGATTACTCATATTCAGTGTAATCAAATATATTTCTTGTACCAAATGTTGGTTTGTCTCTGTATTCTGAACCAAGTTCTTTATGTTCAGTTATGCAATAAAGCCTTAAAATCTAAAATCCTAAAAAAAAAAACTTTGATGTGTTTTTCTATTTTACCCATTCTGTGTTCGGCCTATCATTTTTTCTTTTTTTTTTTTCTGTTTCTAAGTATACACTGAATGTGTGTACCCTATTCTGTACCTTGTGTCTGTATATCCCTTGTCCAAGATCTAATCATGGCTGGATTGAATAATTGTCACAGTTCTTAGCTACTTTTTTACTTTTTGAAACAAGTGCCCCTTTCCAAATTGTACATTACTGTTGGAATAAATTAGATGTTAAGAAGAATTGTAATAATTATTTTACTCTTTCATCTAAACTACTATAGAAACTTTCATTCTTTCTTTTTAAGAAGATGGGGAAAATGTCCCCAGGCAGATGTTCAGTCCCATTACAATGACCCTTAGTTGTAAAATCTAATTTCAAAGCCCTCTTCATGCTACTTTGGCTGTCTGCCTTCCCACCACTCAAGCCACACAGTTTATGTCAGTCTCCATCTTCCTGTGTACTACTACTTTGCAGCCCAAGTACAAATACGCGGTGTTCTCTGGAATGGTACTCAGCCCTTGGCTAGTCAACCTCTGTTGTCATGGTCCATTTTTGATGTGACAATAACATCTGAGTCTGAGTAACACAAGAAGAAAAAACATTTTTATTGCACAGTTTTGAAGGCTACGACCATCGTCAAGGTCCCAGTGGATTCAGAGTCTGGTGAGGGGTCGTGCTCCTCTTCTAAGATGATGCATTTTCTTGTTGTCATTTTTGCCTAAAGGTGCACAATGTAAGAATCATTACTCATTAATATCAGCCTAGAAAACACTACCAATAAAAGATCCAATCTAATATATACCTTAAAATGCCCCAAGTGTAATGATTGTGTTGTTCTTTTAAAGCTTCATTTCTTTTTGACAGAAACAATTATGTCAAGTAATCACATCTAAAGTCAAGCAATGTGCAGTGTTCAATGTGGAAGGGAAAGAGCATCGTTTGTCTGTTGTCACTAGGCACATTCCTGATAGGGACCGAATGGTTATATCAATCGGACTCCAGCACTTAGTAATTTATTATTTTATTTGCATACAATGTTGTCATAATAGGTGCCATCTTAGACACAAGGACAAAATTACTACAGGAGAATCAATGGGATAAAGTAATATAGTAGCAGCTATCATATTTCACTCGCATAACTGGTTAATTTTGTATTTTTCTTTGCATAGTCAAATGTTGTATAATTGACTGGCCAGAATTTCTCCACACAATGCCCCCAAAAGATTGAAAGACCAAAATAAACTGACTAACTCTTAGGATTGAAAATAATTAATCTGAGTAGATTCTGCAAATTAAATGGAATTTGATTTAGATACAATTTTTAGATCTTCTCAAGGGACAAATTAACTCATTTAAAGAGATAAATATGAATTATTGTTTGTATCAATATCTGATTTATTTAAATTTTGAAAGAGTTCACAAATTCTATGAAGTTTTAACTATAACCAACCAAGCTGACATACTGGTCATTCCTTACATCTAAATAGCTCTTTATGTGGTGGAAATTCATATAAAATTCATGGTAAGGATAAAAACATAAATATTAAGTATTCTTTTTCAATCGTGTCTCTTATCATCTTGATTTATTTTATATAACTATTTTATTGAATTAAGTAATTTCTTCTTTATTTCAAATGGATAATTGTTTCTATAAGAGATTACATTGAATGTATACATTTTTAGTTGTTCTATGTTTACTCAGAGCATTACTATGCCACATAAAGTAAAATTATGAGTACTTTTGAAATTGTCTTCAAAACATTATTTTGTTTTCTTAAAAATATTGTAATTTTATTTCAAATTATTAAAATAACAAATATATATAGCATACATTTCATTCTATAAACTATCAGTCCATGAGTAATAGTAGGACCTGGATAAATAATCTGATATTGAAATTGTTTTTAGGTTTGCTTGTATATTTTATTTTAATATAAATGTAAGTAAATAATAATTATTTTACAGTTTCATTGAAGATAAAATTACTTTTTAAAGAAATACTTATTATTTTTATACTGAAGAAAGTTTAATAGTAAATAGTGAAGCTGTGTTACTGTTTCCAACTTGAAAGTTACAATAAATGACTCAATACTCCTAATGTCCATCAAGCACAAGTGATAGAACCTAATTTTGGCTACATGAAATTCAAGGATATGAAAATTTCCATTAGAATTTCATAAATTCTTTGCATGTGGAATTTTTGTGCATTTTGATGTGTCTGAATGAATAAATAGTTTTGCTTAGATTTTCAAAGAATTACACAAAATGAACAAGTATAATATGGCTCATGTACATTGTAATTGTAATGTTTCATATTGGAGAAGTGTACATGAAATTGTCAAATATTATAGCCTAGCACGATTTAGAAATAACAAGCATTTTTAAAGGAGAATAAAAACATTTTGAAAATAGAACTCAGTACACAGGTTGCATGTACGTGAAGGTTAACCAATTCATGGGGCATTGTTTACATACCAGGCATTATCTTCAAAAGGAGGGTCATTATAAATATAAAAATAACCCCAAACGCAAAGAGTAATTAATCATCTCTAGGAGAAAATTTTACCAACAAAATGGAAGTGTCCTAGAAACTTGTAAGTACTATAATATTGTAGAAACAGAAAATATTGGCTTGAAAAAATAAAATTTGCATAAAATATACTAATGACAGAGGTTGAAAGAAGAGGTTTAACAGCAGCTATTAAAATCTGTCTAAAATAGTGTCAAAATTGAGTTATTTTTAATCTCTTAAGAGTTGTTAAAATCTAATAAGAACTAAGATTCAAAGAAAAGCATATGATGCATGTCTACAAAGCTATCTTCACATAGATTCTAACCAGAATTCAAAGAAAATAGAAAATTCTAAACATTAAATGCAAACTTCTTAAGTAAAATTTTAAAAATATCATGATACCTCAATACTATGTCAAAACTTAAATAGAATAGAAACATAGAAATAATAAAGAATAGCTAGGTAAGGGATTATCCATAAAGAATAAATAAGACAAAATAAAAAATATTCATCTATCTTAAAAGCATTTGGGAGAATGGGTAATCATTATTTTCCAATTGTAATCTAAAAGTAGTCAAAATCAGATGTAACATTACATAAATTTAGCACTCTATTGTAAAAGTAACAGGAACATTTGCACTCCTAATGTTAGGCAGATTATATCTAATGTACCATTTACAAAAATTTCAGGGCCCTATAAAAGAAAATCATACAGTATAATAATATTTTTAACTTTCTCAAATCAGCACAAATACATACATACATATATATATATTCATCTGTGTTGCATTATGTGTCAATAGTTCCTTTGGCTTTATTTCTGGCAGTCTAAATTGTGCAGATTCATCACAGTAGGTACATCTACCTGTTTGGGATTTTTCTAATCTTTTCTTTATTGAATATGTTGGTAGTACATCAGGAAACTCTAAACACATTATTTCATTTGCAATTATAGAGAATATGACTGAATATGGGTGGAGATGTGGGAAGAGGGATAAGGAAAGATTGTAAACAGCTACAAGGAAAACCATGGGACTAATGAACATGTACTTTATAACTTTTGTAGGTAAAAGTTTTACAGAAGCAGACATTAGTTAAATATTATACTTTACATACATATAGCTTATTACATATGGTATTATATCAGTAATATTGCTCAAACAGAAAAGGAAAAAAACCCTGCCTTTCAACTTGGACTTGAGGATGTTGTTTTAAAGTTTTGCTCTGCTGAAGATGCCTAGAATTATGTCTTCCCTATCAATAAATATATCAGATACTTTGGTGACATCTGCCAAGTCTCTGTGTTGTGTAATCTGTCAAGGATAATGGCCGAGTCTCCTGCATCCTGAAAGTAATGGTTAAATAAATTATTGCTCATGGTTTGGCAATAAATTGATTTTAATTTAATTCATTATAAGAGGAAGGCAATTTTCCCTTATTGATTTTCAAATCTCTTCGTACTTACCTGTTTATTAAAGATCACTTTATTTCCTTTTGATTTATTTTTGTCTGCAATAAGTATTAATTGTTGATGGTGAAGTTTTACTGCATATTGTCTTTTCTAGTCAAGAAATAGATTTTAGTGTAGGTATTCATTTAAGAAATATGTCCGGCTTATGTGCATTAATTTTCCATCTTGTGGATGTAGGAATGTAGATGTTAATAGCTTTTTAAAAATTATAGTCACAGTAAAACCTGAATTTCATGACAAACCCTTAAGAATTCTGAAACATTAGTATTCTATGTCTCGTCGCTTGGTGCATATAAACTCACCAGAAACCTCCAGGATTGCCAAGTAGGTTGAATAACCCTTTCCTTGTATATTGTTAAATTAATTCTGGTTTATGCATATTACACCAACAATGTTTCCTTAATTCTATTTGTCTTAATATTTGTACCACTTAACATTTTATATGATTATATTTTGAGTCTATTTAATGAGAGTTTTTTGTTTGCTTGAATAATGTTATTAAGTAAATTTTTCAATATATACAGAGAAGATTTAAGATATAAAAGGAAAAAAAAATACTGAGGAGAGGGATAAATTTCGTGGCATGGTTGATATCCAGAAAACACTGGTATCAGATCTTTTGCACAAGTTCTGCTATCACCTTGAGAGAAGTCAAATACCAATGCTAGGTCACCATTCTACACTTGCATTTAAATTCATTTGAGTTTTGTTGTTGTTGTTAGTTTTTTTTTTTTTTTTGTCTCTGAGACATTTTACTCTACTCAGAACTAGATATCAGGAAAATTTTCTTGTCTTCACAAATAATACATTCAGATATCTCATAACTGTTATAAGCCTAAGTTTTGATTTAATTATTGTGCCTTCAACAAAATTTCTACTCTATTGTCTTATATTGAACGTTTTCTACATAGTCAATAAATCTTGTCTTCACTGGTATGTTGTGTTGAGCATTACAGAAGACGATATAACATCACTACACATTGACATCTGCAATGTATACTAAATAATCCTCCAGGCCCAACTATTTTCTTTCGTTAGCTTTCTCTTCATGTTATACATCTATTTTAGATTTTTTTTATATTTCTTAAATCATTTTGCCCTACCACTGTAGATTACTCTTGCTCCCAATAAGTGGTTTCCATGCTCACGATCAAGCAATAATGCTGATAATCAGAGAACTATGCTCTAAAGGTTTTGGAATTCATAGTACAAATTCTATCTATGTTCGGACTCTATTTTTCTTGTCTTCTGTATTCTCCATCTAGTCTGACGCCACTGTCATGACTTCCAAAACAGCCTCCTTCCTCCTTTCTAAGCCTATTTTTGTACCCCAGCCCATGCATGCAATCTCTTTTTTTTTGTTGTTAGAGTTCTGTTATGCATGTCAATTAAGATACATTTTTTGATGAAAAATTTAATTATTTATTTCCTTATTTTAGTTCCTTATAACCAGCTTACATACTCTTGCATGGACTTTTTTCATATAGATTTTCTTATTCTTCCATTATAATTTTTGTTAAGGTTGAAACACATAAAGTTTTTATTCTGGAAACACTTGCTTTTCTTTTCTGCAAAAGTTCCATGACGATTATATAGACTTTCTGGCATACATTATCATTTTGAGGCTATTCACTCTCTAAGTCTGAGACCTGATCTTGTTCCTCAACCAGATGCATTTACTTTTGGAACTTCTCTAAAATCATAACACTATAATTATCAACCATATGAATATTTTAACATTGCCTCCAAACTGATGTTTAAAAATTATACAGATGAAAAATGTGGAGAATATGACCATATCAAGTCTTTGAATCCGGAAAGAGATTGGGTTATAATCTTTCCTGCTTTTCTCACCTTCCCATTCAGGTTTTAAGTCCTAAAAATGCTGTTTCAATTTTCTTTTAAGTCCAAATGATTTCTTCTTCTCAAAAGAACACTTTTTGGATTAACATCTCCAAAGCCTCTAGGTTGCCCAAGCTTTAACACTTAGACAGTCCTGTCTTACACATCTTAACATTTCTTAGATGGTAAGAACACTACTTCTGGAGTAAGGCTAGTCTTGTGATTTCTAATTGTCACATTTTCATTACTGTGACAAAATACAAAATACTGACAACTTAAATATGGGGGTGAGGTCCTTTAGCCAACAGTGGGCCAGTTGCCTGGCCCCATGGCAGAAATGGTATAGTAGAACAAGTTGAAAGAAAAATATTCATCAGAAAAGGAAAGAGGGATCTGGGAGCCTTTCATCTTAAGCCCTTAGTGACGTCCCCTTCCAAACATGACTCGACTCCTAAGAGCACATGAACTATTAAATGCATCACTAAAAAATGAGTAAAATGCTTTATGATTCAGTCACCTTTCAAAGACATGTGGCTTTTGGAAGACATTTTATTTTTTCTTCAATTTATATATATGCGATAAAAATTGGTTACTCTGAGGTGAGTATTCTGCGCACCTATGTGTCGTGCCAACATTATAATCCCTTTCCTCCCACTTTTTGAGTCCCCCTCCCTCTCTCTTTCCCCTGATTCCCACTATCAAATCCATTTGGTTCTATAAAATGCCTATATTCTGTGTTTCTTATATTAGAAAAGCCATGCAATATTCTACCCTCTGAGTCAGGCTGGCTTCGCAAACAATGATGGTCTCAAGTTGAGACCATTTACCTACAATAGCCTGAAATTTAACTGCTTTCATAGAAGAGAAGTACTCCATTGTGCATATATACCACTCTTTTTGTCTGCCAATGGATATTTCGACATTTAACTACTGTTAGTTGGGCTGCTATAAACACGGGTTTGGACGTATTTCTATTATGTGTTGCTTTTGACATTTATGGAAAGGTACCCAAAAGAGGTTTTGCTGGATTGAATGGAATATTTACTTTCATCCCTTTTCAGGATTCTGCGTCCTGCCTTCCAAAATAGTTGTATCTGTCTGTAGTCCCACCAACAATGCAAAGTGATTCTTCTTTCTCCCGCAACCTCCCCAGCCTCAATACATTTTAGGCCTAAATGGTAAGAGGATTGGACCTGTGTGTTCTCTGTGTGAGTTTATGTGACACTGATTGATGGATATTTTTGATTCATGTGTAAATATGAATAGTGATACTCATTTTATCATAAAGCTATTGAGACATTACATGACATAAAACTAAACATTAATATCCAAGTCCCAAATCTTGGCAGACAATCTATAAATACTACTGTATCAACATTCTTATTAAAACAGAGATTTTCCTATGCTTCCTTTCATTAGGTCTGAACACCAGCTTCCATTTTATTTAGAGAAATATATCAGCATCTTCACATACCCAGGATGCCTCGGTTCCTCTTGGCCTTTTGGGGCCTCTTGCATCACATCTGGGCCTCTTGTATGTTTATCACCATACATTTCCCTTCGTACTGAAATGGGACAGGAGAAAAACTGTTATTGGCATCAACGACAGGTAAGTATTTTTAGGAAGAAATAAGATTGACAAAATAAAGGCTCAGAAAAGAGGTTGGTATGCTTCAACTGTAATGACAAAGTAAGTGTTTCTGAACATTTGACATAGGTGTTTAACTTTATAGAACAAGGATTCTCAAGCTTAGCGGTATTGGTGCATTGGCTTGATAATTATCTGTGCAGGATCATGTGAAGACCAAATAGACAGAAACTGGAGGAAAGTAATTGATAGAGGGGGGAAAAGAATATTAGGTTAAAAAGAGGAGCTGAGCAGAAACCCGGTTTAACATCCACTATTTCCTTTCATGGACTGCATTATACTCTGTGGTTATACATTTGCTGCATTTTTAGTTAGTGGTGTTGTTGGAATTTTGTGACTGGTTTGCCAACTAAGTCAGGGATCCATTAGGTCACCTCAAACTCTTAACTGGTACATTCTCAGTGCTTATCAGAGGACTTGAAAAGAATAGTAAATTCTTCACTAATATGTGTTTCTGAGCAATATCACATAAGTAATGGAGGTACCTGTACGGCCTTAGTTACTTTCTTGTTGCTGGAATATAAGACCCAACACCTACAACTTATGGAAGGAAAGGCTTATTTTGGCAAACAAATTAAGGTTTCGATCTGCTCATGGGTGGCGGCAGGGGAAGGAGGGACTTGGGAAGAGCTATTCAGAGCATTTAGAGTAGATCAGGGTGGCAGGAGAAGCAAAGTTTGGGTCAAAACGCATTTCTCTGGGACATAGCCTCACTAGACTGCCACATCTTCTGTGATCCCACACATCCTCTATAATCCATAACACCACCAGTAATTTCATCATACCCTCAGTAATCTGTCTGTCCACCTGACCCAGCTCTACCTCTTAACACTACAAGAAAAATAAGTGGCTAACTACAATGACTGAATCACCTTCTAAATGTGAGGTTTTGGGGGAAATTCTACATCCGACATAATTTGTACTTATATAAAATTCTTGCAATTGTTACGGAAACTGAAAAATGTATTATAATCTCCTTATGTGGATGAGGACATTAAATTTAACTAAAGTTAATTTATTGGAGATTCAGACGTAAAATCATTATATAACACAGTACATAGCTATTTATCCATTAGAGGGCCTAACATTTAACCAAGAACTCTAATATCTAAAATTTATATTTACACAGTTATATTCCATAGTACCTCAGTAGAGTCAGAAAAATGCTTTCAGAAATCTTTAATGAAATTTAGGAATTTGCCATGCATTTATTTTTCATGTATTTTTCTCTCGTGGATATTGAGGCAGATAAGAATCAAAGTTGAGGATGAAAACAAAGTTTGTAGTTTATAAGAGTAGATATATTTGAAGATTACTTTGAGGATACTTAATAAAATTACAGGTCTTTTTAAACCTTATTTATAAATTGAGAATTGTATGCAATGCATATTCTTTTCTTATCTTCTACTTGTTAGTTTTATTTTTAATTTCCATTGGGAATGAATATTGATCACCTGTCATAATTTCTATCTAAAAAATCATCTTTCTCATTGTTCTTGATTTTATTGCCACTGGACTTAACATTTTCTCTCTGAATATTTACTCCATTATTTTATTAAGTATTGATGTAATTTTTAAGTTGTTCGAGATTATTTTTAACTTTTAAAAATAATCAATAAAACATATGTTCTTCTCCAATCTTTATTTTTTCTCCGTATCTCAAGATTTTTCAAAAACATTTTAAGTGGTTAAGTAAATAGGGTACCTAATAGTTTTAAGAAACCTCGTACATAATCCATCCATCACTTATATTTGCTATGCATGACACTCTTCATGCAAACATCTCAGAATGCTTTCCTGTTATTATGATATAACCGAATATACAATGAAATGGCAAGTTGCAATCAATAAGTCTAGACTTGATTTAAACTTAGCCAACATTTTTTATCAATAAGTATAAAAGGAGAGCAATAATAAAAAGTAAAAGCTAAGGTAAGCACATGACTGTGATCCAAAATCAAAAGGGCCTAAGATGTAGGTCCAACAGAAGTTTTCTAGTATCTCTGTTGAAAATCATTTCAGGATACCATTTTGGAAGGATTAAGTAGGAAGAACTATTTCAACCCTATTTCCTCAAATGGGATACTAAAAACCCCAAACCCTTAATCGATTCTACATATAATGTCGCATACAAAGACGTATAGGTTGTGACTCATTTGGATAAGAATAGATAATTTCTATTTTCTAGACATTTCTTTGGTAATAGACTATAATATTTGAATGGATATTTCCTGTTTGATCATAAAATTGTACCTTCTTTAGACCATATAAGTGAAAGCTTTTAGAAAAAAAAAATGTGAACGCATGTCCAATACAATCACCACCTTCAAGCTAATGAACTTTTACCTACACAATTTTTAAGATATAAAAGGAAAAACTCTGTTTCAGAGTCAATTGATTTCTTTCTCAAATTGATTAACTACCCTTTCTTAACTGTCAATGGTGAATAAATTCAACAAAAGACCTTCCTTGCTTAAAGAAGCCTATAGGACACTTAATTTTTCATATGTTATTTTTCCTTGAAGGCTAATAATTCAGCCTTCTTTGAGCCTTTAAAATATATTTTTAAAATAAGACTTATTTTTTGCAATATTTCAAGTGTCAACAACTACAACCACCTAAAAGCAATCTGTTAGTGACCAGAAATTAAGTACATGGGTACAGGGTCTGAACAATTGAATTTTGACATGATATTTGGTTTTAGTGCTGAATAAATATTATTTGACTCAATAGCATCGGGTGTTACTTAGTATACACTCTGATGAGAAAGAATAGGAAAAACTGCATTATTTGTTCCATAAAATTTCTGTATTATCTTATTCTTTAGTGTCTCTTTTTTTTAACCCATATTGCAGTGAATTCACCATCACCCTTAACAAATGTTAACAACATTGGCAGACTGATTCTGACTTTCTAGATGTAACCAGTTTTATTTTATTTTGTTTTGTTTTGTTTTTTTTGAATGACATCCTGATCTCTTCTTTTTCAAAGCACCACACATATGAAATTTAACTTTGTTTTCATTTAATATAATATATCCAATTTAGGAAGACATAATACTTGTTATGGTCACTTTGGTGAATCTAGAACCTAGAGCAATGATGTGCACACAACAGTCCCTTGATAAATAGTAGTTAAATGATTATCATTGATTTTAGCCACATGAATTATCTTTGAGAATCATGTCTCAGGTAGTCAATCAAATATCCCATGTTTTAAAATGTATTAGTCTAGTTATTTCTCTAGTTTCAGGAAGGCCTTGCATATTAATTCATTTGTTTATTTTTACATCAGATATTGAAGCTAAAGATGTGAGTTTATGGGGCTGAAATTATGAGGTATAAAATGTGACTTATCTATGAAAATGTAAGGCCATGAAGAAACAGAAAATGAAGCATTGCTGCTACTACCTCCCTTTAATGCAGGCCATATACTTTATATAGTTTATACACAAAAGTTGTGGAGGAGAGAAGAGTACCTAATCCGAAACAATACTGATGAAGATGAGCCTCTGGTGTTTCAACAAGCTTGGCATTAACTAATAAATAAATAAATAAATAAATAAATAAATAAATAAAATTCATTCCAGTGACTTTAAAAAGGGGTTTGGTAGAAATAATCTAACTTGAGAAGATTCAGCTTTCTGAAAACACCTTGATTTTTTAAAACATTAAGGGTATACATACCATACTGAAAAACTTATTTCAACTGAAATGACAATTATGTATCTCTCTCTTAGACTCTTCCTATGTCTTGTTTCTTTCTCTAAGAGTTAATATTAGATTTTCTACCAAGCTAATTCTTTTTTAATTAAAATTTTTGTGGGCATTCTGGAGGTTAGAGCTCTTACTTGGCCCCTTTTTTTGTTTGTTTGTTTCTAGAAAGGTTTCCTGTAAATTTCTGGCCTAAAACTAGAAATTTTCCTGCTTCATTTTCCCAGAGTGCTGGGTTACAGTAGGGGGGCCACCATGCCCAACTTTTATATTTCTTTAAATAACTTTCTCTTTTCTTTCTTCTCAAATTTATATCTAACTAAACCTGAATCTAATTTTAATAATATTCAAAAGATATAAAACACAGAAAAGAAAATTATTTAAAATTTTGCAGGTGAAAAGTATTGCTGTCATACTATGAGCACATGTAATTATATTAAAAGACAACAAATAAAAGGAATTGATGAAATCATAAATGAAAGTATACATATTAGGCAGGTACATTGAGAAACCTAAAGTTAGGCATTTTTTGTTTTGCATGATGTCTATTTACTGATTGTTTATGTGATGAAGAATATGACACTTTACATCAAGTTCACAAACTTTAACTTACAATATTTAGTTACAAGTGTTGAGATATTGCTCCTTAATTTAAAATGATACAGTTGTTTGTGATTATTTCTAAGATCATACTCACAAGTATGACACAATAACTCCCTTATTTTCTCCTTATTTTATTACAGCAAAAACTGCATTTCATCATCCATTTCTTCAGCTCACTTGGATAATCTTTTGTCTACATAACCAAACAAAGTACAAGAACTTAGAGAATACAAATAAAGATTGACAACTACAGTTTGGTGATGCAACTCTGATTTATGGGTCTCATCTTGCCGCCATTTTATATCCAGAACTACATTGCTCAGGGCAGGATTTTGTTTTCTTATTTGATTATATGCCTTGTATCACAAAGGTGGACTAATTAGTTTTGAAAGAGTATCACCGGAGTCACAAGAGCACAATCCTAACCTTGCCCATCCTATTTTGTGTACTGCTCATGATGCAAACTCTATGATGCTGCGTATTTTTCTTCCCTTAGATAATTCTCTCAGATCCATTTGTCTATGTGTCTGAATTCATAAAAAATGCTACGAGGAACCACTGAATTTGAAAGCTAACAAAAGGGTAAGAGTATCTATAACATTATGTTTTGAATTAACTTTATATAGCAGGGCGTTTTGACATTTGTTTAAAAGTTCAAAGAGAAATTCAGGCTATGGCTTTATTAAGAATTTATTTTTTAAGACTGTAAGAGAGCATTTTGGAGAACTCAGACCCAGAATTCAAAGGGCAGAACAAGACCTATTAAGTAAGTCATTTCGTTCTCCAAAGCCGACAAGAAAGAGTATGGAGATGTAATCACTCATTTTCTGAAAGCTGCAATGTAAGAATCAACTTAAGCATGGCTGGGATATTAGTAGCAATCAGAGATTCAGTGGCTGCCTGAACTTGACAGCAATTGTCTGGCTTCTGCTAGGAACTCTTGTTACTAAACAAAGTTATGCTTACTTGCAGAAATCATAACCAGCACCATTGAAACTGAAAACTACAATGCAATTCATATTTTGCATTAAGATACTATAACAAAAACAGCTCTGTGATACATTATTTTTCTGTCATTAACTTCCACTCATAAATTGATGCATGTAGACAAGTGTGTCCATTATACTCATTTTTAGTCTCATGTCTCTTGTGATGTTGTCTCCTAAAGGATTTAAGAAAGGAATGAAAAACTGAAAAAAAAAATGGCTCCAAGTCCTGAAAAAATAGTTTAAATTATAAAAGAATAATAGCCACTTCTGTACGTTGTCTCATAATTTGTATTTCTATCAGAAATATTACAACTATATTTTTAATTAGGTATATTTCCTTTACTTTGTGTTCACACAAACCATGGTCCATATTAACATTTTTCCTTGGGTGCTGGAATGTCAATTATATTCAGATATCTTCAAAAGTAGTAATTATTATTTACTTCTGTGGTTGAATAATATAGCTGGCATTTAGAGATTGAGTTTTAAATCTTCTTTATATGAATTTCATTCATTTTCATTTTTACAATAAAATACATGTTTTAATTCTATAACTCTCAATAATTTTGAACAAATTGCTCTTCACATGTTTACTGACTCTTTAAGTTCAATTTACTATGTTATATTCTTTCATTGAGAAATACCTGTATCCAAACTAAAAAAAACCTCATATAAATACATTTGTAATAAATTTGACTCTATATAAATTCAAGTCAATTGAAGTTCATAAAGACATCTAATATTATATAGTCTAAATTATTTATAAAATATAATTTCAGGCTTTTTCAGAATATAAATTGGCTTAATTCTGAACTAGAACAATTAGAAACATTCATTGTAGATATACTAAGTTATGATAAATAACATTGTGAGAAATTTTAAAGGATATCTCATAATCTTGGGTTGCAGAAAGCATTTCTTCGCAAAATGCTGTAAAAAATATTTCTAAGGGCAAATCATAAATTCATAAAACTAATAAAATTTGGAGAGTGGTTAAAAATTACACTGATTGAAAAATCATTTTTATAGATAAGTATATCTTATGCACATACATGAAAAAATTAAATATGGCATTATTTGCAATAAGATATGTGAAATAGTCTGGATTTTCAATAAAGACTCTGTAATATAAATTTTGATCTATCAATAAAGTAACTTCTAACAATCTATTAATAAGAAAATATAGAAGTATGATAAGTAAATAAAATAAATACTTTGGATAATATATAATAGTATCCTACTTTGTGCTAATAAGCTAAATTTAAAAAATTGAACATCCAAAGAAGACAGGTCAATAAACTCAGCCAAAAGTTGTGATTGTATATTTTGAGCAAAACAAATTTTTCACTTTTTGTTTTCCTAATTGTTTGTACATGAAATCTATACTGCTTCCAGACTTTATTCAAAAATTTGGCCATGGAAGATTAAGAAAAAGAATATGTTTGAATATTTTGTTCTCAATTTATCTGTATAAACAAAATTTATTTCTAAAGAACAAACAATATTCTAAATATATTTAATTTTTTTCAGTTCAATAGCTTATGGATGCTACAGCCTATCAAGTTTAATAAGGCCCTGATATTTAAAATATACATATGAAAATTAGTGCCATTATTTCTCAAAAGGTCAACATAGAATTCAATATGCCTTAGCAATAAAACAATGAGGAAGATAAACTAATAAAAACAGAGATGTAAACATGCAGTTGTATAGTAATGTTTCACAGGAGTAAAATTTATAGGAGTAAAATTTACAATCTCCAAAATTTAGAAAAATTTCAAAAAATTTTTTAGTTAAATGATAAAGTACAGCGTGTACATACGATAAAAGATAGTTCAGATTTAAAAATGAGTACAGCAATGATAAATTGTGTAACATGGCTCATTGCTGGAAAACACAGGATTAACTGAAATAAGGCAGACATACAAAGAAAACTGTTGCATCATTCTGCTTAGATGAGGTTTCCAGAACAGGCTAACTTGTAGGATCAGAATCTGAATGCTGATTATCAGGGCCTGAGAGACAATGGTAATAAGTTATTGGTCAATAGTTATAGAGTTGAGTTTTGGGATGATGCGTTGGGGAGATGTTATAGACAGTCTCACAACATTAGAAATGGACACAATGCCTTTGAAGTGAGCATACAGAAATGGGTATGGGGATAAATTTTGTGTTATGTGCATTTTCCTACAAATCACTAAATATGCTATTTTGCTTTTATTTTCTAAAACAAAAAGATTGAGTGTTAAATTCATACAACTTAATGTCCAAAAGACATTATTTTTTGGCTAATATTACTTTAACTTAGACTCAGTAACAGAATCCCAAAAAAATAAGAATATGTGCTTTTAAATACGCTGGCTAGATAGAATGCTGGTCGGATGGATGATTCTCCCAGCGTTTTGCCTGTGGCAGTTACATGGACTATGCACCTTTTACATTTGTTTAGGCTAAAACAAATGCTGTGCAAATCAATCTTCATGATATGTTATTATGAACAATAAAGCTTTTATTTTTAATAAATTTCCTTGCTTATTTGGCTAGAATCCAAGTGAAAATTTGTTCCAAGTTACCAGTTTACAATAAAAATCAAAAAATATAAAGCCTAATTTTAATTTATATATTTAATTCAGATGACAGCAGAATTTTTATGATTTCTGCTTTATTAATCTTGAGTAAAAGAATTTCACATAATATAAACATTCTTCGTTTAAATGACCTGTTGGTTCCAATGTAAAAGACTTTGTTCTATGACATATAACTTTTCTGAATAAATAGTATGTTGGAAAATAGCCCTGAGAAATTAAATGTGTTTTGTTTTTTTATTGTTTCTATTTACTATGTCCATTTAAAGTATGATTTTAATTTGATTTTGTATTAATATTATATTTCAGTAAATGTATTTCATAATTATCCTTAATTGGATATTATTTACTAACTAAAATTACCTTAGATTTCTAATTGTTTTTAAAATATAATAATCTGATAATACTTTATGAAGAAAACAATGACAATATAAGAACTCAGATGAGTATAATTTTTTAATAACAGCCAAACGATGTACACACTAGACATGCATGTGTTACAGTTAACTCTGAGTGATTTCTGAGAACGTACTGATGGTAATACCCTAAACTAACTTTTCATATGATTATCTCAGAACTTAAAAGGTATAGTTTGGGAGGTGGAACTTGATATGAATTGCAGGCCCTCTTAGAAATACACCTACTTATGGAGCTAGAAATCATATAACGTGCTAAAAGTGGCAAGATTAAAATAGATTATTATGTCAGAGTATTATTCAACTTCTCGTTCCCACAACATTAGAAAATAAAAACATGCCTCAGTTTTCTAAACAATGTCACAGCTTATAAGTCGCAGAGTAGTAGACAAAATCATGAGTATTAACTAAGAATTTGCAGGAAGCTGAAATTTAAGACGCTGAGGTTCACTGTAATACCCAACTAAAACTCAATTATCCAGCAAGAGAGAGAGGCGGAACTCAAGTAAAAAGTGCTGGGCACAGAATTTAAATAGAGCCAGACATCAGCATTAAATCTAAAATATAATGATATTTAGGGATTGAAAATGGATTGTCCACAGGGGACAGATCTGGGTACCACATTAACAAATTGGAACTAATTAGCAGAAAATTACACAGGAAATAGTTCCTGAGATGTTCGACTGGGAAGATTGTAATGATTGCCAAACTGTAGGTAGAATCCTCCTTTTAAAAGTTCAGAAAAACCTCTCTCCCTTCAGGATGAGCAGCTAAAAACAGTATGATGAAATTAATGCAAAAATATTTTAAGGAGCAATATGTAAAATAACGGATCTCAGTCTAATCAAAATAGAAGAAAGGAACACACACACAAGTTAGGATACATTAAAATGAGTTTTAAAAGTTAAGAAAGTTATAGAAGCTACCGAAGAATTAATAGATGATGAATAAGGTTCAAAATGAAATAAATTGAAAAGAGTAAAATGTTCAAAAGCATGCACAAAATTGAATGAAATAGAAGACACGCCCAGAGAAGAAAAATGCAAACCAGTCAAATTCTAACACACATGCACACACTTACACACACATCACATTCGCATTTCCCCGCTTTGTGTATTTTCCTGGAGGAGTAGAAGTAGTGGTAGTAACAGAAATAATATTGGAGTCATATATTATTTCTGTACATTATGTATGGAAAGGTAAAACCTTAACAGTCAAAATCAGTGTCCATTTTACTAAAGCTGTGAAGATTTATACGTGTTATCTGAGACAAAATCTAGTCTTTTCTAAAGACAGGAAAATCCCTATGTAACTCTGTAATACCAGAATGTCAGAGCCGCAAAGTAAGGAGAGGGAGTGAAATCTGAAGTTAAGATTTTCATTTCAGACAAATTGATTTGAAGTATAAAACCCACAGGCCAGTTGCTATTATATATAAAGGCATGAGATGCAAAGCAGTGTTTTGTTAAACACTACTTAAATACTCTCCAAAAGAGCAAACTTCAGACAAACAATCAGAAACAAAACCGAAGGGAATTAACATAACAAAAATTGGAACACACATCACAATATATCAGGGAGGATTCTTTAACTATGTGCTACTGGAACTAAATTATAAGAATGAAAATAATAATTTGACATATTAATCTAAATATACAATCTAATTGTAGAAATAATCTTGAAAAAGAGTGAATATAGCACAAAATAAGACAGATGAATACCTCATGGGTATTAATTTGGAATTAAATTATTACTCTCAAGTAAATGTGTGGAAACTGTAAGAGGTAATAGAAAAGTTACCAGAGAATTTCAATATTTTCCATAGTGGAAACAGGGAATTTTCAAAACTATGTGTAAGAGCTAATTAGTAGAAATATAATTTTCAATAACTTGTAAAAAGAAAAAGGTATCACAAAAGCAAAACAAAAAGCAGCTAATTTAGGGCAAAGATTTTTCTCAGTTAAAGAATATAAGTGGCTTTATGTACAAATTGAAAGAAAACATATTTATAGATTACTAGCAAAGCAAGATCTAATTATATCTTCTATTGCATATTCTACAATAGGTATCTATAAATTCAGCCAAATTAAAGATATGAGTAAAAAATAAAGGGTCCTGGAATACAACACATTAAATAAATCATTCATAATGAATTTTAGCATACAACAAGATAAAACTCTATAAAAATCTTAAATAACAAAAATAATGATACACTGTGACACTACAAATTATAATTGACCATGAAGAATAGAAATTGCTTTTAGACAACAAACATCATTAGAGATGCAAAGAGAAAAATAACACATAAAAAGCATACTCTGTATGCCAGATATCAATAGTGATATATACCTGGCTCTAAATCCACATTCTGCTGAAGATAACTGATTTTATTTTATTTTATTTTATTTCATTGAGACAATGTCATGCACTATAGCCCAGGCTAGTCCTGAACACACTATGTGTCCCAGGCTCTTCTCAAACTCACGTCAATCCTCTTACCTCAATCTTTTGAGTGTTGTGACTATAGGTGTCCTAAGCCAGACAGAATCTCAATATGTTTTCATTTCCATTTCTCTAATGACTAAATTTCTCATTTTTCTTTGGAAAAACTATCTCGTTGATGGTATCTACTCTAGAAAATAGTCTACAGTGAAAATAGAATAGAATATGGAGAAAACATTTAATGAAGCTATTCCAAATTACTAACTAGAGGGCATAATTAAATTATAAAAACAAAATGGTAAAGATCAATGAAATCAAAAGTCAGTAGATAAAATATTTAGCAAAATTTATGAAACTTCTTAAGATGAATTAAAAATAAAAGGAAGACACAATATGAAGACTGGGAGAAAATATATCATTTTTAACTCTCTATACATTAATACAGCAAGAGATTGTTTTGAATCTTTTTATATTATCAAATTAGACAATTGTGTAAATAGTGAAAGTTTTCAACAAATACAAATTACCAAAACTGATCAAAAAAGTACAAATATTATAATAGACCTTTAACTACTAAGGTTTTTAAGCAGAAATCTCATGCAAAGATGACTTCATTGGTGAATTCTATCATGTATTTAAGAAAGAAATAGTACAAATGCTTTAAAATTGTTCAAAAATAGTCGTATTGAGAAGTTATTATCAAACAATTTTGAAGCTGGAATTACCTTCATATCAAAACTTCACATAGGTATAATGAACTAAAATGAAACTCAAGAGCTATGTCCCCCATGAACATAAGTACAAAAGCCTAAAAATTGTAGTGATATTTTTTAAAAGTCTTAGCAAAGACCCATCCAACAATCTATTAGCACAACCAATAATGCAGATGGACTAAAAGAGAGGGTGAATATAGTTATTTATTAAAAAAAAATTTTGAAATGACATTTCCATCCATGACAAAAATGCTCAATAAATTAGAAGTAGGTAGAATTTTTTTCATTTTTGATAAGTTTTTTTTTTCATTTTTGATAATACATGTATAGTAAATAATCATGGAAATAAATTATTTAGTCATATGATCAGAAAAATACACTGATTTTTGCTTTGCAGGTGAATAAGTCTACTGTAGAATTTATGACAATCCTCTTGTCCCAGCCTCTCAAGCGCTGAGATTACAGGCTTGCACCGCCATGACCAATGGTTTTGTGGTGCAGGGGAATTAACGCTAGACCTCTTGCTTATTAGACAAAGTGCTCTAATCACTGAGCTATACCGCAGCCCAATATCTCTGTCTTAATGTCGATATTAAAAAGTCTTGTTTACTGTACATTTAAAATGAGATTCAAAATCAAGGACTGTACATCCTCTGTCTTGCACTTCCTCACTGTGATGGTTTAAATCTAAAATGCCCTACACTCTTTCAAATACACTCTTGTGTATTTGAAAGCGATTGGATTACACATATACTGCTCTTACAACTAGATTAATCTATTGGCGATTCAGTGCTGTAAGAGATCAGGGCCCATTGGAAGGAACACAGAGTGAGTGGCCTAGAAAACTGTGTTCTCTGCTCCTCCCTTCTTTTTCTGCTTTCTGGCTGCAATGGGATGAATAACTGTTCACCAGTTGTTTCTGTCATGCCCGTTATGCCTTGGATCCAGCTGCCCATGAGTGGACTGAGGCCGACGGAATTGTGAACTAAGTAGATCTCTCCTTATCTAAGTTGTGGGTGCTGGGCTTGTGTTCATCAGTGAGAAAGTGACTAAGATGCCTATCCTGCTTATGATCAGCTTGTCACGTTCTTTAAAACTCCTCCTGAAATTGTGATAGATATTATATTAAATTTCTAGATCAATTTTGGAGACAATTTTATGTTAATAAAGGACCTTCTTATTTGTGTTCTTCTATTTCTTTCAATTTTCTTTATTTCAGCAGTATTGTATTATATTCCATGCACATCGTATGCTTATCATGTTAAATTCATTTGTAAGTATTTTATCCTTAATGCTCTTGCAAATCAAATGTTTTCTTTTTATATTTAGAATATTAGAGTTGCAAAGATAGAAATTTTTATCCATCGATATATGCATATCTGGTAAATACATGAAAAAATACCCAACACTATTAGACATTAGGGATATGCAAATGAAAACCACAATGATATATCATTATTAAACTAACAGGATGATTGCACTCAAGAAGACTGATGGTAGCAGGTGTTGGCAACAACATGAAGGAACACGTGGAAATTTAAATACTTGTGAACAAGTTGAAAAACAGTTGGGTGTTTCTTGAAAAATGTTAAATATATTGCAAAGTAACAAGAAAGTTCAAGGATCTTTTACCTATGTATTAAAGAGGAAATAAAACATATTTATGCTCAAATTCTTGATAATAGCCAAAAAGTGGAAACAATCTAAATTTTCATTCACTGGTAAATGCACAAACACAGAGAGGTAGATACACAATTGATAGTGCTAAGACATAGATGAACCTCAAAGATGTATTTAGTAAAATAACAAGAAACAAAAGTAGCATTATACCTAGTTTCAATTCATTGAAAATTCTAGAGGAGGAAACTTTTTGAAAATCAAAATCATGTTGTTCACCTAAGCCAGGAGGTAGCACTGATTATCTACAAATGTGGAAATAAGTGTTTAACGTGAAAAAATAATATAAAATTAAATATTAGTAAATATTGTCTAAAATTTAAAATTTATTAGTGATCATTAACATATGCACAAGCAATAGGGCAACTTTGTGTTCCCTAAGAGCTATCAAAATACAATTACTTTAACAACTTAAATATAATTTCTAATATTTCACTGAATAAACTCCTTGTCCTTTTTGTGCTGATATAAGGGAATATTCAGGATTAGCTAATTCATCAACAACATAAATTGATTTCTCCCTATTCTAGAGGCTGGGAAGTACAAGGTCAAAGCTTTAGAATCTGAGAAGGGCCTTCTTGAGACCTCCTCCCACATGAGGGGAGGGAGAGGCAAAAGAGCATAAACTCTGTGTCCTCACGTGGCAGAAGAGCAGAAGAGAGATGCCTCACTCCCATAAGCCTTTCTTACTGTGCCTTTATCCACCTATATGGGGGGAGACCTCATGACCCGAACCCCCCCATTGATCTCACCTCTCAATACCTTTGTGCTGAGAATTAAGTTTGCAACAAATGAATTTTGAGGGAAATATACAGACTGTAGTATTCCTAAAATAGGCTTTAAGATTTTTCCTGAGCTTCATTCTTTGCTGGCTACAGAACGCACAAGGTGTGTTACAGGAGGTAAAGGAGCAAGCTTGCATCTCTGAGACAGATTCACCAGTCAAGCTGTTTTTCCTCTCATGTTCAGTTTCTCTCACTTCTTTCTGCTCTATTCCTGGCAGTTCTCAAGTGACTATGATTTAGAACTAGTCTGGGATTTGGAGAGCTTGTACTCAGCAATTTTTATTCTATTCTGTAGGCACGCTCTGTTCCCAAGTCTCTCTCTCTCTCTCTCTCTCTCTCTCTCTCTCTCTCTCTCTCTCTCTGTGTGTGTGTGTGTGTGTGTGTGTGTATTTTCAACAACTACAACTACCATCAGGTACTTTGCTCTTTGCTAGCAAGATCTGCCAAGACTGTGATTTTACCCTTCCTTGCACTGGGCATTCAGATAAAAATGGGAAGCTCACTTTTTAGTGCTTTTTAAAAATGTATATTCTGTGTTCCTAGAGACATTCCTCCCCCACCCCACCCCCGGCCAAGATTGGCATAGCCTGTTCAAGATGTATTACTTCTAAGCAATTCAATTGTTTCCATTTTATACCATGAAAATTCAAAACACTCTGGTGTATCCTGAGACAGAGATTTCTTGCTTGAAATTGAGTGAGAGCATAGCAATAAAAAGAATATTTCTTGTGCAAGAGTGATTAAGAAATAGGTGGGAGCCTTTTTAAAATCATCATTCATTGGTAAGGATAGAGTCTAGACAATTCTTATTTCTCATGCAATCATATGTTTTATATTTTTATTAGAAAAATAATATTGTATACTTTTTTTCTTTAATCTAAAACAATAAGAATAAAAGTCTAAGTAAGTTGAGCAAATAATAATTGAAAGAAAATCAAAAATGCAAGAAGTAGAAAGGCTGGCTTACACCGGTTTGGTCAGGATCCAGAGACTCCAAGGAGATGGGTAGGTGAAAATAACAAATGGTTTAACCAATCAAAACACACCAACTGTATAAATAAGCCATTGCTCTCTTTTCTTCACCATTCTGAAGATTAAATGCACAAAGAGCTAACAGCTCAAAGTCAGGTCACATACCCACCTTGATTTTACTGAAAATTTATATTGTAGGCTGTACATAGATTTATGTTAATGATCAAAAAGCACCTATGCTCAATTTCTCTCATTCAAACAAAAGGACTTGAAAGTTGTTATTCTTTAAGGCAAAAGATGAGACAATGGATAATGGATACACAATAGATAAAAGTACACATTTTCCAGTCCATAATTACAATTGAGTCATAAGTCCAATATTGTTGAGCTTTCCAATTTCAATATATAAGGGAGTGACTCTCACATATTAAGTAAACATTTATTTACTGGTACATATGGTATTCTATTAAAAATAAATCTTTAAAATTGAAAGGGAAAATTGTATTTGCAATTTTAAGACAGATTACCTTATGATGTTCTTGCTTACATTTGTATTTTAGTATGATTATGCAATCTAAATAATGAGTATATTCTGTCATGATAGCTTTTTTATTTAATTTTTAAAGTTTTAGTAATTAAGAAGAAAAATAACATGAAAAATTGATTGGAAAAGCAAAAATTAACTCAAGCATGTCTGCAACAGATGGTAAAAACAAGCTCATCATTGTTACCACTTTATTATTTCTCATCAAATTCATTATTGATTCTAACACTTGTATTTATATCATGTTTCCCGAGAAGGAGGAAAAATGCTTTGTATATTACTCAGTAGAGAGGGAAATGCTTTTGATGATTTTTATTAGGATTTAATTACTTGTAGTTACAGATACTTGCTATTCACAAAATACAGCTAGAGACAGTGAAAGCAAACCCTGAGATAGGAATAAAGTCAGACACAGGGAAAACAGAACGAAGACAGCAGGTAGAACTAGACGGACGCTCCCTCTCATAATAAATAGAAGCAATCCAAAAAAATCTGAATTGCTTCAGGGCTATTATTGTTGATGTAGTGCAACAATAAGAGGTTTTTTATTTTATTTTTTCCCGAGTTTTGCTGAGGTCCTTCTGAGACAACAGAATGTGTGAGGTGGGATTTAAATGTCAAAGAGAATGTTTTTTTTTTAAATTAAAATAAATATTGCAGTTAGTCTTCTTAAAGTATTTCCCTTATTTCAAGACTACATATTCCACCATTCTTGCCACTTTCTGAAGCAGTTCCAGAAGTCCTTTCTATGGGTATCTTAAATAGTATATTGTAGCTGCCTTGATTCCCTGAATCCATCCAAAATGCTTACTTGTTACAGTCATTTTGATGTTGGAGAAAAGCCAAAATATAGGTGAATAAGTTGAGTGAGGGATGATTATAGTGCTTTTACTTGACACAAGTTATATTACCAAAAGTAAAGCATGACACAGACAGTTGTCATGTTGGGTGATAACATCATTTAATCATTTCTCCTGCCGTTTTATGCACATTTTTTCTTAAACACTCAAATAACCCCTTACAATATAAGGTAAGCCCTCGTGATACTCAGAGTTACAATAGTATTCCTGGACACAAAGACAGCTTACACAATTCTATCAAGGTAAAAAAAAAATCTCAATGAATATCACATTAAATGTTGAATTTTCATTAACCTGTTTTGTTTTTATTAAAGAACCGGGGTAGTTTACACTGAGAATTCTGACTTTTGGTCTCAGAGTTATCGCTATAGGCCCAATATTCTTTTCTGTTTTTTTCTCATAAATATCACTTTTATTAGTACGTGTTTCCAATATATAACAGTTTCATTCAGTGTGGGCAATTGGTGCATAAGCAAAACATATTTTAATCATATTTGCTTCTTTTTCTTCCTCTGATGACATTTATTAAATAACAAAACGCTAAATCAACATCATTGTGCAACTCTAGGGAAACTAACAAACATTCATAAAAATGCATCCTTGTTATTTATGATTTCAGGAACACTACCTTCTGTCAACCTTAGCTCACAACCAGCTAACACACTGAAAAAGTTGAAATGTGTCATGTATTGTTACATTTCTGTTGAAAATCTTCACCTTTTCACTGAAAGGCACTCAGAGAAGCTGCATTTTTGATCATCTCACATAGGAACTCATGAAGTATTTTAAATGCAAGACAATTATTAGTACATCAATCTCACTTCAAAGCTGGTATCTGGCTGGAGATGTAGTTCTGTGGTAGAGTGCTTGCCTAGCATGCATGAACATGAAGTCTTCGATTTGCCTGGAAAAAGAAATAAAAAAAAGAAAGAAAAAGATAAATACAGGAGTCAATGTATATATTCATTAGCAGAAGCTAGCCATTCCACAATGTGCACATATCCAACCTGCTACACAAATTATATACAACTTTCATTTGTTAATTTAAAACAATGATCCAGTCTAGTGTTGGTGATGTTATGCAGGTAGGACTCTCACAAACTACTGTTGGTAGTGCACAATGACCAAAGAGCTTCTAAGACTAGTTTGACAACTTTTTCAAAGGTAATTATCTACCCACTCGAAACAGAAAAATATTTATGTCTAAACAAAGACTTGCATTTAAACATTTATAATTACATACTTTATAACAGTTTATAAGTAAAAGCATTCCAAATGAACAAACTGAGTGCCGCATGCTACACAGTAAAAAAAAAAAAGTGTAAGAGATTGATACATATTGTATGAGTAAGTCCTGAAATAAGCAGCCAAATAAAAAAAAGGTGATTCCATTCATATTAAACTCAAGAACAAACCTTCAGTGAGAACAGATCAGTGATAAGAGAACATGAGAAAAATTCAGGAGAGGATCAATATTTCATTATTTCGACAACAGTGTGGCTTCTACAGTGTACATGTATGAACTAAAACTGATCCAAAAGTGAGAGGATGCTGCTCCTCAAGTGTTAAGGGCATGGAAGCCACAGAGCTTGAGAAGTCCATATATATATATATATATGAACATTGAGAGAGAGAGAGAGAGAAGTGATTCCCAAAAATGAACTGCAAGCAAGTTCCAAGAGAAGAGCAGTAGCTGCCCAGGACGGTGGGTCCCAGGAGGCATCACCTTGACTGAGAGGTTTTTCAGTGATGCGACTCTCTTTTGAATAAATCACATTCCAGTAAGTGACTCCTACATACATACTTATAGAAAGCTCCTCAGGCATACTTCTGGTGGTAACTCCTCATCCTCACTCCTACAAGCAACAGATAGACTCATTGGTTCACCAGGCTGGACACTGAGGCCTGTTGATTGTGTCCTTTTTGCACTGAGTAGATATTTGCTTGCCTACCCACAAGAGAATTTTCTCTCAACACATGGCTATGAGAAGTTTTGAACTTATGTTAGACTTGATCAAAAACTAAGAACGCCAACAGCAACCGATGCGAGCGAGGTTGTGGGGAAAGAGATATTCTTTTACATGGCTGATGGGACTGTAAACCGATAAGACTACTGTGGTGGGCAATTTGAAAATATTTCAAAAGGCTGAAAATAAATATGCTATCCGATCCAGCAATACATTTTTGGGTATTTTTCCTAAAGAGTTAAAAGTAACATATAACAGAGATACTTGTAAGCCCATGTTTATAGCAGCACACCTAGTGATAACTACACTGTGGAAGATGTTGGAGTGTCCATCAATAGACCAGTGGATACTTGTATAAATTTTCCTGGTATGAGCTGGGCTCAAGAATGATGGATATAATGTAAATTTGCTTAAAAAATTGCAGAAAAATTAAAGTTTCTTTTGAAATTGTTAAGAGTTTCCTTTGTTCCTTTGGCTCTCGCATCAGCTATTGCAGATATGTAACTCACTGGGACTATTTAATGTTATTAAATATCTCAAATTAGATGCATTTGAAAAAATAAACTGATTTTACTTTTTGAAAAATAGGTGTATTTTACAGAAGTACTTATTATTTTACATGAAACTCAATACCTAAATGATATTCTATGATTTTTAATGAGGAGTTTACATATTTTTCATTAAATAAATTGATTCTTTGGCAAGCTATGTATTTTGCTGGTGATTCTATGGAGGTGACAGAATATTTTCTTTCTACAGGCATAAAGCCAATAACTCTGATCCAGACATAACTAACTGCCTGAGAAGCTTCAAAAAGGTCTTCTAGCAATGCAGTGTTCTTTACTGAGATGAATTTGTTTTCATGACATTTGACTGTTAGATGTACACTCAAGCACCTGGAAATAAAAATAAAACTCAAATATCAAAAATTACTAATTGTATAACTTGAATATAGCAAATAATACATAAGATATAATATTATATTGTGAAAATATGTAGTCTAAGACATAATATCATAGACGGAATCCCAGCATACTGTGATGATTTTGAAATGGTTGTTTGGATAAAACACTCTCCACTTTCCATCACTCAGACTTGGCAGCTGAAGGTGATTGTGAATGGGAATCTGCCCAGGTTGTTTCCTTTTCTTTTAAATGCTCTTCACTGGTTATAAGATAAAAATTAAAATGTCCCATTCTTGTATAAGGTTTTCATTGACCTGGTGTCCGTCTGCCTCTGCAGACCCTCGGCTCATGTGTCCCTGCTCTGCTCTCTGCTGTCCCTCACACTGACCTTCCCTCAGCCATTCTGTGTTCTAGCTTCCAGAATTACAATCCTTGTCTGTCTTTCTTCACACTGGTAGATTATTTCTTATGTGTCCACTAGATTGTATGAGTTAAATACTCACTTAGAGAAGCTTTTCTAAGTATGCAGACTTACTCTTACCCTCTTACGTATTCTTGTGGTTTAGTTCAGAGTAATAACTTGCAGTAATTAATACATGACTAATTTTATTAATATGTACCTCCAACTGTAATTTCTATAAAGACAGGTGGTACAATGGGCTTGCTTTTTATTTCATGTTTAACATCTGTGCCTGGATTTTTCCTAATGTTCTTTGAAAAGAAGAGCATTAATTATTTTCTATTTTGAAATTACAGAATCTTATACTTACAACTTCACAAGAAGAATATCAATAATGTGATAAAGAAAATGAGTTGCAAAAATAGCAAGTCATAGCAAAGTGTCAGGGTTTAGCATTGATTATGGCTAATTTTTGTAGAGTATATCTCCATATTTTCAAAGATGAATGATTTAAGTTTAAGACATTTTAAACAACTATTACAGAAAGTCACATTTTTTTTCTTTCTTCAATATCTTGATGTCTTCTATTAATGAACTTTTCATGTCAGATAATCTCATTTTCGGATATTTTTCCCCACTTTATTGATATGCATAAGTGCAAAATTTGAGGTTTACAGTGATCTTGAGCATTATACACAACGGGATCCTATGCATCTGTAAAGTCAGATAGGTTGGTTGCTTTTGTAGGCAAATGGAAGCAACTTCCTTAGTGATGTGAGTCAGAAGTGGAAAGTGAAATATCGAATGTTTACTCTGATATGAGAAACCCAGATCACAACTATCTCACAGGAATTAATGCAGATCATCTCTTTTTACATAATGATTTTTACTCACTGAAAAAGCAACAAAGTGATACTGCATGGTTTCCACATCTGGACTAGGAAAAACAACATAACTTGGGTATGGAGAAATTGCTCAGTGGTTAAAGCATTTGCCCAGCAAGTGCTAAATCAAGCTTTGCCTACCCGAGTTCTGTTTCCCAGCACCACAAAAGCTGGGAGTGGGGGCACACGCCTGCAATCCCAGCACTCGGGAGGCTGAAGCAGGGGGAAATCAGCATAACTTGTGTCTTTCGAATCTAGGATGCTCACCTGTGAATCCAGGTGACAGTTTCTCTTTAACAACCAGTTGAGGTCCTCGGATAGCATTCAGAATCAATTGCCTGAAACAAGAGTGAGGACTCCAAGAGAGTACTCCACCTCCAGCACCTGTCTATCTACACGAGAAAGCCGAAACTAGAACCTTCTGCTGAGTCAGATACAGCTTCAGATCTTGTCAGCCATGACAAATAACAATATGTAATTGTCAATACATAATGTCATCTGGTTTGGGAAAGATTAGTAGCAGCTTAGTTATCATTTAAAAAGAGACCACCATGATAGACATTACAATCCAAACTATTTAAAATGAATAGAATTTGGACTTTTTGTTGTGTGATCACCATGATACAAGAAAAACAGACTGGAAAAGCACCTCTAGAACAGAAGTGTAGCTAAAATCTAAAAAAGAAATAGAGGAAAAATAGATAATTATTGTAATAGGACACATATACCTATTTTTGCTTAAAATTATAAATTTATGAATCAAAGAAGCTTCATAAATCTGAAAAAACTAGTTAATAAAAAAGAGTACAAGTACAAGGCAAATTATTGAAAATTCAGTGATAAATTTCATGAGAATCCAGAATGAAATCAACCATATGCAGTATAATAAAAAGATGTTCAGAAGATACTGAACCATCAATTACATGTATTTCCAAAACACTATTTTATAGTAATGAAAAAAGATAACAAAATCATCCCAATGTAAAATAACATACAAAAATAGCTTGTAATATGAAGACAAAACTCAATTCTTATTCACCAATCCAAAGCTGAAGAATGAGTCACCAACACCTCTACAGTCTAAAAATGTTAAATTTAATATATATTCACACGTTGAAATATGTTTTACATAATGACAGATAGAAATTTGAATATACACAACAAATTAACGGTGCCAGGTATGGTAAATATTTAAAATTAGAGTCACACTTTTTTTCTCACTGTCAAACCTCTGTGAGAGACAATAAAATATACAGTGGTTTTTCCAATATGTAGAAGAAAAAAACAAGTGACAAGAAGCCTGCAAAACGCACAGGAATAAATATCCAAGAGTATTGCTTTAAGTTTCCGTGATAACAGATATTTTGGTATATCATAGGGGACTGTGATAAATTGAAGACATTTTTTACAAAATGTATAAAGGCAATAATATAAAATAAGAAAATAGCGTCAATTCATAAAAGTAATCATTTAGTTAACAAGAATTCACACTAGAAGAAAAAAAAAGGAAGGAAGACAAATAGAAAACAAACAGAAAGTTGTTACCGTACTGAAACCCAAATGTTTCAGCAAACCCTGGAAGAAAGAAGTGTTCTAAATACTCTACTGAAAACGCAAATGTCATATATTGATGAATACGTGAGAAATAACTGATGTTGCTTATGAAGACTGAACTTACAGTATAAGTCCATACAAATTAAACTGGAAGACTTAGCAAGAACTTGATTAAATACGTAAAGGAGCTGACAGATGTAGCTCAGGGCAATTACTGGCACAAAAAGTAGAAAGATGAGAAACTAACTACCAGCAAATAATAACTCAAATATTTATGTGCTCATATTACTATGAACCAAGGCAGAGTAGATTTGATAATAACAGTTCCATGAAGCACAAAGTAACAGAACTTAGAAGAAAAAGAAATAAACCTGTAAGTTTACTTGCATATTCCATTACTCTTAGCAATCTTTAGAGCAAGAAGAAAGTCATCACAGATACTTGAAGCTTGCACAGTATGAGTCTAGTTTAAAAGTCAACAGCAGGAAGAAGAGACTGAATGAGAGAGAACAAGAAAGAAAGAAAAGATGAGAGCATTATGAACCAAGTTAACAAGGTGGAGTTGGGGGAGAAGAGATTCAGAGATATAGAAAACAAGTAGAGAAAAATCAGGGAGATATTGTTGCATACCACACATACATTTTTAAAAGTTATGAGAATTTTGCGATTTGTTAATAACAGAAAAACTTGTATTGAATGATAAAATGCCTTAAAAGACACGAACCCCGAACCCTAATGGATACAAAACTGTGGTATTTATACACAATGGGATACTATGCATCTATAAAGTCAGATAGGTTGGAGGCTTTTGTAGGCAAATGGAGGAAACTTGAGACCATCATGCTTAGTAACATGAGTAAGAAGCAGAAAGTGAAATATCGAATGCTTTCTCTGATATGAGAAACCCAGACCACAATTATCTCACGGAACTTAATATGAATAATAATGGGAAGTGTGGGTGGGAAGGGGAGGGCCAAAAGGAGAGAGGGGAAGGTCTTGTATCCTTGCCAAGGTATGTATGTGTGCAAAAAGCTCAAGATCACTGTAAACCTCAAATTTTGCACTTATACATATCAATAAAATGGGGGAAAAAAACCAAACCCCTAAAGCGTAGTAATAGTGAAGTATGTATCTAGCTGATTCTATACTTAGATGGTAATATGATCTTCAAGCTCTGTAATTGTATTTTTTTACAACAGGCCTCTGTGCATTCATAATTGATGGAATTTAATTGAACTTTTTTCATGTGAAAAGTTTCCCATATAAATTTTCCCCATTTTATTGATATGTATACGTGCAAAATTTAAGGTTTACATTGAAGTTGAGCCTTTTATGCACATATAAAATGATCCCCATTATCAACAAAAGGGATCTTGTCAAATTAAAAAGTTTCTGAACAGCAAAGGAAACTATTAACATTGTAAAGAGAGAACCAACAGAGTGGGAAAAAATATTTACCTCCTATATAAATTTTTACTACCAGATATACCTATTTAGTTATTTTGAGATAAAACTCACACACAAAAATTAAAATTTTGTTCAATATTCTTTCTTACACTAACAGTCCCTCTCCTCTACCGTACTGAGTTTTTTTGGAGTGAAGATTTGAACAACTTGCTAGTGTGGTAAAATATTTCATCAAATTAGTAAATGCAATGTTATTTTAAAACTTTAAGCTATAAGTCCACATTTTGAATACCGCTAAGTTGTATATTTTAAATGGTACAAGTCTAATTAGTATATAAGGCAGATGGTCATCTGGCAGTACACCAAAGATATCATTTAAATAAAGACTTTGAAATCCTAGTTTGGACCGTTCTTGTTTTCTATGACATATGCTTTTTCTGAGGGAAGTTTAGAATAAGTGACAAAGTGAATGATAAATAAGGACATATGGCATATATCTGTCTACTTTTAATTAAGTCCAACTTTAATAATTGTGTTTAAATATTTTAATTAATCCCAAACTAAGCAACATATTCTGGTCCTCGAATCTTTTCGATTGCTTCAGAATTTTCAAGTTATTTTTGTACCTCTTCTTCATTAATTTCCATTATGACTGCCTTGCAAATTCTGCAACATGTTGGGATATATTATTTAGTTCTGAGGATAGTAATGTCAACTAGTCTGGGTTCATAAAGTCAGATAGCCAATTATTAGTTTTTTAGCCTTGTGTTATATTTCAGAAGGTCAATTTACAATATTTCCTATTAACATGTTAGTGACTAAAATAATACACATCAAGGATTTAAAAGAGTGCTTATATTAAAATATTAATTAATTATTATATTAAATTTATTATTACTGCCAACATTTCATCTGCATAAAGATTTTATTTCTTTTAAGTAGTTCAGAACTTTTAAAATATCTTTATTATTTACCAAAAAATAAAAATGTTTATTGTTATTGTGTAAAACAATTGTTGTCTTAAAGCCTAAATTATAAGAAGTTACATCAAGCTAACTAACACAGAGTACACAGACACCACTTTAGTAATAAGAACAATTAAATTTATTTTTTAGAAATTTTCAAGAATATAACACATAATCATTAACTATTATTGCCATACATTACAGTAGATCTCTTGAATTTACTTTTGTCTATTTCAAATTTTGTGTGCTTTGGTAACTGTCTATCATGTCCTAAACCCTATCCCTGCTAATGTAGCCACCTTTCTACTCTCTTCAGGCAGTTGTTTCTAATATAGTCTGTATTATTTATACTCTCATTAGTTTTTTTTTCAGTATTACATGGAACTTTGATTTTCATAGTTATCTATGCTAGATTGGAATAAAAACTTTGATTACTGTCAGAAGATGAGGCAGTCCCTAAGTCGTAGTAGCTACTCCAACTCATTGCTGGAATGAGAAAACCTTCACACATTGAGCTTGTAAAGAGAAAATATGACCCAACGACGTGAGTGTTTATTACTTATATAGGCAGCATGGTCAGTACCTGTGTGATGCTGGTAACTTTGTGTTAACACCACATCAGTACATACCATAAGCAGTAGGTAAATTTATTACCAAGGAGCTATAATAATCATAGATTATAATGAGATGATTTGGTACTTACTTAAGTGAGGCACAATTGAAATTTCCAGGCCACATGGCATGGAAAAGGCAGATTAAAAACTATTTCATGACACTTTCCTGAAAAATTGGGAGTGTGGTTTATGGCAGAGTAGATGAGAAATATTTTCCGTGATAGCTCCTAATAAGACTGTGTAGTTTGACATGATAGAATACACCTTGCTTTGGTTGAACTTGCAGTCAAGCTTTACCTAGGTGGGGCCTACCATGTCACCGACATGCTGTGGCAGATCACTCGCCTACAAGCCTCTTTCATCTTTTCTTTTTTTGTAAAGTGAGCAATATCTTCACAAGAAGATTATCATCATCTCTGCCATTACTTGCTAAAATCACCGCAGCTGCCGCCATGGCCATACAGGTGTTAATGGGGTACACTACATTCAAGGAACTCAGATTGGTACTATTTAATGACATAGCAGATCCATAACAAGGATATTGTTAATATTCTTAACCTATACATAAATAAGCTGACACGTGACAAGTATTAAGTTTCTGAAGAAGATTGGTTGTCACCTTTTGTTTTTGTTTTTTAGAAAAATATGTTTTCATTGTCTTCAGCCTTTGTGAATTATTAGCTCCACTGACTTAAGTAACTTCAAAGGATACTGTCATATAATTAACCAGCCACCTAGGCAAGCTAATGAAAATATAAACTATTTTTATTTTAGCTCTGTGTTTCAGAAAAACAAAACACAGAGAGATCAGCCTGACTGGAACTAAGTCCACTCTATTTCTGTAGGAATAGCAGGGCTATTTTTCTCCGCCTTTTTTAAAACCAAAACAACAACAACAACAACAACAACAACAACAACAACAACAAAACACTCTACTACTTAACCTCTATTATCTTGCTTTCCTTTAGTATCATTATTGATTACCTGAGCTTAGCCTTTATTGGTTATCATTGATTTATTTAAAGTCCAATTAAAGAAGTCTTTGGAATTTTTTGCTATATTATGGATGCTATTGAGACCATTGGATTTTGTGCTATTTTGACTTGTCTATACAAACTAGAGAAAATCTGTACCCCATTGCAGATGTAGTTCTTGTTCTGTTTTGAGAAACCTATTTATTTCACCTGATAAAAGTCAAGTCATATATATATATATATATATATGGTCTCACTAGTCCAGGCTGTTCCTGAACTCACTATGTAGCCATGGTTTGCCTCCAAATAAAAGCAATCCTCCTGCTTGAGCCTCCAGAGTGATGGGATTACAGATGTAAGCCAGCACGCTCATTTCTGAAGTCTTTTAAGAAAATCAACTAAGTGTTTTTAATAAGTATCTTAATATTTTAAAAATCCAATTCCAAATACACGTACTGACTTAGCAAACTCTGAAGGAGTTTTAAAACTTTACTTTGTGAAACTTGAATCACTGAAGCAGAATATTGTATGCCGAACATGCAAGAGTTTACCTAACAGGAGACGTTTTATTTCTCTCAACGCACCAACCAAATGCAAAACTGAATGCAAAACTGATTAATCATGTTTCTTTGCTAACACAAAGACTAAAAGTAGATATGTTGTGATCATGTTAGGAAATGTGAAAATTATATGCTAATCCTGGCTTCCTTTCACTATTTATTGTGAATTTCTCAAAATTTAAATCGAAGTTTCATTGTCCCTTATAGCACGTACTTTAATGCCTCATGACATTTTCAGTAAAAATACAATTTTAAACTGATAACCATGTTTCAATTTGAAAATTCTTCCACTTCATTGCAACTTTTGTAACTTTGAACTCATGATAATATGATGAGGGTATAAATAGCTGTTGCACTATTGTTAACATGGAGCTGTATTATTTGAAAAACTGTGAAACCTGGTTCAGTTTTTGACAGTGTATAAATGTACCATTGAGTTTAGTGAAAAAATAAATTTTCTTAAATTATTTCTTATATTGTAAAAGGATTTCAAAGCAAATGTGCATTATTAGGGCAATTGAATTTCCTTAAACATTTTCAACTCATACTACAAGTTCACAAAATCTGCCTCAGGCACTGAAAAACTTGAAAGCCAGTCTGATGGTGTTTTTTAAAAAAATATTCTTTGAATTTTATGACTTGTCTCCCACATGAGGCGTAATAGTTTCAATGTTCTAATTAGTACTTGTGTATATAGCTATTACTTTGTCTCTTTAATCACATTATTAGGACTGTTATGGAGATTTCTTATAGAATCACACTTTATAATAGTGTTTCTAATTTGAATATGTCCTTTTTTATGTTGTCTGATTCTGAAACATCATAAACTCTTTTTATGGGTCCTTTGATAGTACTCACTTTCTTTCTTTATGCTTGATTAGAACACACAGTACTAAGTAATGAAGAAATTTCCTGAAGCTTTAGACTTTTAGCATCAGAAGAAGAAGAAGACAAATAAAACTGCCTCTTTCTCATTTTTTTTTTTTACGTTGGGACAAGGAAAGGTAATTTTAAGCTAGTATTAGTTCTTGAATACTGAATTTGATATATGTAAGAAATTGTGCTGAATTGATGCTTGAACAACTTGTCTTTTTATAATTGTTTCTTCTCTTTGTTTTGGAAAGGAGAATACACTGGAGAATTGAAGATGGAAAAGTTTACAAAAACTTTGTTAGCTGTGTTGGTTCCAGTGAATTTAGGCATAGTTTCACAAAAAAATCTTTCTCAGTAGAAAGGATTTTGAATTTTCATTTCAGACATTCAAGTGTTTTGTCTATTAATTGGAAGGGGCCTCAGATACTTAGACATAAACTTATTCTAATGTGTACAACTGTACTTTTAAAGACTTGGGTGCAGTTTAATTCAATTTGACTATTGATAGCGGAATGATACAAATTACTGCTGTATTACTTACTTATTCTTTTTCTTTTCTTAACTCTTCAAATACTTCCATTGTTTCAATCCCATGTATATTCCTCACATTAAATGAGAGACACCTTTGAAAAGTCTATCAACAGTACAATTGAAACAGAAGTACAGATTAATTTCCCTGACACTAAAACCTTGCAGAAAGGAATTTAGCTTTGTTTTGTTTGCCCTTCGTCCCAGGAGCTTGAAATAGACCTTGAAATACAATTGATAGATTTAGCAAATAAAAATGCAGGGCACTCAGCTAAATTTACATTTCATGTAAAGAGCAAATAATACTTTAGTTATATTCTATGAAATGTCTGAGACACATTTACATTAAAGATTTGTGTTTTCTTAAATCTGAAATGCAAATTTAACTGAGCATCTGGTCACTTTAGCTTGGCACAGACACAGAATAACTGTTAACCACTGATGTTCTCAAGGTGAAAAGGCGTGCAGATGGAATTAAAGGCACTAAATGTTGTCTAAATTGTAGAGAAAGTTGAATTATCTTTGCCCCACTGTTTCTGTATTAGCATATGTGATTTCAAGTGTAGTTAAAAGTCATTAAGTATGTTCTTAAAATCTAAATCATAAGGCAAGCAACTTAAAAAGTAAAGCAGTAATTTATATAATGTGTATTAAATACGTGACTAGCGAATGAAACCCTGGACAATGTTACAAATACATTTTAGCCTTAACCAGCAGCATGCTGAGATGTAGTTAAGTGAACTGACTATGAAGTTTTACGGGCGGTGCAAGAGTGAGGAAGACAAGGGCTCCCAAGGCAGCACTCAGCAGTAGAGGGTAGACAGCTCACCACCAGGAAATGACATGGAAAGCCACGTTACGGAGTCAACATCAGTGTGACCATTGAAGGGATTATGCCAATTTGAGGGAATCAGGAACCACATCTGGATTAGGGTTTGGGAACCATGCCTAGATTGGAAATCAAGAACAGGCCTGGATTAGAGTGTGAGTGATTTATGGGCTGGCCAATGAGAAAAGAGCACCCACCCACATGTGGGAGGGCCAACTGGAGCTCCAAGGGTAAAAATGGAGGGAAGAGGGTCGATTGTTACAGCCTCTCCCTCTGTAATAGCTCTCGCCTTCACAATTGTCTGTGAACACTGACTTGCAATATTCACAGATCTTCATCACAGATTTGTTCCAGTCTTGACTTGGGTCTGTCACTGCTCTTCAGTCGCCAATCTTCAGGCTCTGGTCTTCGCCACTGTTCTGCAAACAACCAAGATGGGCAGCAGACTCTCACCTCACCGGCTGTCCTGCAGTCCGGGACAGTAGATATACTTCATGAATGAGCAGCCATCTTGGACTATCTCTATCAGATCTGTAAGCATTCCAGAAAGATCCTTTCTGTTATAAATCTCCAAATTCTGCCTTTTGAAAAACCCAAACTAACACAATGAATGAGCAAAAAGAGAACTACCTGGTGTTGTGGTTCCCAGTGTAGCTTGATGTGGCAAAATCAGATTCATGGTAGAGTGGAGGAATTAAAATTATACATGCCTGGCCTCACCCTAGAGAGATTTCATTTTAGGAAACCTGACCCAGCATTAATTTATTCCATTTTTCTCAACAACTAATAAATATGTACATGTTTAAGATTTACAACTTGAGAGTTGATACACATACCCATTATGAAATAATAATCAAAATCAAGGTAATTAGCATATGTACTATTATCTTATAAAGTTGTTATATTTTATTTTTGTAGCCGTTGATGAGAACACATAAGGCCTAACATAGTAGCAAATTTTAAATACACAATAAATTTTTGTTTATTATAGTCCCACTGTTACCCTTCAAATCTCTACATCCTCATTTTGCATAAATTAAACAAACTCCTTGATGAACTTGGCACCTTTCCTCATTTCCCAGCCTCTAACAATGACCTTCAGACTCTGCTTCTGAGCTGGACTGATAGTAGAAGATGCTCAAGATCATTAGTCCTCAGGAAAATGCAAGTTAAAAGCCACAACGAGTATCATTTCATACCTTTAGAAACTATTGTCAAAAAGTCAAAAGATAGTAAATGTCGCCCAGGATGTGCTGTGTGCTGTCAGTTGTAATATTTATTGGTAGATCCACGGGGAAAAAAGAAGGAGGATTTCTCAAATATTAAAATGAAAACAGTTACCATTTTTAAACATCAAAAATCTGTTAGTTATATGATCCTATTTAGTTGTATAATAATCTTTTCAATAGTATTTTAATAGGATGATTTTCTCAGAGCGTTTAATTTCCCTTGCAAAACTCCTTATTTGGTGGTTGTTTTGCCTATATCAGAGATAGGCAGAATGGATCTTTATTTATGTACATGTATACATATGTGTGTGCATATTTTACCTATAAGGTAATGTTTATTATTTAAAAATATTAACCCCCATTTGTAGTTTTAAAATATTTTAATCTAGTCAAAATCATACCAAAGTCTTGTTAGACAAAATTCCTGAATGAAATATGTCCTGAATTTGTGTGCTTAATCTTTTTTTTTTTTATTTTTTTAACAAAGACGTGAATTTTATCTCGACTTGGAGAGTTGTACATTACTTGTCCCTTTTCTCACTGGTTGATAGATGCCACCATATTCCCATTTAGCTGCTGATGTTGTGGAAAAATAAATAAAAAATTTTAATGCAAACTTTTTTGTTAACACTTTCTTCTTTCTGTCTAAGAGACTAAGAAGTGACTTGATTTAATATCTTGTGAAAAGATTCATTTGAACAAGTTTTACATTTCTCTGTGTTAGATTGGAAGTATATAATTCTTTGGAAATGGTTTGTTAATGACATTTAGGTACGTATGCCAACAAAGAAAATACATTGGACTTGGAGCATTCTCTGAGAAATGTAAAATAAATGCAGAATGAAAAGAGTGAATTTCACCTGGGCAGTTTAGAAGGCTGCTGGGAATAATACGCAGAGCATAGTACCTTGGATACTTGTCACCACCCATAATCTGAGCTCTAAGACTGAGACCATTGTTTGTGCTGCTCACCCCATATTGGCCACACTCTGGGTAGAGCATCATGTTGAAAAAAAATTATAAAACATGAAGTATGCAAAGAAGAATTTAATATGTTAATTTTAAAAGTAACAGAATAAATAGAAACTTAGCTGTTTTTAATTATGATTACCTTAGTCATCACATTCTTTTTTTCTCTCTGTAGACAGATTGTACTTAAAAGCCACATTAGCTGAAGATCATAAAGGGAGCCCTAAGTCCCTTAAAAAGCCATATCTCATATGTTAGAGATAGAGCATTATCCGAGATAAGCTTGGTTTTTGCTACCAGGAAACTTATCATCCAGCTGGAAGTATTTTACAAATAACTAAGTAGAGAAATAGATGAATAGATACCAACTAATTCATAAGAAGTGTGCTGTTTTCAGAAAGCATAGCACTAAGAGGACATAATGTAATTTGAACTAAGAAAGAAAAGAGGCCCAAGAAAACAAGGTTCAAGCTACGATCTGAACCTTGCCAATTAAGTGAAGAAATTAGAACAGGCCATTCCGTGCAGAGAGCTGCTTGTGCACCTGCCTTTAGGTAAGAAGCGATAGATTTCCATGCCACTGGATGAAGGACCTTATACCTAAGAGTGCAAAGCAAGTGGGAGAGAGAGCAGAAAGTGTGCAGACTGGCAGGGTCTTTCAGCCATATGGATTTTTAACCACAGGGCCACGGAAAAGGGTTGAGGTGTTCTTAGCCACAGGTACTATAATTTTACTTGTATTAAAGTAAAACAAAGAAAAACATGCTGAGTGCTAGATAAGTCATGGTGGGCAAAAATGTAACGGGATGGGGTGCCCAAACAAATCAGGGTAGGGTCACAGTATCACAGGAGAAGAGACACGAGTGGATTTATACTTGGAGGCAGAAAAAAAATCACAAAGTTTGTGGTGGATTAAATATGGAAACACAGAATGATGGCAATAAATAAATTAGTACAAGTGGAAGGGTGAGACATCCGCTTAACGATTTGGAGAAGAGAGAAGGCTGAGAGGCTGAAGGGGCAGATGGTACCAAGAAGAGTTTAATCTTGAGCAAGTTAATGTGAATAGGCTTAGAGGCAGAAATGTTGACTAAGTAGAAGGACATTTTATCTGGAAATCAAAATGAGCTCTAGCCTGAAAATAGTACTTCAGCACCACTGGAATGAAATGCATTTACACCATTGAGGATACAGTGAAATTTTCTAGATGGAGGTGAGCATAGGAAACGAAGGTGGGCGGGGACTTACCCTGAGGACCCACGCCAGGCAACTGACAGAATCGGAGTGGCCAGGAAAGCACATGAAAAAGGAGCAGGCTAGAGACAGAAGAGAGAAACACGGAAAACGCTGGGAAAGCAGCTTTGTTACAAAGGAAATCACGCTTCCAGAAAGTTGAGTAGGGAACTGACAAGATATTTGAATTGGAATATGTTGTTAATAAAGTATAACTTAATTATTAGTATGAGCTTATCATCAACGACCCGGGTAATTGAGAGAGCTGACATCGATGTGGTTGGTTGGCGAATTGAGTAGTAGATAACACGAAGGCAATGTGGGGGACAACAGTGTAAGACGCTGAGAGGAGCCGGAGGTACTGAGGGGGGAAAGAAAGTGCAATGAAGTGGGAAGAAGTGTGTATTCTTAAATAGTGATGGATATTAATGCTGTGATTAAATGATTAAATGTTAGTTTAATTTATCAGTAGAAACAGGTGATTTTTAAAGTGCAGAAAGGAAGACAAAGAAGCCTGTGGGCCGGGGATGAGACTCGCCGAGAGAGTGGGCTTTGGAGACGTGGGCTCTGTGCTTTGCGCAGTTGGAGAGAAGCTCTTATGGTGGGAAAGGAAACCGAAATGGGTCTCTGTCTTTATAAAGACAAGATGAAAAATTTGATTTTTCTTCCAGCACTAAGGATTGAGCCTTGCAATTCACATTTAGCCTTTATTTATTTATTTATAATTTTGAGACAAAGTCTTATTTAGTTGATACCATGCCCCGGTGGGATTGACCCCGCGATTTTCCTACCTCAGCCTTCCGAGTCCTTGGGTTATAGACATGTGCCACCATGCACGGAGAAAATTGTGCATGTTAAGGCTGTTTCTCATTCCAGTTGGCCAGAACAGAGAATGAGTATCTGCTTCAGAAGAAATCATAAAGTGACAGAATGAAACATTTGATGAAGTGAGACAATAAACTTTCAAAAAACTTAACATTTTAGCAAAGCATCAATAGTGACAATGAATGTATGAAGCCAAATTTTCTGTTTCCTGGCTGTCTTCATCAGACAGCAAAGAGATCCTGTGGGCTTATCCAAGATTAGAGTATCTCACAGGAGATGTGGACAAAAGAAAGAAAGCTAAGATAAATATAATAATTATATATGAGGGAAACAAAATTAACACCTGCATTAATTAGGAGGCCAAAGCTACTACAAGTAAAAATGGACAATTAATATTTCATAAGATTTTATTCTTGTGCCAATATCATTTGAATTTTTACTCTTGCTTTGTAATGTAAATTAATATACAGGACTATCTTGTTGTCTCTGATGCCTTTGCCTGTTTTGAGTCTTTTCTCACTTTATATAAATTTTATAATTAAAAGTTTCATATATATATACTAATTCACCAAGTTGAATGTGAATATTATGTATCACAAATGCATACTAGTAAAAATAATTTGGGAGAAAAAGTTTATTAATTTTTTTAAAAAATTGACCTAGTTATCAAATGAAAAAAAGACATGAATCTTCACAGGAATTTCAAACACAATCTCTTCGGAGTTGACAAAACTGTTCCATAGTGATGGTGAACAAAGTCAGTACACCTTTGCTATGTCAATTCCTGCATCAGTTGTCAAGTCCTGGGCTGGGAGGAAGGCACGCGGCTCCCACCATCACAACTAACTTCTAGCCAGAGGGAGGAAGGAGAGAAGAGCGGTGGAAATGAGATCCTTTCCCCCTAACAGCACAATCTGAAATCTAAATTTGTCACTTATATCCTGATTCTTATTGGATTCACATGCTTATCTGGACACATAGCTGAAATAAAGTAAAGAAAAAATTTTGATGGCCCATATATTAAAATATAATAATAGAAAAAGGCCATCTCCGTCTAAGAGCTAAGAAGTATAGAACACAGGGGACATCAAGCAGGGGGTTCTGCTTAAGGAGCAGCTCCCTCATGCATTCGCCATTCCAGCAAAAGAGCTTGGATTCCAAGCATAAACAGTAAACAGTAAAGATTTCCTGACTGGGGTTAGGTCAACCTGCATATTCCCAACGAAACGACTCATTGATCACAGAGATTTTTTAATTGAAAGGAGATTAATAAGTTTAAAAGTGGCATACTGTGTTTAAAATCATGGAAATAATTTTGTTTTATAGAATATGTATGTACATGACTTGGCATTATTTTGTTTGCACTTTGTTTAACAATAAAATGGCGGATTAGCCCATAACAGGACTAAATTATTGGAACATGATCCAGCCTGAAAGGTTAATGAAACTATAATTAGTATTGCTTGTGCTACATGTAGCTGAAAAGAATCGTAAATCCTATTAATCCTTCTTAGTTCACAAATTATTGACCTGATAGGCAATAATCTCTTTGTTTCATGTGTCAATTTAGCTAGTGTTTGAATATAGGAATAAAATGTTCTCCCTATAATTTCACTGTTATAAAGAAACAAATGTAACTTGTTAATAAAGAACAAAACACTCAACAAAAACCTAGGAAATATGTAAATTTTTGTATAAGAATACCTTTATGACCCAGAAAATGACATAAAACAAAACAAATTTGAGTAAAATGCTGGAATGTAAGATTTAGATTTTTTTTTTAAACGTTTAAATTCTTGGGTATAACACTTATCCAAAATACCCAAAGCTTCCAGTAGGAAAAGAGTTTAATTAGTTAGGCTAAAATAATCTCCATTGATTATTCTCATTTGAAGAAGTTTTCATTCACCTATTCTAGTTAAGCAAATGGATTATGATATGAACTTGATATGCTGCAGCAAACGTAATACAAACCCAAGAGAAAGGCCTTAGGTTTATTCTCTAAGGCTCTCTACTACCAGCTGTTTGACTGTAGTTGCAAGTTAAAAATCTCAACGCATTTGCAATTTTACATCAGCTTAATAATAAATACAACGAATTGTTGTCATAAGGACTGATGCAAAAATTGTTACAACATCAGTGAATATTAGCTGGATTTAAATCTGTTCAGTGGATATTATTCCATAGTTTCTGTGTGGCCACTGTACTTTTAGGGTGAAGTCCTTAATTTAGTATTGATGATGTTTTTCACCATACATCTGGATTAATCTTGAGAGTCAATTTAACTAGATTAAGGGACACTTTGCAGATCATACTCCAGGATATGTCTCTGGGGCATTTCCAGAGACAATTGGCATGTAGTCTAGCAAAGGGAAGACCTGCCCTGGTGAGGGGAGAACCCATCCGTGGTAGCCCAGAATGGATGAAAAGGAAAGAAGGAAAAGTCATCTTGTGCTTAGAACCTGAATTCTGCATCAGCAGGTGGCATCCTTTGCTGGTACCGTTGGCTATTGTCATCTTTGGACCTTACTCTTCAGCTTTCAGAGCCTCTCAGCATATCTCACATCAGGGCCACTTTGGGGAGCTTCGGGGCCTTTGCTCTTGGCCTGCATCTTGGATCCCTCTTGTTCTGCAGGATCCTATTTCTCTTCCTGAGTAGTTGCTGAATCCTGCATGTAGCCATTTGCCATCTCCTGTCTCTGATCCTTTTAAGATAACCCTTTTACACATATATGCATGTACATTCCTTCTACTCTGTCCGATAGCCGTAACCAATATACCATGCATTCTTGATGTGTATTTAAAAATATTAAATTAGTACAGTACATTCTGAGCTTTCAATGTTAAGTAGCTGTTCATAATTGTATTAAGTTACACCAATATCTATATATTTTAGCTTTTCTTTTCAGATTAATTTCAGTCTTCCACCCTTGAACGTAACATTACCTAATTTCATTTGTTATTAGGCCTTTCTATCATATGAATAAGTGTCCTTTAAAAGTTCTGGGGTTAAAAGTTTGTGCCTATCATAAGAACACTACTAGGAGCTGGTGGAACTCCTAGAAGTGGAGCTTAGCGATCCCTTCTCCAGGCTATGGGAGGGTGCCCTTGAAGAAGACAGTGGGACCCTTTCACTTTTCTAACTTTTCTTCCTAATGCTGAGGTGGAAAAATTTTCTCTGCCACGAGCTCCTGCAAAGATATATTTATTACCCCTCCACAGGATCAACAGCAACTGGTCCAAACTGCCAAGAACTGAAATCTCTCAAATTGTGAGCTTAAATAAATCTCTCTTATTAAGCTGATTATCTCAGGTATTTATTATAGTAATGAAAAGCTAACATAAATTTAAAATGGAAACATTGCACTCTTATGACATAACACAATACTCATTTGTTGATCCATTTTAAATAATGAATCCACATGTTATACTTTGATGGATATTGACTTACACAAATAAGATTTAATAACACTTATTTAACTTGTGATGAAAATCTACTTAAAGAGTTAAGTGATTAGTAATATAGTCTATAATTTTATAATGTCAGAAGCATATATTCTATTACCTTAAATTGAAGGGTAAATTAATCAGAAATCTTTCTGTTGAAAATATTGGAAGCTTTACTCACTCTGATTTACTTTGAAGAAATAATTGATACAATGATTCAAGTGAAAGATTTACAAAAATGTCATTAGTTATAAGAGGAATATATTAGACGAAATTCTCATTGGCCTTCATGTTGAGGTTTTTTTTTTTTTTTAATGGAAAGGACAGGAAAAGTGAATTAGTGGGTGAATACTTTTCTGGCATGTGAGAGGCTCTGGGTCTAAACCCCAGTACCACATATATTTCAATACATACATGCATACATAGAATGAAGTCACTTGATTTTCAAGGGCTAGATCATGCACTGCTCCCTGTGGCTTTATTTTCCAAATCGAGTATGTAGGACATAAAGTCACAGGAAAAAAGTAAAGTTCAAATGCTGAATAATGGGTGACAAAATAAATGTGTCCTTTTCATGGGAAAATCGCTTTGGCAGTATCTCGCAGCCAAATGAAATCAGCCTCCTACACAGTTACTAGAGTATCACTTGTATTGCTTCTCTAACCCATCAGCACGAATGGAGTGCTTAAATAACACGAATTTTGTCACAGTTTCTGAAGGTCAGGAATCTGAAATTATGAGCCTTTCTGACCATGGTGTTGCCAGCATAAAATCTGAATTTTGGTCAGGGCTGTATTTATTTATTTATTTACCTAAGACCCAAGAATCTCTTCTGAGATAATCTGTTCACGAAATTCGTTTACCTCTCACACTTTGTATGTTTCTTTCTACTACATTTCTTTCAAACCACCTTGTCAAAATGCTTTACTATTCAAATGTGAAGTAGGTTATCTCTCCCGTTTGAACTGGAACTGCCTTTTGAAATCAAAGGTGTTTAAAATGAAATGAAAATACCCTGGCTTGGTCTCCAGGCTCCTTCATACTGCAAGCAGCACAAGTAACAATAGCTAAAACGTGGAGGACACCAAAATAACCCATCAACAGACCAGTGGATGCACAAACTGTGGTATTTATACACAATGGAATACTACACATCTATGAAGTCCAACAGCGTGGAGGCTTTTACAGGCAAATGGAAGAAACTTGAGAACATCATGCTTAGTGAAGTGAGTCAGAAGCAGAAGGTGAAACATCGAATGGTCTCTCTGATATGAGAGTCTCAGATCACAATTTTCTCTCGGAACTTAATGTGGAAAATAATGGGAACATTGGGGGTCTGGGGAGGGGCGTCAAAAGGAGAGCGGGAAAGGTCTTGTTACCTTGCCAAGATATATATGTGCACAAAATGCTGGAGATCAATGTAAACTTTAAATTTTGCACTTATATGTCTCAATAAAATGAGAAAAAACAATACCGCAGGTTTGGTTGTTTGTCCACCACGGAATCTTGCTGTTCTGTAGTGAAGTTCCTCTTTGTGTAAGCTGAAGGCACTGAGATTCACTGGTGCACCATGTGAACTAGAGGACAGGTGCTCTTCCTTCCTTCCTTCCTTCCTTCCTTCCTTCCTTCCTTCCTTCCTTCCTTCCTTTTTTCATGTAAACATTTTTACGTATGCATGTTTTATTTTTGTGGGATCATGGCGCAAAGTGCAATCACTGGGTTGTGTGGTACTTAAACAATTAATTTCTTTAGAAACTGACAAGATACTTTCCTCTACCATTTTACATTTCCACCAATAATGTACAAAATAAATTTATTTCTTTTCCTCTTCACTAATATTTGATTTAAAAATTAGACATTGTATAGGTGTCTGTCAATATCTTTGTAGCTTTAGTTTAAATTAGTCCATGAAGTAAAAATTCAATTACTGGAAAAAAGAAAGGAGTAATAAATGTTTAATAAGAAATCTTTGGCTATCCCAAATTGAAGAATGACCTTTATAAAAGTTTCTTTCTTACTAATAGATAATTTGTATATATTCTTACAAACTTTGGTCAAAATAAGATATTTCCTGGGAAATAAGTTTTGCTTATGTTTGTTTGTTTGTTTTCTCTTTATATTGGAGATTGAGTCCAGTGTCTTCACCGAACTACATCCCAGACAAGTTTCAGTTTCGATTTTGACGCAGTGTAGTGCAGTTATTAAGTTTTTCAGGCTTGAACTGGCAGTCCTTTTGCATCAGAATCCCAGAGTGCTGAGATTACAGACTTGCACCAACAAACATGCCCAGGAAACTTTTTTGATTTCATGTTTGATTTTACAATGTGTCATTTATACTCATACAAAAAAGCAAATTTTATCATAAGTGTCTGTTCTATTTCTCTGTCCCTCTTTTTGCCTACTAGATGACTATTTCATATAAAATTTAGTTCCACAGAGTACCTAACTAGTAAGAGGGACAAAATAAATGTTGATTGAATGAATGAAAATTGAAATATGAATCAGAGAAGGTCACATAGTTAAATTATTTTTCATAAGAAAGATGTAAGAAGAAAGAGGTCTCTTTCTTAAAATGATTGCGATTTGATCAACAAAAACTGTAGTTCTGTTATCCTAAATAATTAGGATGGGCTTAGCAGATGTACATAAGGATCATGAGATGGGGAGATTATTTTTTCTTATGAAAGTGACATCAATGTAACAAGGAGGAACTTTGTGTCGGCGAGGAGGATCAAAGAAGAGGAAGATGTGACCGGAGAACATAAGGCATGAGGCCTGCACTCTGAAGATCAAAAGGAGCAGGACCCGGGGCTGAGGCGTGGAGAACCACACACTGCGGCTCCTCTGCCACTGTCTTTATTCATATCTGCATCTTTATCTCTGCATCTGTACAGAGACTGTAGCAGAAACAATAAATTACTTTATAGCAATTGGAACTGCAAAATTTTTCTGCTAATGTCATCATTTATTTAAGAAAATGGCTCATCAAATAAAGATGTGTAATAATTTAGAACGAGAACAAGTTGCTGTGAAGAACTCTAAGACAGAAGAGCTGTCGGTTATAATCTCACTAACACAATAGGAGCACAGAACAATAAGTCTATTTTGAAATAACACATGCTATTTTAAGTGTTTTGAATTTATATATTATATTAAAATTTTTATTATAATTTGCAATTCAGCTGCCTGTGATTTACTTGAGTAGTAAACATGTTCTCGTTTTCTTTGTTTATATCACAATTATTTTAGGTTACCCTCTGATAACTTTCTTTAATTGGAGAAGTTATTTTAACAGTTGTTTGTAAAAATAGCCTCATGTATAAGTAACCAGTGAAACTAATTGACAATCTTTCTGTCACAGTTGATTTCAAACATCTCTGTAATGAATCTTTTGGATAATTAAATGCATACATCCTTAGTAAAATAAAAGTAACTGCATTTACAGGACAAATAGTGGTCAATTCTGTATAGATGGAGTCAGGAAGAATAGCATGAGGATTATCAAATAAGCTGTTAAAATTAAAAATTTATACAATAAATATATATACATGAAAATAGTTATTTACATTTCACTTATCCTTGATGTATATGTAAAATTATAATGTTTAAGTTCCAACTAAATCCATAATTCTGTAAAATATTAAGATGGTGAGAAAAATATTAAATATTTATAAATATAACAAGGGGTTTTATCAATATATGTGTACATAGCCCACAAATATCTTTCTTTGTGTACAGGGTGTGAGAATTCTTTTTTATTTTAATACTTTTTCATAATAATAATGAATTCATATACTTGTTACTAAATAAGAAGTAGAAAAACTAAATAGCCAGTGAACATCTTTTTTCCCCCACATTTTATTGTTATGTATATGTGCAAAACTGAAGGTTTACAATGGAGTTGAGCATTTTGTGCACATACGTATCTTGTCAAGGTGACAAGGGCTTTCCCATTCTCCTTTTGTCCCTCCCCTACTCACCTCTCCCTCCCTCCTCCCCCACCCTACTCCCCTCTTTCACTTTGTCTTTGGTCTTAAGTGCACATCTTAATGTCACTTTTATCAGGACAGGCTTATACTTCCATACAATCGACAGGATAATTTTGACCTGCAGAACGGAGTCGACAACATCCCACTGTGATGCAACTAGACAAATTAACTGCTGGAGTGATTTCCTGTAACCAAGAATCAAAGCACTTCTGATCATATTTTCATCTTTGAAGAAAATATTTGCCACTTGACATCTGCTTTATTTTTGCTAATCATTTGGTTAATATTCTATTAATAACATTTATGTCTCCTTTAGAATGAACACAGGATCACTAATTTGATATTTGTTGATCTTTTCAGTATTCCTTGGTATGCAGAAATAATTCTTCTTTCTCACTTTGCAAATCTGATAAGCTCCTCCTGAAACAATCTTTCTTTTCATTTATACATTCTATTTTTTTCTTTAATAAGAAATTTAACTTTTGTTGAGTGAATTAAAAAATTATTGTTCTGCATGCCTTTTACCAATTTGATTTCAGTTGTAGCTTAGCCATGTGTTTCATAGACTGTACAATCCTCTGTAGGTCTTCTGTCTTACTTTTCATTTTTTTGTTTATAATTCATATTTATTAGTATGTTCAAGCTTGGACTTTGATTATAAAACACAACATGTTTCTCTGATTCTCTTGGGTAGACTTTTCCTTTTCTTTTTTCCATCTTTTCTTTCCTGTCTTCCATTTTTCTGGCTCAAATTTCTTTGTGCATTGACTTATCATCTTTCTTGTTAAATCATAATTTTACAACTTTACATTTATCTAAAAACCTTTATTTGTTTTGTCTTTATCTGTATTTCCAGATTTTTGTGTGCCATTGACTATTTCATTAAAATTCAAAATATTTGCGAGAGAGGGGCCTAAGCTTCAATTTAAACACCATCTATCTATATGACCAAACCTCTCATGAGCATTCAGCTCACTTAAAGGATAATGGGCAAACAAACTAACATAGATCTGATTAGTTATATAAATGCAGCTCTCAAAAAGCTGTGTGTCTGGCAAGACAGCTAAAAGCAGTGCTGTTCCCCACAGAACAGGTAAATTGCATGACTGTTTATCCTGTGAAAGCAATTCACAGACATTCTCTCTGCACACCAGGTCCTTCACTCACTCTTGTACCAACTGTTATCTGCTGTTCTGTTGAGTAGGCCAAATGTTGCCTACACAACTGTACTAATGGTATTTGTTTGTGATGCATAAAATTTACATTAAGCCTTTTCCCCATTTTCTTTCCCCTCTTCCAAATATGCTTCTTCCTTTTCCTGACACAATTCTTTTACTTTACTTTTTTACTTATTCATACTTTGAGCTTTTAATATTAGAAAAATTATTCAATATTTAATCTTTTTTTGTCATTTGCTGTGTTTAGCATAATGACCTCAGGGTACATTCTACAATTTCCCCCCCGTTTTATTGATATGTATAAGCTCAAAATTTAAGGTTTACAATGAAGTTGAGCATTTTGTGCACATACATATCTTGTCAAGGTGACAAGGACTTTCCCACTCTCCTTTTGTCCCTCTCCCTACCCATCCCTCTCTCCCTCCCCACCCTACCCCTCTGTTTCACTTTCTTTTTCATTTTAAGTTCCATGAGATAGTTATGATCTGGGTTTATCATATCAGAGAGACCATTCGATGTTTCTGACTCACTTCACTAAGCATGGTGTTCTCAAGTTTCTTCCATTTGCTTGCAGAAGCCTCCAAGCTGTTGGACTTTAAAGATGCATAGTATTCCATTGCATATAAATACCACATTTTGTGTATTCATTGGTCTGTTGGTGGGTATTTTGGTGATTCCAGAGTTTGGCTGTCATTCGTTGTGTTTCTATTAACATGGGTATACATATATCTGTGTTATGTATTGTTTTGACCTCTTTTGGATATTTTTCTACAATTTTTTTTCGGTTTTATCTTTGATTCTGGCAGAGTAGTGTTCCAATGTGTGCATTTACTATATTTTCTTAATCTATTCATCTCTTGCTGAACATAGTTTCTTCTAAGATGAATTAAACTGGCATAAACATTGACACACAAGCATCGCTATAATATATTTTAACTTTAAAAAAAAAGATACCCAATAAAGTTATAGCTAAATCAAATCAAGTTCCTATGATCAGATTTTTGGGAAATTACCATACTGATTTCCATGGATGTTTTACAACTTACTTTCCCACCAGTAATGTAAGAGGTGTTTGATATTTATATGGTATTACCTCTATTATAGACAGCTTCCTCCTTTAAAATTTGAGAATCCTTGGTAAATGATAAATAAATTAAAAATGAATACAAAGTAACAAAATTTGTGTTTCAAGATATATCTTTGCCACAAAAAACAAAACTGAGTGGCAAGAATTTAGTAAAAAGAAACAGTAAAAATAGTGACAGGAAACTGTTCTTTTTACTAGAGTGTAAAAATTATTAAACACTATACACCCTTTGGACACATAGGATGAAAACAGTGTCTTCAGGATGGGACAAACCATCTGACACCCACAACCTATGGGATGAGATATATTTAGCTTACATTTCAGAAGTTTCTGCCCATTCATAGAAGGCAGGTGATGCAGTATGGCAAAATAGTCTGACAGAAGACAGCTGTTCAAATCACTGAAGAAGAAGGACACGAGGAACGGAGAAGCTGAGGCAGGAGCGCACCTTTCCCATCCACATTCACAGTTTTCACTGTATGTGCTCTGTAACTTGTCCCATACTTCAGCAACACAGAAAATCAAGGGTTAACCAACAAATGCAATCAACATACATAACCCAATCATTCTCCAAATACATTAAGTTTCTGGGGAATACTTTAGATCTAGGCTACAACAGAAAATAAAAAATTAAATGATTTTTTTGAGGCTGGTGAAGAATGATGGTTGTAATAAGGTTCTTCACAAACTGAAAGTCAGAGAAAATGACATATAATCATGGCAACATTTTTACCCGACAACAGTTGTATATCTAAAGTACAAGCTGAAGAAGGGTGGCTTTATTATAGATGGCCGCTTTATAGGAATGGAGGTTTGCTGGACAGAACTAACAAAAAATTATCGGTTTCATTTCAATGGTCTCAAGTTGTGAGCATTTACCTTTAAAAGTCTCCAATCTATCTGACTTTATGGAAAAGTAGCACTTCATGTGTACATGTACCACATTTTTGGTATTCATTGGTCTGTGGATGGCCATTTTGGCACCTTTCACATTTTAGCTATGTTGGTTGGGCTGCTATAAGCATGAATATAATGAATCTCTGTTATACATTGCTTTAACTTTTCTGGAAAGATACACAGAAGATATTGATGGATTTCTTGAACTATTTATTAATCATGGTTTCTCTGATATGAGAAACCTAGAATATAGACATTTCATATGACTAAATGTGTGTGATAGTGGAAGTTAGAAATATAGAGAGGATGCATAGGGCCACAAAGGAAAGGAAGGAAAGGAAGAGATGGTAATGTTGACGTGATATATATGTGCACAAAATGTCCAAGCTTATTGTTTGCTTATGCATCACGTATATATTAATAATAATGAGGGACATTTTTGAACCCTAAGAAATTAAGAATGTATACTTTTAATAAAATTACATACCTCACGATTGACCTTTCCATTCTTTGTTTCTTATTTTGTCAAAAGAGGAATTAGCAAGAATAGATCAACCACCTAGTGACACACAACATGACAATGTCTAGTGTTTAGGTTCTTAATATAATTATGTACAAATAAGAACCTGCAAACTGAAAACACCACACTCTAAAGCCCAGGTTAAATGGTGATGCTTACATGATCAACGGACAGCAACAGCATCAACCGAAAAGCAGGTGGAGGTAAGAGTAATGTCAGCTGTGCGCAATTTCACTAACCCTGAACCTTGACTGTAACATACTTTCACCTAAGAACCTTAAGAACATACATGAACAATTTCACAATCCCCTAATCACCAAGATGATGAAGGTTTTAAAATCTGTACAGAAAACAAAGCAAAACAACACAATACAATACAAACAAAACATTCTTAACAACAGCAACAAACTATAATACAGGAGAGAAAAAATTTTGATCTATTAACCAGAAAACTCAGACAGCAGATGCACAAGAACAGATCAACCAGTATTGAGATAACAGGTGCACTGGTCTGCTCATGCTGTCATAACTAAATGGATGATTAAACAAAATAAATATTTGTTCTCACTATTCAGGAGATTAGAAATCTAAGAACAAGGTCTGATTCCCTGGGTTTCTGGTAAAGGCTCTTTCCTTCTTTTCTTTTTCATGTTACTAATGTGCACACACAATCGTTTCTCAGTGTGTTGCAAGATACATTGGGAGAGGGTTGAAGTAATAAACAGGAAAAGAAAAAATTCCACAGGAATCTCTTCTAGAAAAGCTTGTCCCATTGAATCACCACTCCACTGATATGTCTGCATTTAAACTTGATCAGTTTGTTAGAAGTCCTGTTTCCAAAATATCAACACACTGGGCACTGTGGGTTAAGATTTCAACATATAGATGATTTGAAGGTAGATAGAACAACCTTCAACTAGAATGATTTTTAAAAATTTTAAAAAAACTATATGAAAGAGATGCAAAACTTTTGGTGAATATCCCAATAAAGGGATTGGTTGGATTCAGAAAAGAGATGTCAAGATTTAACTACTGCAAACCCGTTAGAGGAATAGGAAGCTGAGGTAGAGTGGTGACTTAAGCGAAATGACTTAGGTACAGAAGATTAATATGTTAAACACTGTGTGGTTTCTCGGACTTGGAAAACCCAGAAAACAGACCTTCTTTGGAATCATAAGAAGTGATAGCCAGAGTTGGGGGAAGGGATAGGGAGGGGGTCGGACGGTACAAAATGGGAAGTGATTGTAAAGTCGATACGATACATAGATGTACAAAACACCCAAATTCAATGTAAATACTATGCATTACATTTGCACATTAATAAAATAGTGGGAAAAAAGAGTTGCATACTGAACAAATGAACATGTGGTCTATTTTAGAAACACACATTTGGACACACACATATATTGAAAAATTTATCAAGAGAATAAAAATTTAAAACTGATCCAAAGATGTGTCTTAAGCTAGAAGAAAATAAATTGGATATAATTTGAATAGAATGAATAAAATAATGAGTAAAATTGAAGTCAAAAAATGACAAAAAAGCTTTATAGCCATAAATTCATCCTAGAAAATAATTGATAATTAATTATACAACATAGCAACTTAAATTACAAATATTAATACCTTATGAGAGGACATGAGGGCATATTATTTATGCCTTGGAAATATAATCAAGAAATGTTATAACAACCAGCACAAAAAATTTGGTGTTATGGTTTGGATATGAAGTGTCCCCCCAAAGCTTTATGTATTTGGTTATAAAATACTCATGTGCTGCTGAGGTGCGGCCTAGCCCAACGGGGTGAGCATTGGGAACTGGCCCAAAATGGGCCAGTTGGAGGGGGGGGGGTGTTTATAGACAGATTGATCGATTTTCTGGTTTTATAAGAGTGTAAAACAGATCTACAGGATATGAATAAATTGGAAAAATACAGATCAAGATTAGAGAGAATTATTACTGCTTCATAAAATTGTGCTGTCTCGCAGCTAATTGTTTTGATTATTGAAATACTCAAGAATGGCATTTGGTGTCCTGTTTGATAATCAAGAATTTTAATCTTACTGAGTGTTACTGTTTTAACTAGCTCACCCTAAATTGTGTACCCATTTCTAATACAATTGCTACTGGTGGTGATTAGCAAATTCTTTAAATGAATAGTAACTGAAAGAAGACATACTTCCTCTGCTGTTTTGTTTTTATTGGTCAAAAATTAAGATAAAATTGTCTACCTCCTCCTTTGCCTAGAATAAGTCCACAGTCAATAAGGAAGTCCCAAGAGTCATGCTGAATTGAGAGAACTGGAAGTATAAATATTATCTTTTCTGAAGACCAGAAGATAGAAGTTTTTTCTTGTGCACAGAGTATAACAGTAATCTTGTGGATGACACAGTAAAGATGGTCTGCTTAGCAACTCTCCTTTTCTTTTACCAAGATTATTTTAAGATTTCTTGCTTGATAAACAAAATTTCATTAATGACTCTTTGAGTGTGTATGTGTGTAAATCTCTGTATGTTTCTATGAATGGAATTTTGCAAAATATCAACAGTGATTGGGCTTAATTATTATGGTATATACATATAAATACATACATATATATGATCTGGGCTGGTAATATTTGGATAGATATTCAAGAAAGATGTACATAATTCTTATAATATTACATATTTATTTCAATAAAGTTTTTGTCTTTTTTTCAGAAAAATTACTAATTATGTTAATCAAGACTTTCACATGATATGTATTCTATTGACAGAAATATGCCAAATTAGGTGAACAGCTATGTTTTGTTAAGCTTCAAGAGATATTGCTCTGTTGAAGCAGTAGCAATTAAATTATCAATACTATTTCTTAAATATTTAACTTGAGAAATGAACTGTAAATTTGACATGATATATTCAAACACTGTAATTTGATAACTAAGATATATTGCTATGAACTAGACACATTTTATTATTACATATTTTGATAATTTTTCATTACTTTCTTGCTTATTTGAATAATATCTAGGTCCAAAACTGTTAAATGAATTCTTGCTTTAAACATAGTAATGATGAGATAACGTAAATAACACTAAAAATGTCAAAGTATCTCTCATTCATTTAAATCTGTCACCAATAGAAATGATGCTTTTATCTATAGTGTCCAATACTAGAATGTATTCCAATTACACAAAGAAATATTGGTAAATGTTCTTTTACCGGAAAGCAAATAGTTTCTATTCTCAGTTATGCATTCCATTTTTTACAGGCATAACATCTGATTCCATAATTCCACATATTATTTCTTTAATTTCTTAAAGTAATTTTTCTCAAAAAATATTAGGAAGATAATGGACCATTTGAACATGAAATAATATATATGTATCTTTTATTTTATGCAATTTGCTAATATTACTAGCAAACAACTTTATAAATATAAAACTATTGATAAATCAGGGTCAAAATGATAATACTTATATCAAAACCAGCAATTAAATCTTTTTAAGAAATATTTTTTGCTTATATTTGTGTCATCCAATTTGTGAAAATCAAAATAAATTTCTTTAATTAACATACTTATCGTATAATCAAAATGTTTATCAAGTCAAATGTCCCACGTGTCATAGGTCTGCATTTTGTATGTGTTACATTTCTATATTAATCGACTTTCTCGTCAGTTGGACAAAATAGCCACAAACTGCAACTTAAAGGAAGACAGCTGTATTCTGACTCACAGTTTCAGTGGATTCAATCCATCTTCAAGAAACACCAAGACAGAAATAGCAACGACAGTGACATGGCAGGGAAAGCTGTTCCATACCAAGAAGCATAGAGAGAAGAAATGGGAGTGGATATAAATTTTGTCAGTTAGATTTTCTTTGCTGGGACAGAATACTTAAAATCCATAATCTTTCCAACACATAAGGAAGACCATTGGAGAGAGTATGTCAAATTAATTAGTCCACTTCTTTTAATTTTAGCCTCCCATAAAGTCTTTTGAACATGAGCAAAATGTGAACATATTTTCTAATGTGGGGTAACCCATATGTCCTTTAGTCCAATTGTTAACATAGTCCTCATTCCCAGTGGAAACTCTGTGTGTACCCTTCCCTCTATGCATTCCTACCAATGGATGTTCTTCAGATATCTGACTAGGATCACCCATCAAGCTCATTTATCTCACTCTAAAATTTTTCCAAATGGCACTACCAAAGCTTTCTAAACTCTTTCTGCAAATCAGTTCCAAGCCACATAGTCAGGTACACTCACACCACTATTCTTACCCCTAGCAGTAATTTTCGAATTAGATTTATTATCACTTTCATAAAACACCTGAAAAATACAACTTAAAGGAGGAGACATTTATTTTGTCATATAGATTCAGTGGGTTCAGTCCATGGTAAACCGCTTCAAAGCAGAAAACAGAGAAGAGAATGACAGGGCAGGGAAAAGTTGCTCATCGCATGGTGACCAAGAGGCAGAGAGAAAAGGGAGGAGCCTGGCAGAAGATTACACTCTTACAAGTCACACCCCTGGTGACACACTCCTTCTAACCAGGAATCATCTTCAGTTGTGAAACTTCTGGGAAATAGAAAAGATCTGTACAATAACAATTCCCTTCCCTGTTTTACGTGAAATAAATAAACACACAAAAAACTACCAATATGCCAAGAACTCCAAAAGTTGGAATGGCTTTTTCAAAAGTAGGAATTTCCTCTGCAAAAAATATTTAATGAGTCACATTCATGCATCTTTTTTATTTTCCATTCACAATTTTTGCTTAAGACCTTTTAAAGATATTGGAAAAGGCATTTAGTATTATATGTGCTCTCTTTTTTTTTCCTATTTTCTTTTGCCCCTTTTCATTTCTTTTCTTCTTCTTCTTCTGTTTGTTCTCTCTGTTCTTTCCTGCCCTCTTTCTTGTCTTCTTATTTTCTGAATATATTTCCATGGATACTATATCAATATGCTATTTTAAATAAGATTAGGTTTTTTTTTTTCATTCTTGAATAATAAATGCATAAACCTTGCTTTCACTTAACACTATAAACTAGACTCAAGGCCTTTGCTTTACACTATAAAAAAAAAAAAAAAAAGTTTGGGCCTGGTGTCTCAGACCTGCATGTAACTCAGCGTTCCGAAAGATAGAGGAAGGAGCTCCGTAAGTTTGAGCCCAGCGTGGGCAGCCTTGTGACTTAGCAAGACCTTGCCCCAAAATGAAAAGTAAGAGCTGTCTGAGGATGTAGCTCTGTGCAAAGGCCATGGCTCAAACACATTACTGAAACATATGGAATATAATATGCAAATCAAGTCAAGCTCACAGTAAATTCCATTAAATGAGTCAATAATAAAAGCAATGTCCTTAAATTTTCTCAGGTAAACCAGAAAGTATTTTAAAAATGCTGCTTCACCCCTCCCCCCCCAAAAAAAAAAAAACTAGTTTATAATGGGTACTTGACCTGAGAAATGTATCTAAAAGTTTCTATTGTTTTTGCTTTTCTCAAAGGAAGATCAGAATTACATTTGATTTTGACATTTTTCCCAGAAAGAAAGGAGGTTATTTGATTGAGGTCTTTTTGGAAATTGAAACTATGTTTAAAGTGCCGTGCAACTCAGCTATTTAAAAGGTACATGGTATAAACTGCATTCATACTACATGGCAGTCAGGTAGAAGTCAAATTCAAGAACAGATAAAAACAGCAAATTCTCAAAATATGTTTGTGCATATGGAGTACTCAAGGTCTTAATGAGTTTGTATTTTGCATCTTATGTAAGCTCTGAGGTAAAGTTAAATTAGCAACATAAACAATTATATATAATGATTAATTATATTAAACTTTGAAAGTAAACACAGATCTTTAGTCTCTGAACATACTTTTTATTTTTGAGGTAGTTTTTATGATTAGCAGATTTTATCTTTAATTAATAAAGCTGAAGCGACGGATCTAAACTAACCACTCAGGACACTTTTATATCGGAATTTAATTCTTTTGGTAATATTTTGTAGAGTCAAAGTTTTGTTAAAGAATTATTAACACCATTTTCAGTTGAAAGCTATATGAAGCTGATTAGTAAATTTATGGATAGTTGTTAGAAATAAAACAGACATATTTTTACACATTGCCTATTCCCCAAAAACATTTTGCAAAATTGTACAATAAGACCACAACTAAGATATCAATATTGATATCAACTAGTCATATTCTCTGTATATCGAATTCTCTTAGTACTCATTTATATGTGTTTGTATGTAATCACTGTATTATTTTATAACCAGTGTACAGGTCTATGCATTCATAGCCATGTGGGGAAAAGAGGAAAATTAAACACTTCCCACATCAAAGGAATTTCTTAGGTTTTTTTCATCATCCATTCTTAATTTTTAACCTTTAGGCAGACCTATTTATAACAAAAATCCCGAACAAGCAAATGGTATAGGATACTAACATCAATTTAATAAATTATTTAAAATAATCAGAAGCTTTCATCATAGGAGGATGAAAACTGAATAATTTTTCTTAAGATTCATATAAGGACAAGATGTCTGCTTTTCCTGTGTTCAGTTAAAGAATACTGGAAATTAATATTCCATATTTATGTAATAAAACAAAAAACTCAGAGTAGAAAGAACAAAATATAAGTTATTAGCTATTATTTTATACTTTAAAAAGAAAATACTCCAAAATTTTCAATTACATCTTATAACTAGTAAATTAGTTCAATAGCATTGCAGAATATTAGTTAATTACACAAAACATTAATCACATTTCTATATGCTAACAATGTGGAAAAAATTAAAAACACATTACCAGATTCTATCTAGGGAAAACTACATAGAAAATATTTTAAACTTATTTAGGATCTTCTCACTGAAAATTAAAAATTGCAGATGAGAAAAAGCATACAACATTTGAGCAGTGGAGAAATATGTCATGTTTGCAAATTGAAAGTTTCAAGATAGAAAATGTAGGGGATGGGAGTGTTGCTCCAAGTTCAAAGAACTTGCCTAGCTGCTAGTGCAAAATCCCAGGTTAGATTCCCCAGCACCATATAAACCATGTGGGATTATGTGTGCCTGTAATTTCGTCACTGGATGACCCTCATTAGGGATGCTGAAGTAGGATATGATTGCTGTGAGTTCTGGTTCCGGGTCAGTCTGGGCTACATAGTGAGTGCAGGATCAGAGCATCTGATCACAGTGTGAGACACTGTCTCAAAGAAAACAAGAGAGAGAGAGAGAGAGAGAGAGAGAGAGAGAGAGAGAGAGAGAGAGAGAAGGAACGAAAGAAAGAAAACTTCAGATTGATCTACAGGTTTGAAGTAATTTTTTTCTGAATGCCAGCAAGTTTTCAACACATATTAGTAAGCTTATTCCAACATAAGGATAAGTCGATGGGATGACAATGATTTTGCCAAATTTAAAACTCATAAGGTATTACAGCTGAATTAAAAACTAATAAATTCATAAATGCTTCAAATGAAGCAATATCATTTATTTTTCTTCCTGTGTTGCACTGTTTCGTCTTTAATAATTACATTTTCTGCTGGCTACAGTATAAAAATGGCATATTTGACTTGTTTCAATCAACATGTAGTAGAGAATATAAACAACCTGAACAACTATACTTATGAGATATGAATTTAACTTGAGTGTGAAATGCCATAATATAATCACTAAGAAATTTCAGTGGATAAGTGGAAAAATGATATTATTTATGCATATTATATTTATATGAAGATAGTATTATATTTCTTTGAAACATACATTCTTTCAAAGTTCTTAGTAAAACATGGTTATAATATATTTAAATTGCATTTTAATTTGCCTTAGAACAAAAGAAGCATAGGATTTATAAAAGAAATTAAAGGTGATGAACTGGAATTCACAGTTTTTATTTGCAGTAAATATTTCCAGAACATGGAACACTACATCCTAAGAAATATTAAAATGACTGGATTGGTAATAGTCATTAATAAGCACGCCTTGCATAAACAAGTGCTTACTGAGTAGATAAAAATGAGCATAAGAAGATTAAAATCTGGGCATTCCAGAAGTGTGGATTCAGCCCTAACACTTTCACTTCTTAGTTGCACGCTCTTGGATGAGTTACGTGAGCATCATTGTTTAATCTGGAGATTAAATTAATAAAGCAATGACCGATTTTATTGGGAAAGAATGACATAATTTAGTGATCCTTTTGTCTCAGGGTCCCAATTATTTATCTCTGCAAATGGGTGCTCACACATCTGTATGAGCAATGTGTTTACAATTCTTTGTGTATTATCTGCTACACAGTAAATGGTAAATAACATGTTGGTGTTAGGGTGATATATATTATATGACAACAGTGTTCATGTTTTTATTTGTGTTAGGGTTTTAGTTTCACTTGTGGGATGAGTTAATATATTTAGAGGTAGAATTAAATTTAAGTTAAATAGATGGCTTTTGGAATTCTATTAAGGCCTTGATATCCAGTGACTATGAGGTAAAAGCAACAATGACACTTTCTCGAGAATGAGTTTAGTTGAAAAGCATTAAACAAAGACTCAGGGAGTAGGAGTTTTTATTCTCAGCCTAACTGCCCAAACATTGTCTCAATGTTACATCATCACTCTGCTCTCAGCTTTAGCATCTTAAAAAATGGAGTACAAACGCAATGTTGTGTTTTGCAAACTCAGAGTTGTGGAGATGAGCAAAGGCAGAAATGAATTCATGCTTGTGAATTTTATTTACTACGAAGCAGAATTTATAAAGGGTGAGTCATGCTGAGTAATTGCATGAACAACTTAAACAGCTAACATTCGGAATGCCTAAGCAATCTCTCTTACAGGAAGTTTAGTTAGGTGTGCATCTGGAGACCAGATGAGGCACAGACAACATTAAAAGCACTAAGCATATGTATTAAAAAGTTTTGGTTAGGAAGATCAGAAACTGTACAGTTGCTGTACTGTAAAGCTGCTGGTAAAACTGTGTTATGGACCAAGCATAGTAAATTGTGAGGACCAAAATAGTGTCTTTAAGATTAAAAGTCCAGGTCCTTCTGGTGGTGGTCAATAAAAGATCATTCACCTTAGATAAGAGAGGCATTTTGAATACAGATCTCAAAACACTTGTCTTTTTATACTCAATTAGATAAACTGTAGTTGGTGTAAACGGGAAAATGGTTGTATATATGATTTTATCCATATATCTTTTGTTATTAATACTTAAAGCAAGTGGTAAACATATATTTTAACTTAGAAAATAAAGAAACTTGATGATTATTTAGACTTGTTACAAAGAAGATTCTAACATGCTCATGGAATAAATTTACATATATTACATATTGATGTGATACATTTGTGCTTCTGCTTCTACACATTTCAGAAGATAACTTTCCCAAATTCTGTTATAAATTATAATACATTTCCAATAAATACAACCCACTGTCAAAAGACAGTCATTTAAGTGTATTTAATATTAACTGAATTAAGTCACTCCACTGTGGATCATGATTTTTTTTTGTTTAATTGTAAACAAGACAGAAAATAGAAAAATGAAGTTTATAGATTGTGAGTGGAAAAAGTGTTGATTGCTTTCTTTATTGTTACTCATTTCACAAATATGGAATTTCACTCTATTAATATGTCACTAATATCTGTACTTTATGAGATATATAGTTTAGTTAAAGCCCTATACATTTCATACGAAATAATAATGTTGAGTTTCCTTCCAATTTAAATAATTTCTGACTTTTCATACAATGACGTATTTTAATTTAAAAAGATCACAAAGTATCAGACCAATATGACATTAACCTGAAAGCATACTAAAATATGAGTCTCAAACTTTAAAGATGTTCCTTAAGCATATAAGTTACTGGTGGTTAAAAAAAGAATATTAAGTAAATCACACAGTTTTCTAGTTTAAATTGAGTTTAAAATTTTGTTTATATTTATTCAGAGATGAATTCAGATTGCCCAAACATGAGTAACACAATTCCTAACTTAGAAACAAGTGAACTACAACACAAAACTTTAAGATCTCATGATGTTACTTAAATAAACATATTTTCAGTATTTATTATTACAACATAAGTAAACCATGAAAAATTATATTTCCCATTATTAGAACACTCATAAAGAGCAGAAGAAGGGCAGAAGAAAAGAGAGGAAGAGACAGAAGCAGTCAAACCTAGAGGAAAAATGCCCTTAGGCTAATGTATGCATCGGTATTAATATTTTTGAGTAGTAAAAAATATTAAGGCACTCTCGCATTGTAAAGGTAGGAAGGTAAATTATTTTTTTCAAAAACAAGTATTAAAATTCATCTCTTATTTAGAAAATAATATACAACACTTATGCTTGTCATAAACTTAAATGGTATAAAATCAATATTTAAAATATAAAATCTCAAACATTGAGATTACTATTTAGAGACAATAACCTCTATTGCACATGAAGCTTTCCACAAACATCTATGTCATATTTAGTTTTTTTCCTTCTATTTCTGTACAGTGCAGCAAGCCAAAAATGATGTATTTATGACATCATATACATTTAGTAGACTTGGATGATGCCATATCTTGTATGTATTAATAAATAAAATAATGCCCTATTAATTGTAACAAAGGATACTTGAAGCTTTCAAACAAAAGTATGGAAAGTATACAACTTATGAGAAAAATATCCAAATGTATGAGCTTCACCATCTGTGTGTATTTCTGAAAAATTTACTCCAGAGAAAATTGCCAGAAGTCACGTTGCAAGAGCTTAGACATGTCAATTACAGCTGTCAGGAACCCAACGCAGGGAAGCAGCACATTTACTTTACAGGGTGTGCTGATTCACAGATTTACCAGTAAAAATTTTATAAGGGCAAGGCAGCTTGGACTGAGTGTCCGTGGAAAGGTTATTCTCCAAGGGCTTCTGAAAATACTGACTTTCTCATCCTTCTTGTAATTTATACAAAGTGCAGTTTTAATATAAGAAGAAAGATTGAGCTACGAGTCCACAAGAAAACCTTGAATGTCTAATAAAATTTAACAAAAATCTCATTCTTTTCTTACAGACATATAAACATTGTGATGGCAAGGTTTCTATTTAGAGTAACCTTTTCTACAGTAATAGTTTCTAAACAAATGGGTGAATTCTTATTTAATCAGTTTAAGTTTTATTTTATTAACTTTGTGTCCTTCTTAACCAGAAAATAAAAAAAGAAAAATATTTTAAAAATTTAATCAACATATTGTATTCCATACATGAAAAAAATTAGAAAGTTCTGAAGTTAAGAGTTTAGTAAATGAAGAACCAATGGAGACGACATGAGTGGTATTCTGTAATAAGCAGGGATTCGGTTTGTGCTATAAGATTTCATACAAGCTCCTACAAAATATATGTTAAACAGATGAATTCATTTAAATCTAATTTTTCTCCTCCAAATAACTAGCATTAAATTTCAGATCTTTTGACAGAAATACTTTCTTTGTGGTTCCTAAGCTCCTGAATGGGGGGGGGGGCGGAGAAAGAAAAAGAAATTTTCTCAACAGAAGAGAGCAATGAGAGTTGGATGGCTACATGTCTACCCTGAAAGGTTCGTTGTATCTGTCTGGAAGCACAAAGGTTCAGCTCCCCATGATCCTCACAGTAGGGATAATGGCACGTGCCCTTGCTCTCTGGCACTGCTATTAAATCGGTGTTTGCCCATATTGAAAAGTCACAATATTTAACCATGTTCCTTTGAGATCTACATCCATGGGTTGCATGTATTTCAACTCACCTTGTAAAATAAAATATCGATCAATCTAGGATATAGATTGTCATTAAAGTTTTTTTGTTTTGTTAGTAGAAATAAGAAACTTGTGATGATAATGAAACTTTCTCCAGAGGAAAGGGTAGGAACATTCGTATAAAAAAAAGCATATATAATCGTGTTCTTTGTTCAAAGGAGAGGCATGTTTAATTGTCATTATGAAATTTTCAGTTTCCTAAATTTGCAATCTGAAATGCAATCTACTCTATTCAGACTTCTAACCCTTCCCATTGACGGTGCTACTATAAACTTGAGTGCCAGAATTTCTGGCATACTAGGATATTCTCATGATGCCTCTTGACTCATGACTATGCTCTGCTGCTGGAGCCAATTTTTTTATGCAAGCATTCCAGGAACTGCAGAAGGAACTGTACAATGTAAAGTTGGGTTCTATGTTTACCCTTCTTGGTTCTTAAGGAATGGGAGTAAAAAGACAGGTATAAGCCAGAAATAAAAGATGAATAATAAAGTCATATTATTTTATCTTACCTGACTTACATTAGCTTGACCTAAAAGTTAGTTCTGTCGATGTTGTGCTGTTAGTTGTGAATAAACATAAAATCACAAAAACATTGCTTTTCCTGGCCTGCATATAATGGATAGGTGTGTTTTTTTTTAACTTTACATACACTTTACGTACTCAAAATTCATGTTCTCCTTTTTCACTAAATATGATGGTCTCAAATTGTATCCATTTACCTACAAAAGACTCAAATTTATCTGTCTTTATGAAAGAGTATTACTCCTTTAAAAAATGCATTTTCTGTGTGTATTTTTTGAAATAGGGTCCAGTTCTGTAGTTGAGGCTGGGCCTAAAGTGAATATGCAGCCCGATCTGGCCTTAAACTTGTAGTGATTCTTCTGCCTAAGCCTTTCCAGGGATTACAGCAAGCGCAACTGTGCCTGGCTTTAAAAATATTTAGTTTTCTAATTTGAGTGTGGTGGCATACACCTGTGTTTCCAGAACTATGGAAGCTGAGGCAGGAGCAGCATCCTTGACTTTGAGGCCAGCCAGGGCTAAATAGTGATTTCACGACCATCTTGGAAGAGAGTGAAACTCTACCTCAAAAAATAGATAGATAGATAGATATAGATATACATAGATATATTATTGTAAATTTCTCTCTTAAGAATGGATTTTAAAGTTTATTTGATGCCTGCCCAGTGTTTATAAAAACTACATTTTCTGTCCTAAAATTATTTCAGTGAATAATAAAAGGTATATTCTAACAATAAAACCATCAAACTATGTTACATATATATATATATATATATATATATATATATATATATATATATAATATGTTTTTATATATGTGTGACAATATTTATGGTACAAAATAACTCATGCAAAAATAAGTGTTAGCCAGATAGAGAGGCTAACACTATTCATTAAAACATATACTTTTATTATAGAATATTATTGTTTATCTAGTACAATTATACAGATTTTCAATGTTTAGCAATACAGTATCTTGATAGTGTAGTAATTTTTTGCCTCTTAGTTGTATTTTCCACAATTACATTAATATGGAATTTTTCAATATTTTTAAAATGTAGAATATATTTAATAGTTATATATCTTTATTCCAAAATTAATGTCATCATATTATTATTATTATTGATCTTAGTTTCCTTCTATTTGTGTTTTTATTAACTTTTCCTAGATTATTGTTTTATTAAGTATGCATTTCTATTAACATAATCATGAACAATTCCATGTGCTTCTCTCAATTATAATATGAATATAATCAAAACTTTAAAAATATTTTTGGCAAATATGTATTTATATTTGTATTCAAATAATCTAAGCCAAAATTGATGTAGACAATCATTGATTTCCCCAAACCATACAATTCTAATGTGTTACAGAATTTAGAATTTATGTGTATAATAAAATAAAATAAAATAATATCATCCAAGAAAATAATAAGTATTTTTTTCTTTTTATTTCAGTTTTCATTTTCTTTTCTTTCTTTTTTTTTTAAGACAGGGTTTCCCTCTGTGATCTAGGCTGGTCCTGAATTCACTTCAGAGCCCAGGCTGGCCTTGGACTCAAGCAATCCTTCAGTCTCAGCCTCCAGAGTGCTGGGACTACAGCCGTGCGCCACCACGCCCAGCTTATATGGTGTTGGGGAATCGAACTCGGGCACTTAGCGATTGGCTTAGCACTTCCTCAAGCACTTTAACCGCTGAGCCATTCCTCCAGCTTCAGTTTTCTATTTTGCTGCTATGGATAGTCTAGGTTAATTTCCTTATGCTGCCAGGTATTTTCTAGTCTACTCAATTCTAATTTTTAAATCTTTAATTTTAATTTTCTCATTTCCATCAGTTCTGTCTGTCTTATGCTAAGGTTCATTTTTCATAGCGTCTGGGGGATGCGTTCAATACCGTGACTGGCTGGCTGCTTGCTCCTCTTCCATTGACCGTCGTTTCTCTGAGTTTTTGTATGTCTGTTTTACTGCCTGGCTTCAAAGAAGACATTATATTACGGGAAACTTTACTTCATACTTTATTCGGTCTCATATTTCATGGTTCAAGTTTTGCTTGTTCCTTATTATTTTTTTCAGTGCAGTTTGTTCACAATTGCCATTATTTTTAATCCTACTTTGTCTTTCATTTTTTTAGAGAGTAGATTTGAAAAGGTGTTGGATTGTTTCCTCTCTTATCATCGACTATTGAAAAGTCCCAGTTTCTCCAGTCGTTAGCCGCATTGTGTATTTAGTTTGGTTTTACGGTGGTGGAACCTTTACCTGTGGAGGTAAACAATATGAGTTTTCCTCGTTTTAAAAAATATATATGTTTATGTTTTACAAGCTAACATCTGGATATATACGTACATAATTGATGAACACTGTAGTCAAGCAAATCAACATACACATCACTTCACACCAGTAACCTTTTCTCTGTGTGTGGCTAATATATTCAAAATCTACTCCTACCAGATTTTTACTGTATTATTTAATGCTATAAACTCTTGGAGTCATACTGTATATGCCTCGATGAATTTCTTCTGTGCTACTAATAATTCATCTGCCACCGACCCACTTCCCTACCACTCTACTGGCTTCAGTAAACACCTTCCTATGCTCTGTTCACATTTATTTGATAATTTCTTTTTTGTGTATTTGGTTTTGTTTCTTATTGAGATGCTACATAAGAGTGAGATCATACAACATTTTTTTTCTGTGTCTAACTTATTTCACTTGGTACAATTTTCTTCTAAGCTCCTCTTTGTTACCATAAAAGTGAGAATGTTTTTCTCTTTTAAGGCTGGATAATACTGCTGTGTAGTTAGGTATGTGCATGTATGCGTGTTATCAATATCTTTATATATTTTTCTGTTTATGAATTCTCTTAGACTGTCTTCATGTATTGATAATTTTGAATAATGCTGCGCTATGCATGTGAAATTAGGTATCTTTGATAAATGACAATATTATTTTCTTTGGGTGCATACTCACAAGAGAGACATCTGATTCACACAGAAGTTCTGTTTCTAATACTTTAGGAACCTCTACGTTGTTTTCCACATGAGTTGCACTGATGTATATTTCTACCAGAAACAAAGATATGTTCCTTTCTCTCCATTCCCCTGGCAACCCTTGTCACTATTGTTTTGTTAATAATCTTCATTCAAACTCTCTTGTGGTTTGCATACACATTTCCTGGACAATGTCTCATTTTGTTTTTCTATTCAGAGAATCTCTTTTTCTCTGATGAAGAAGGACAGAACGCTTCCTGTGATGTTCTTTATTTGGCTCAATGGGATAGAGCTTACTGCGGACCCTGGCACGAACAACGTTTGCTTACCATTATTCATGCTCCTCTGTAATGCCCTTCTTTTGAATCTGGTCTGGTGTTGCTTAAACCAGTGTAAAAAAAACAGAAGTAGCAAAATGAAAATTCTAGGCTCAAGGCTTAACAACTCCTGGCAACTCTTCCTTTGGGTTCTTAAAATCTGGGTATCTTGTCAGCATTCTTGTTATTCTAAGGACATCCTTTTTTAAAAAGAAGCTCTAACAGCCATGTGAAGAGCCCAGGTACAATCAAGGCTTTGGCAGCATAACACACCAGACAGGTAGAATAGGCTAGAAGGAGTAATGGAAGCAATGAGAAGAGAGACCATATATAGTTGGTAGTCAATTCACTTGAGTTTGGAATATTTCAAGACAAACATACTTTTAATTTTATTAGTATAAATAAGACAGATTTCTTTATATCCCTTGTGTAATTTATGCATGGTAAAAAAGTTTTTTTAAAACAAATCCCTAATCCCTTTACCTCACCCCAGCTGTTAGGTGACTAGGGATCTAGAAATGCAGATGTTTGTTTGTATACACTACTGCAACCTTGCGCCAATTTTATTTGTATGCATTCCTGTATTAGTACAGTCTTAACAAATTTTCCTTGATAAATTTTTATGCAGATATTACAGCACATTTTTTCGACCACATGTTGGAACATTTGTGCACAAAAAAAATCCCATCTTTATGTTTGAAATTTATGGGAACACAATTAAAATGAGAGGGGTCCAAAGGTATCAAGATAATTACATTTTTCTAATCTTACTAAACAAGATAAATTACCTGCAGGCCCTCTTATAAAAGATGAAATCTTCATAATAAGTGAATTAATCAAGCAGCAGCTTGCTACTGCACTTGCATTTATAACAGAAATGATTCAAAGACTTATTTTATGGGGAAATTAATGGAAACAGGCTTTTCATTCTTCTGCACCAATTGAAAACCTCAGCAACCAGCTGCCCACTTGTCAAGAAAACAGAAAGAAGCTGGAAACAAAGATAAATAAAAACACCTTTTTCCTGGCACTTTTGAAGAGAAAAAGGAGCTCTCATTTACAGCAGCCATCTGTTTGTTATTTAATATGGGTGAATTACATGCTGTAATGAGTTTGTTTCTGCATCACTCAGTGCAGTGGAACACAAGTTCACTCTCATAATGTGCAGCAGTTTTTAAAAGCTAATCATTTAATTGGACACAATCGTCAATGACAAATGGAGATGTAAAAACTCAGCCAGCTGTAGAGTGAATATGTAATCATTGTGAAATCATATTATTTTACACGCTTCAAGACTTCTTAATAGTATCTGATGTTGGTCATCACCGCAGACTCTGAAGAATTGAAGAAACATGGTGAAAAAAAAAGCCTTTCCAAACGGCTTTAGGTAATTGGTCCGTATCAGTGCCTGTGTAGAACTACCATTTGACTTAGGTATGTGAAGTCTGCCTGAAGTGTTTATTACTGTTATAATTTTGAAATTGATTTTCGTATATTTTCCATATATCCTTTGGGTAAGCAGAGAAGAGTTACCATTAAGAAGCAGTTCGGATGAATTTTACTTGAATCTATGTTAGCGATTTGTACTGGTTGGTTACGTTTGTACACGGCATCCGGAACAGGTAAACAAAGGGACCTGGAGCACTGAATGACACCTGAGTGACGTTTTTGAACACAGTCTCTCTTGTTCGTCCATTCTCTCTCAATCTCTCAGTCTCTTAGTCTTTCTCTGTCTCTCTCTCCTTCACAAAACCAAAGTCGAATGTATATACCTGATATATTACAGACACTAGTAATAGGATGCTGCTCTCATCTTTCCCTAACCGAAGGATAAAAATCCCCATCACAATGAATTCACCCTTTGTATTCTCTGCAAGACTTTAGGCTTATTAGAGAGTGTGCACAATAGAAGTCAGTTTCTAATTTCTACACAACCTGAAGAAATGAAAATAGAAATGAACCTATTGAATAGGTTGTTTTCTAATTAATGACACAACTTTTGTATGCATTCTATGTTGCATGACTTCAGGGGACTGTACAATTATTCACACACATCATTATTGTCTTTCTAACAATGTTTGACAGTGGAAAATTCTAGTGACTAAAACAGGCAATACATAGCCAGTTTGTATCAAACATCTACTGAATTATAGACATGCTCCATTTACTATTAGACCTACAAAGCACAATTTAGAAGGGCAGATAAGAGGTATCTCTTATTTGAGAATTCACTCCTTTCTGAAGCAATGTATCAACCTTTATTATTTCATGCCAATAAAAACAAAATGTCATGTCCCACGTAAGAACACGTATTAAAAACATTAACTTTAATTTCTTACATAATGTTTTGTTGGTCTAACTATGGTTATAATTATATTTGTTCCCTCTTACTTCAAAACCAAAGTATTATTTTTGGTGTGGAAATCCTTAAAGAAAAATGTACACAATGTTACTGCTTAGTTTTTCTGCTGCCATTTTTACCAGACTTCCACTATGGTGACTCCTTAATAATTGATATTTAAGCAAACATATAGTTTGTTAAAAAGAGAAGGAATAAGCTTTAAACTATTTCAAAGAATAAACACGTTTTAATATTTTTCTTACTTTACTGTTGTTACATAGCCATTTTTGACATTTAAAACAAAAGACAATATTAAAAATATGTCTATGACCAGAAGAAGAGTATATATCAACAAAAAGAAAGGAACAGATGTTTAGAAGAAAAAAACAAAAAAAGCACCTTGAAAATGCTATAGTAATCTCCTGGAAATGAGATAAAGACAGATGCCTTATGAATTAAGAAAACAGTTCAACTGTCTGGGACAAGAACATTCTGAAAGAACCCAACTGTCACATTGTGTCTAGTAAATGATTAACAGAAAGGCAAACCGAGTAAACCAAGATGTGAAATACTATATGAATGCACGGAAATTAGAAGGTAGGACTACAAGTAAATCCACAACTATAATTAGCTACATAATCATCTTGGGTAAACTGCATCTAATCACAACGCTTGAGTTCTGATATGTGGGTGTATTCTGATAGGAAGAAATGATTGCACACCAGACAAATTTTGGACCAGAGACCACAATCCTAACACTGCTTGGCATGGTTATATGTGTTGAAATGAGAATTATTCACAGGAGACAGTGCTGCATCTTTTTTTTTTCTTTTCTTAGATTTATTCTCAGAATTTCTCCTAGTGCTGGGAATTAAAGAGGTACTCCAAAGAGAATAGTTTAAAACAGAGCCCTCTAACTTGAATCCTAGTGTTCCAGTACAGAAGAGAAAGAGAATGGTGATGTGAACCTCCATGAACACTGAGAAGGTGCATGCGGTCACCAACAGCTGAAAGCAGGAAGCATTGAATAGCTGCGATCGCAACATAAGGTCTTTCAATTTATGTACGACTTTCCACAATGTAAACCTTCCATACAGCCTGAATTGCATATTGACTCTTCTTTACAGACATCTTTTATTTCAGCTGAAGGGGAATAGGATGACATAGTTAACATTTGAGACTCTACACTCAAATGCAAACATTTCTGTGTTTTGTAAAATGTTGAATTCAATTTCTCCAAATCCAGGTTCATACGTGATCCCTTCTATTGATCTGTTCTTCTTGGTCTGGTAATAATACTGCCGTCATGAATTACCAAAGAGCTTGCAGTCTGGATCACTTATGGAAATTCTAATTTATTTAGGAACATACTTGGTTTGGCCTAGAGTTTTCAAAGGCAAGTGTTCAATAATTATATAATTTGGGGATTGTTAGAAATTTTAGGAGGAGAAACTTAGACACTCATGATCTTGTAATTGTGTTCCTACACTTACGTTAACATTTCCAGTGAGGTTACATCTAAAGTTTCATCATTGTCTGCAACTTCCTGGACTTTCTTAGACCTAATTACTCTCCCTATTCTGCCCTTTGGTGTGTTGAAACCCACAGTGATTGCTTTTGATTTATTTGTTAGTTAGTTTGTTTCTTTTTTTTATGACAGAGCTCAGATTCTGTTTGAGTTAGAAAATTTATTTTATTATTTTTTGAACTGTTAACGTGTCGCCCAGAGACTAAAACATAATAATGACTAAATAGTGCTCATTAAACTGAATTTCCAACAGGCAGAGTTTGGTTACTATGTTTCCCTTTGTATTGTGTCTTACAGAGTTTAGTACATTGCAGATGCTTGATACTCATGGAATTAACGGTTATTTAAAAGGATTTCAAAGAATATGTAGCTGTTACCAAGAAGCATTGGAAACAGAAGAAATTCATTCCAGGTCTCTTTTACCTTTAAATCAAATTTCAGATTTTGAAAACTATGGAAAATCTGCTTCAAAAGCTAATTTTATTGTTCCCCATACAGGTGAAAGTTAAAAAAAATAGAACAAAAAAGGTAATTTTACACTGGAGGAAATTGTGAGCAGATTGCTGAGATCAGTTGTCTGAAGTCATCCAGCCAGATAACCCTGCATCCTGGGCAATGTGTAATCTACATCAAATGGGCCTGAGACCTTAATTTCATAGGTCTCAGCAAATGCTATGATTTTATCAGCATTGAGGAAATTAAAACAAATAAGAAAAAGTGTTTGCCAAAAGTCATCATATGCAATATGAGACAATATAGCAAAAAAAAAAAAAAAAAAAAAAGAATTTAACTCCCAGGTAACTCTAAAATACTCAGATTATAATTATATTGTCATGCATTCTTATAGTTATGTGGGATAAAAAAAAATCCCAAGATCTACCAATCAGCTGAGAACAATGGTGCATGATTGTAATCTGGGTCTGTGTAGAGCTGAGGCTGAAGTGTTGTTTGAGCCAAACCCAGGGAATTTAGGAACACAGTGAGACCTTGTCTTAAAAATAATAATAATAAAGGATTGAAGATATAGCTCAAGAGAAAGCCCTGAGTTCAACCTTCAGTATCATAAAGAAAAATAAACATTAAATGATCATAAGAACAATAAGGTTACTGCTAAGTATTACATATAAGTTGTAGTTTAGTTATATTCTTACTAAGAAAACAATGTAAATGTAAATGCATATTTTATATAAATCTACATAAAGTAAATAAAACCTTAAGGTAATTTTATTTTGAAACATTTGTCAAATAGTTGCTTTATTATTATTTTTTACAAATTATTATTACATTTAATTTTCCATATTATAGAAATAATTGAAAGCTTTGTTTAACATTTTATCATTGTTGTATCAAGGTAGACTTTTCCCATAAATGTATACTCTAAAAGAAATAAGAAACTAACAGAGATCCTGTATGAAACACTTTGTATAAAATGTAAAAATATTATAAAAGAGGGGCAAAATACTTTTCGATAAAAATATAGTGACATTAGAATTGTTAAGCATGACAACATCAATATTTATAAATACACATAATGCACAAGTATATAATTACTCTGGTGGATTTTATGATTTTTTTCCAATTTCTTTCCAACAAAGCTCATAAAGTATAGCGTTTATCTCAGAAGTGCATGGATGGGCCTCTGCTGTAAGTAGTAGTCTGGAGTTTCGCAGATATCTCAGCTGCTCTGTTAACCATTGAAAGGACAACAATGTGCCCTAAATCAAGGAGTCCTGGAGGTATTCAGCAGGAACCTCTGATCCTTGAGTTATCTTTGAAGAACTCATACTGTTGACAACCCTTTGAAAAATGGTGTAAATCAGTTGCACATTTTCTATCTTATTGCATATGCAAATAAAATACCATTATCTGGAATTTATTTAAATTTATAAGCAAGATAAAGAATATTCTATGAAATACAGGGTTCAACTATTTTCCTTCACTTGGATATTTGAGATTGTGCTCTTTGTAACACATTAACATTAAAGAAATTTTACTACTAATTTTAAATTTGGAAGTTTTGAAGGATACATAAAGCAGTGAAAAATGTAAAAACTTTAAACAGAGTTACATCACAAGGAGATGGAATGTCACTCGACCGGGAAATATCAGATATGTTTGCCCCTGAATGAACATCCTGTGAAGATCAAAGAACTTATAGATGAAATTGTCACTATTCTGAAGGTGAGAAACTACTTTTTAAATAGCAAAAGTATTACAAGAATTTTCAAATACATAAAGTGGCAAAAGGGGAGTCAGAGGGAAGTGATTAAGTAAAGAACATTTTACATTATCGCTTGCAACCGGTATAGAACAAAGTGGAGCTTTGTGTAAAAGCCCAGCTTCAACTATTTACATATTTTATTCCACATATGTTTAAACAGTGCAAAGTGTTATTAGTTAATATTTTTGAGATAATAGAAAGATATCCATTTTCTCCATTGCCAAAATAAAAATGTTCACGCAGCTCTAAGAATCACAAATAGCATTTTCAATAGACAAAGAGCTCTATTTGCCCAATGGATTGCATTGTAAATAAAGTTTCAACAATTGCTAGCTCTTTTAACTGACTTCCATTATGTGATAGGTAGGAAGAAACTTAACACCTGTCAGTCAGTGACTTGGAGTTGCATAGATAGCAAAGAAATTGACCAGTTTCACCTAAATTCAAACAAATAGGAAATTCTTCAGAGGGAGAATTATTTCTTTTATGGAGGATTATAAAATCATTTATCATAATGTCTAGATATTTTCTTACGAATATTGCAACTCATCCATTCAACTGTCGTGGAGGCTGTGGCACCTTTACTTCTAATTTAAGTGAGTAAGAATTAAATGGGTGGCTATGATGTCTGAGTTAGGAAAGAAAGCAGTATGTATAATACATTTGCTGCAGACAAGAGATGTTAGGCAATTCAGAACTACACTGTGTAACTGACGTTACATACTTTTTTCTAAATACTATTTTTTCAGATAATTTTTTAACATTATTCCTCTGGATACTGGAGTGTTTTGCCTCCAATAATTACTGAGTGTAAAGAAATATATTGACTAATACTATATGAGCATTCTTAATTTTCTCAAAAATGCAGAATAATGAATGAATTAAAGCATATGAGTTCTTTCTTTTACAGTAACTCTCTAGTTTTTTAAAGCTTCCTTTTCAGATTTAGAATAATTTTCTTAAAATTCTATAAAAAATGTTATAAGCATGCAATATTTAATTTATAAGCTTTTGTTTTATGATTAGAGTTTTATTCATTCTCATAATATTTTATTTAACGATTATCTCAAGTGATTTGTACATTTAGAGAAAATTTTGTCAGTTCTCATATCACAGAAACTTAAAGCTTTTTAAATATGAAATGTAAGTAAAAAGAAATTTACTTAAGTAACTTAAAATTTTTACAAATAAAAATAGAATAAATACATTTTAAAATGTGTGATCTAATTCAGCCATATTAGGTAAGTAAACCTAAGTAAGTCATTTTCATATGTGAAATGACAGAAATTAGGACATTATTGTGAGAGGTAAATGAGATGATAAATTTGAATAATTTATCTAATAGATTATAGCCTAAAACTTTAGTCAAATGAGTGTAGTACACTACTGAAAAGCATAAGCTTATTCATGTTTTGACCTTTATCTTAGGAATGACATAAGCTATAGGATTTGCGTAGATAGTAAGTGTACTAACATTAATGGAACCACAGTGTGCGTGGTAATTGTTCAACAAAACTATGTATTAAAAAGTAAAGTTATAGGCACTCAAACACAACTTTTAACAATTCTTTTCAAAAAAGTTAAGAGCATCATATAACAGAGATATCTTCATAGCCCTGTTTATAGAAGCTAGACTCATAATGGCTAAATCATAAAAGACCACAAAATGTTGATCAACATGGGAACATGCGTAAGGAATATGACATGTGTGTGTGTGTGTGTGTGTGCGTGTGTGTGTGTGTGTCTGTAAGTGTGTGTATCTATGTGCACAACCAGAGCACTACTCTGCTGTAAAGAAGGATAAATATGAAATATCTGTAGAAAAATGGATGCACTTTCTTGAGACCATTGTGCTTAGTGAAGTGAATCAGACCCATGAAATTAAGTATCACTTTGCTTCTCTAAAATAAGAAGACACAAAATATAAATAAGCAAAAGAAGCCCCACATGAGATAGAGCAAGAAGAGGGGAGATAAATTTGTGGAAAGGGAGAGGACCATCTGAGAGGGGGTGAGAAGGTGGGAAGGGGGAGGGAAGTGACTGCAAGTTGATTCAACATGTATGTGCAACAATTTTTCAACTTTAATGTAGCTACTATGAATTGCAAATGTATAGAAATAAAAACTCAAACAAAATAGAAAAGATATGACCAAAAATATGGTAATTTAAGAGAAAAGAATAACTGAAAATGACCCATTCCCATGAACTCTGCCTCAGAACACTTGCCCTAGCTTCTGACATGATTCTATCGTCCCTCTTGCCTCTTCCTGAAGCAGCTTGAAGTCATCATTCATGACTCTCTCTAGTTGTGCTGTTGTGGCTACCGGGATGTCCTGAATTGACTCAAAGTGTGCACATTTCATGCTCTTTTTGGATGTGGGGAATGAGCCAGAGGTGGCATAATGCCAGATTCTGTATAGAAGATGGTTGAAGACACACTCCAATGTTGCCATGGGTCTGCTTCTGTGTTGGTGGCACTGAGCAGAAGCGTGCAGGTACTGACCACTTCCTCCAGAGGATTTCCAGAACGAGTTAGTGGGATGGATGTGTTGGAAATAGGGTGAAGGGTTTGGAAGGGGACTCATGACAATGTGCCTTACTGTAATAAAGCTTTATGTTCAACCATTCACTTTATAGTTTGATCGTACCTTGTACAATGTTTTACAAGCTGTACGCTTTAGCTTTCACTTTTTCTTTTCAACATTTTCAATTTAGATTAAGTAAAAGACAAAAGCAAAATTTAGAATAAGCGTTATTTGACTAGATGGCAAACTTGCAGACCGAAGATCCATTTTACTGGAGTAATTTGCCTGGGAATGGCCACGTCGTGTTCTCAAATACGGAAGCAACCCAGGCAGTGGTAAAGAATGTCTGAATGAGCGAGGCTCTAATTCGGTATCTTATATATTTGTGGTATATTTTTAATTCAGTTGTTGTTGAATAATTACTAATTGTGCTTCTACCACATTGTTTCCTCTAGGTTAAAAAAGAAAGATACGTCAATATTTAATGTTTACTTTAAAAAATACAGTCATACATTAGAACTATCAAAATGAGGAAACATTTCTCCACTCAGCACATGCACATAGAGACGAATACACATTATTGTGAGTTGTATAAAGTTTCTGGTGGAAAAATCTTAGAAAAATGGTGACTTGGGACATTTTAGAAGCTATTCTGAGATAGTAATATTTATTTTAATACTAAACATAATTAAAAAACATTGCAAGAGAAATAAGAATGTATCATATTCATAGACTACAATTTGTGAGAATGCGTGATTAAAAGTAATTCAGTGTAGCTAGTTTATTAGTAGTGGTTTAAATTATCACAATGAAATATGGTGGTTGCCAGGAAATAATCCATCTTTAAACCATGGAATAGCCACAGGTTAGTCTTCACGATTAAAGAAAATGAGGAACTAAATAGATAAAAGTTTTAAACGAGGGAGTGATTATGTTTTTTGCTATTGCTAATAATTGTGCTATAAATTTGTGGACAAATATCTAAATAGTATTCATAATAATAAAACATAGTAGAAAATAATCAAAGACAGGTGCATAACATGCCATGGTATTCATTTATTATTACAATGTACCGATTCCCTCACTACAGTCTATGTCAAGATCTGTTATCAAAATAAAAGTCAATGAAAAGAAAAACACCATCTCATATGTATTGAAATACATGAATATTATTTTGTTATGCTTTATTTATTCAGAATTCTTTTTTCTTTTATGTATGACTTATTGTATGTTAATCTCTTACTTTACTACAGTATATAATGTTATGTCACAGAGATAATCACAAATTGAGTCTCAGAACTTGAAAAAAAGGCAAAGTAGATGTTGGGAGATTTTACTTATCTTTATTATTATTTTAAGTAGATCAGCCTCCCTATTATGTCCACCAGCACAGACATTTCTAAGAGCACTTGTAGGATGAGTACTAAGGATTAGTCTTAATCTGGGTCCTAACCTGAGAATCGCAACAGAGTTTTGTTAATTTATTATGAGCTATAATGACCTCTCTTTTCTTCATCTTTGCATTTTAAAATCCTTAAGACAATAATCTTAGAATGGTCAAACTAGTGAAACATACCAGAAATAATACTTTGCTTGATTGAGTGAATAACCAAAACATACATAGGCCAAGAGTAGGGAATTGAGGTACGTGAAGCATTTCAAGTCATGCCATACTAACCAACGAATAAGTATTAAAAGTACTATTGGATTTTATTAAACAAAACAAGACACTTGCAAAAGTGGAAGGGTAGCAACTAATAATGAGATCAATGGAATAGTTTTAATCTGAGACTTCTCAATGCTGACTAGAGTGTCTTTTCGCTCTCAATATTTTATATTTTATATTATCAATTTTTTAGTACAATTAAAGCTTGGTAAAAACAGGAGAGACCCTTTGTGAAGAAAAGTAGGCTTCTGGTATTCTAAACAATTACGGAGACACACAAAACTCTCCAAATATCATCATAATTTCAAAGTCTTAATGTTTGCAACATTTTCAGTTTTTTCAAGTTTTCCCATCTCTGTATTTTTCTCTCATTAAATAGATACATAAAAGCATCTTGCACATTAATAGGAAACCATATTGTGGTCCAAATCTTGCAATCATAGTATAATGTTTGGTTAATCTGGTTAAAGATATTTCTATCTTCTCAAATATTTATCAGATTTCTATGGTAAAAACATTTGGAATCTTTTCTCTTAGCTTTTGAAAGATACATTACCTAATTATTGCCTATGGTCACCTCACCACCCTATTCAATAGCTCACTAGAACTTCTCACTCATCTCCGTAGCTTAGTAACCATTGATTAACCTTGTCCAAGCCTTTCTCCTCCATTGGCAGTATTGATAAAAGTTGACCTTTCCATATGGTGACCGTCTTACAAATGATTATTGTTCCTTTAGGAGATCTCTGTTCAGCATCAAACTCATGATCTTATTTGAAAAGATCACCCCCTTTTGTGTTCTGGGACCATGAGATCTTGGTGATGCCCTAATGGGAAAACAAATTCACCAGAAAAAGTATGTGAATATTATTCTCCACTTCTGTCCTTCCTCCTATCGTACAGGAATCAAAATCTGTACTGATTCCATCTGAGTTTTACTGTCAATCAAAGCAACATCAAAGGAATTCCAAAATATGGAATTGTAGCATCTACCCACGTCCAACTGGGGCACCCAGTTCACAAAAGTGTCCATAACTGCAACAATCCTAAGATCCAATATCACTTTTTACTTCATAATCCCTTCTACATCTAATTCTATTACACTATAGGAAGGATGTGGATAATTGCATTTTATTTAGCTTACTTTAGTTGTCTCAGTGAAAGGGAATCTGTCTGCTTTTTCATTGTGGTATAATCAACTATACAACAAATATTTTCTAAAAAATTATTAATGTAAAAGACATATTGCCATTAACCCTTCTTAAAATACTTCCTGTTGTTTCAAACAATTACCTATAGTTCTTATCACTTTCTGGAAGATTTCTAGAGGTCTTCTTTCACTGGTGTCTGGACAAAGTGTAATAAAAAATAGAGTGAATGACACCCCCTGAAGCCATTCAATAGAAAGATGAAAATATTATGACATGTCCTCTTTCATCTTGTTCACTGGATCCACCACTGTACAAGTCCGGCTCTTCTGAAAAGTCAAAATGACCAGAAAAACATGAACATTTTGAATCAATTCATCATGGCAGCCACGAGAGTACAACAAAAGACACTCAAGAAAAAGAACTTCCAGAATTGCATCAGAAGAATGGCAAGAATGATGGAATCAACGTGTTTTGAGTGAGTGGGTGTACTTTGAGGGCAATTAATGACAATCTGTCATTTAGAGTAATATTTTAATATAAATATTCAACATATATGTCAAATATATTATATATACCCATTTACATAGATGTATATATGATAGCATATGCAAATCATAGTCTCTCGTTTCCAAAAATTGGTCCAAGGAAAATTCTAGAATACATGAAGTTCTTCACCTTAGGGCTTTCTTTTGCCTGTTTTCTTATTATTTTATTAATATGTATTTTATAGAGGTATTGTTATGCCCAGATCGTGAACATCCCAAAGACTCCAGGAGACCGATCACGCATGCAAAGGCAAGGAGTCTTTGTTCCGGCTATGCTCCGGCTCTTGGTCTTCATCAACATAGTGGATAGGGTCCCAGAGCCTGGGGTCTCTGTGTAGCAAACAAAGGGAGGTGGGCTTTCAGATTGGTGATTGATTGATGAGCACATGATTGATAAGCACACAGCAGGGAAACAGACTTGTTACATGGTGATTGGCTAACTAACATTAAGCAGTTGCCTCTGGCCCCCAGACCCAATTCCCTATCCACAGGAATGTAACTCCCACCGCAGGAATGTCAGCTGCTTTTCTTAGGCAATGTGAGCTTTCTCACGTTTCTGCCAGGTCTTCCTGAGAGAGCAGAATTTCTGGCCTACTCATTTTATGCTGGATTTGAGACCTGCCATGGAGTTCGTTTAGCCTGGGTCTTTCAGTATCCGTTGTGATCTATTTGAACATTTTTTTGTCTTAAAATGCTTGAACTGCTTTTAATCATATTATTTAATTATATTATTTAAGGTTGGGGTTAATGACTTAGGTCTAAGGTCTTTAAGCATTGACATTTTTGATCCAAGCAGTCACTGACAAAATTCTCACTATCACACAAAGTAGCTAATTGTAATATCTGTGTTTAGCAGCATATAGTGAATTTTTGATCGCACCTCATAAAACCTTTGTTTTACACTAAGTATTTATCATTCTGTGGCCTATATGCTGACATTGTATATTATCCAAAGGTTTGTTGGGAAGGCAAATATTTCCATTAAAATTTGCTAAAGAATAAAACTAAATGATCAAATTTATAAGCTTGTATAATTTATATTGTACACTCTTGAATCATACATAAATGTATAAGCTTTTTCTTATGTAAAAAATCTAACAGATTCAAGTATCACCTAAGTTCCTTTCCCCAATTTATGAAAACTTATATTAAAATCTATAGATTCAATATTATATCCCATAGTCGTTCTGATCTTTAGGCCTGAATATCCAAAGATGTACCCATTTCAGGGGGGAAATGAACAATATAAAAATGCTTTCATCAATAATATTTATTCTGTGTCTTGGTCTCTTTATTAATCAAGGACTCACCCTTTTAAACTTTTTAAACTGCACTGCTCTGTTTCTCTTCTTTCGTCACTATATATTATGATCTTAAGTTCATATTTGGAATTTATTTCCATAGTTCTGCTTTTAAAATGAAGTGTTCTATGTTGTTTATTAGAAAAAGAAAAAGTACCTGAGACTTGACTGACTAGTGGAATTACTCTTGAGAGGAAAGCAAAGAAGAAACTTGTTTATTTTGATGTTTGCCAGCATACCTAAAATGCCAGCATGGAAGGAGCTCAGAAGAAAAATGCGGGAATCTTTCAGATGTTAAAAGGGAGTAGGATAACAAAAAGCAGAAAAAAGACAGCAAAATCAATACATGTGCTGATCTATTCACTTTTATTACTAAACTTCAGGGTTTTGAGCTGAATTTCAGCTATTTCACATGTCCCCAGATATAATGAAGGGATGATATAGACTTCAGTAAGTTATGAGGTTTATCTCATACAAGTGAGTGCCTCATAACTTATTAGGGCCTGAAGCTATAATGAGTTATGTTATAGTTCTCATACAGCGCCTACAAAACTTGTAACTCACCAAAACCCTGGGCAATTTCATTTATTTAATGTCCTTTTACTCTTGGAGTTTCTAATCCAGAATTTGCTAATTTTTTTTTTCATAGTTACTGGGTAGTGTCCCCAGTGTTATGTTAAATTCAAAAGGTCATAAGTCCCTATATATTTTGCTGAAGTGAACATTCCCTGCCACGACATCTAAAGAGTAATATTTGGGGGTGGCACACTAATACATCATGTCAAGCTGACATTTATATCATGAAGTTTACTGTTTTCTGGTGATATTGTTCCTAATATAAGCCTTTGACTTGTTTGCAATCACAAGTTGGTAGGATATAGTGTTCTGTTAAGCATCTCTGGTGGTGGTTTGCAATGAATATGTGACTGCTCTACAAATTTTCAGAGATGTTTTGCCCTTTCATTTTGGTAGGAGTAGAGAGAGGATGATAAAAGGCTCTATTCATCAAATGCTGTTTCTGTGGGAGTATCTTCACTTTTTCCTGGATTCTCTTTTCAGGTGGCCAGATGTGTATATATGAGGTTCATCATTCTGAACAATAGCCCTGAAGAAAATTGCATTTGTTGGAACTGATTCCAAAAACAAAGTTGTATTAAAAGTAGCCTTTTGCACATAATAAAACAAGATTGCTTTTGGTCAGATTTACCTCTCTATTGTATTGTAGCTTTTAGTGAGCTTTATCGTAGAATGCAATAGATAACAAATTGTGGAGAAATTCGTTAAGTGCTCAAATGTATCCCTTTCGAAAAGAAAGTTTAGAATTATTTTTATGAGAAACTAGAATTATTTACTTTAATGAATAAAACATTTTTGAAAGGATTCAGCATTTCATTGCTTATAATAAAATATTTTTTCAAAAGCAAAAACACTGAACCCTTTGACTTAATAGGGCTACTGTTACTTGTTCTAGTATAAATAGGTACTTGTTTACAGGAACTGATGTTAAGAGCCCATTACTTATTTATCTCTCCATGCAAACAATACGTTTTTGCACCTCATGCTATATATTGAATAAATGCAGACTATTTTTGCATAAACTGCAAATATGCATAACTAAGCTGGACTTACTCACTGAGAGCAACTTACCATCAACAACCCCACAGTAAAATGTAATTAGTTTTGGACTTTCTTCTCTCCTGGATTATTTCTGCAACTTCTATCTGCTATTCCTGTGAGTAATTGACGTATGATCGAATTTGTATATTACATTTTTAAAGGACTTACATTTGCTAATTCTGAAAGTCCATTAAAAAAGACCTAATTAAAATAAAGTAGTTAAAATCCCTAGAGAAAACTAGTTTTTCCCATAAGAGCTCAACTGCAATCAAGAACAGCAGATAAACATCCATGTCATATAACTTGACAAAACTAAAATTAAATTTCTCTAAAAGTCAAAGAATTTTTATAATGGGTAGTATATTATAAATAAGCGAAAAACAATTTAGTACACACGATTTCCCTTGTCTTAGGTATTTTCCCTCTAATCACCAAGTTGATACTTTCAGTTTTATGTTTGTTTCTAAATTTTGCTCATTTTACATTAAAGGGTAATTCATTATATTATGAACATAATATAAAACTAAATAATGTAATGAGATGCTGACAAGCCCAAAAGAGAGATACAGGAAAACATTATAAAGGCAAATGAACAAGGACACTCTACGGTAAATGCTGAAATCCAAGCTTAAAGAAAAATGAGTTTTGTTCACAATAAAGTAGCAAAAGCTAATTGATTGTCTTTTCTTACTCCCAATGTTATCTTAACCAACCCCCACCCCCATTTTATATACAAAAAGACAAAACCAAAAAGACAGGAAAACAACAACAACAAAGACAAAGGCTGCTAAATACTGGTTTGAACGATATTTTCTTTTGTATCTTCCTTCTAAAATAAAAATAAAATCAAGGTAAAGTTTGGTTAAGAACAGGGGTAAAATGGAGTGCGTCTTCTCCTGGAAGTGGGCCTGAGTACCTCCCCAGTTATGTCGATTTAAAATCAGCACAAGTTCTCACTGGTGTCTTGACAGGCAACTCGATTGCTTTGACAGAATTTTGGGAGATGGGTAAAGCGCACTTCTGGGTTAATTTGATTGGGTCATGGGGTCAGGACTTGGGACAATACCTGACTTCTTTTTTTTTTTTTTCTCTTTCCCTTCTGCTTCCTTGACAGAGGTCATTACGAGCAATCTTGTTCTTTCTCGCTCTTCCACTGTGATGGTGTGCCTCATCTCAGATTTGCAGAAGTTGAACCAGCTGAACGGAGAACTGAAAACTTGACACCTTGGCCAAATAAACCAAGTAATCTTCTAAATTCTACACATATAAGACGTTTTATTCCAGTAACAGAAAAGCTGTAATGGTTTGAATCTGGAACGTCTCCAAGAGCCTTGAGTATCGAGATGTGGATTATATGCGGATTTTGTGAGCTGGTAAAAAGCAGATCCTAGTGGAGAGGGGCCGATTGCTAAGGCTGTGACAGATCACTGCCACTGGGGTCTGGAATGATATTCTTTTGCCTCTATTTTCTGCCAGACCTTTCCTGCCAATGCAGCTGCCCATGAATTGACTGAAACCTCCTGGAACAATGAAATAAACTTTCCTCCTATAAGCGATAAGCTGTAAGTGTAGGTAGAATATTGTGTCTCAGCACAGTAAAAGTAGCTAAGGCCGTGACCAACACACAGCCCCTGGGTCTGGGGACATCCCGTTAATACTTGGATAACCTTGCAGTAGCATACATACTTCATTTTTCAGAAAGAAAAGAGAAGATTAGCAACAAAAATACCAATTTTAAAGTATTTTCTAATTGATAGTTGATGCCTGTAATAAAGATGTTAAGTCTCATTTATCTATAATACTGACTAATAGAAGCTACAACAAATGTGCATAGAACTATGAAATTTGGCAGTAATTTATACAAATTTTTTTTAAAAATTGAAAATTTAGAATTAAGAATGGCTAAATCTGAAATTAAAATTGAGAACGAGGCATAAAAATCTTTACCAAGCTTACGATCTGTCAACATGGATACAATTATGTCTCTCTATCTGGCCTATGTATTTTGTAATGTAAACAATAGATTCTATTTCTTGAAATGCTCTTCAAAAATATATAATGCTTTATATATATATAAATATATGTTTTGCAGATTGGTAATTGAAAGTTTAATATCCAACCATACCTGTTTATTTGCACATGCAATCACATGTGTGCACATAAAAATCAAGCAATGATTGGCATATTATAACCATCTGCCTCATTTCTCTAATCTTAGTACTTTACTGATCATAATACCAGTATAATCAAAATTATACATCATTATTGATACTTAAATTTTTCTCTTTTTTCTGGGAGAATTTGTTTCAAGCTGCTGTAGAACCAGGAATGCAGATTACTTTTTCTTGATGAACATATCATGACATTCCTTACTTTATAGTCCCATATGCTTTGTTTCTGTATCATCCTTTTTATTAAAATAAAAAACAACTTTGATATCTATAAGGAAAAATGAAGAAAATGACACTATTTACAAACCTTAGTTGCCATAGGCCAAGAGTGGTGATCTACCTTAGCTATTGTTTCTATACGGAGATTTCCAGCTGCCTCTGACCATCTAAGTGGGTGATAAAAACAATCATTGAGTAGAGCTTCTCACAGGAATTCTAAAGTTTCAAGACATTCCTAGAATAAACAAAATAATAGGGATCTTCAAACATATAATCTTTTAATAAATTCATCTCTTATATGTCCCGGAAGAAGAGCAAATGGTAGGCCATCTAAATACTATTTAGCAGCTGGCCAATAGGTATATTATCTCATCTATGTATTAAAGACAAAAATATAGATGATTGTTGATAACTTTCACATTTATACATGTCTGTGAACATGACTGAGAAAGGGAAACTATGAGAATGTTTAGAATTAGGCTTTAAAATACTTTCTATGAGATAATCTGCATGCAGAAGAACAGTTTCTTGAGAAAGTAGCATGAGTACTGGTTCCTGTGTTAAATCCCCTTGAGCCTGCCCTTCCTTTGTCAGCCTCTTTGTCTTTGTTTCCTCGTTGGCAATTAGAACTGAAGATAATAATGATAGTTTCTTCTTAAATGCACTGTAATAAATGGCCAAATGAAGGGTTAAAGAAACTAAGAGAGTATCTGACACTGTAATATCTCATGTAGTACATCAATGCTTATAGATAAGGAATTGAAAAATGGGAAATTAAGTCCCATCAAGGTGGGAGTTGTGAGAAGAAAATGTACAAAACGTGAGAGCCCAAACAGGCGAAGTTCTGAGGGCCATGCTTTCTCATTCTTCAGAACTTGATATGATTAAGTTGTCCGAGTCGAAATGCCTCTCTGTATCTTTTAATCTTTTCTGCTATTTTCATCCGAAACCATTTGCCTTTTGTGAGCAGAGTACCATCTGGTGTGATTTGCAAATACCTGAAATTAGAACTCAAACTCATTTTTAAATATTGTGTGATCAAACTAATTTTTAAATATTGTGTGATGTAACCCATGTGTACGGAAATGTATGCACCACTGTTTCAGTATCGATTAAGTGCAAGGAATAGGAAGAAAACCTTTTTTTCACATATTAGATCATAATAAGTGTTCATTCATACATCTGTGCTTGCAAGTATATGTGTGCTGCCGGTGGTTTTCTGTGGAATGTAAACGTTTGTTTGATCACTGTAGACGTGATACACTGGCACAAGAGGATTCCAGCGAAATAAATTTAACCAGGCACCTTTTAGCAGCACCGCATGGCAGGTGGGAGACGCTACTGTTAAATTCCCAGGGAAGAAAAGTCTGTGGGGTGAATGGATATTTTACTTTTTAATAGAATTGTAAGCAAATTAATATTCTCTCTTCTTCTCCTTCTTCTTTCCCTTGTCCTTCTCATCTTCTCATGCTCCTTAAATTTTCTTCTTTCTTTTTAGGGTTCACACATGCAGTTTGCAGGCCATGCACACACTAAGCATGTGTTCTATCACTGAGTTACGCTGCCGGCCGGGCCTGGTTCCGTGATTTGTAATCAGAAGGCTTTTGTTGTACAACAACTCTTCAGCTTGAGTTATGCTTTTGTTGCTTCCTGCTCAGTGTGTTTTTCTGAGAGAAGACAGAAGAATTAAAGATAGCTTAAAATAAAAAAAGGAGACAAGAAAACCCACAGTGTACAAGAAAGCTATAACTTCAGGACACAATAAAAATTATCCGAGAGTATTTGCATCTGAGTTACCTTAGCTGTTTCCTTCTTTTTTCCATAATCCGTTACACACAAAATCCCTTAAAGATATTTTGAGTCTATAAATTAGTTCAGCTTATAGTGGGCAGGAGCCTGACCTTAAGGTAATGAAACAGATTTAGGGTATTCAAAGAATATTTTTAGGCAAAACATCTTAGATTACTTATCTTGGAAAAAGAAAAAAAAAAGAATTTAAAAAAGACTAGGCCTATGTCTTTGTGCTATAATATGAGCCATGTGTTCCTTGTAAAATGTGTGTGGTCATCGTCCTTATCCTATAAACCAAACCCCCACTTGCTACAGATTCACGAATTCACAATTTTCTACTCCCAAAAACTCTTACATACCCTTAATTTCGGGGTATAGCATACCTCTTACCCTATGCGGACACATCCTCTAGTGCTTTGCGTGAGTCATTTTAAAAGCTGTCTAATAAATCCTCTTATGCCTCCTACTGATAGTTCATAAAAATTTCTTTCCTTGACAAAAATCAGGGAAACTGCACCGACCCTATTGGTGCGGACAGTCAAGGCTCCAGTTTCTGCTGTGGAAACCATCTTAGGCAATATCCTGTGGCATTTCTATTTGTGTGTGTGTGTGCGTGTGTGTGTGTGTGTGTGTGTGTGTGTGTGTGTGTGTGTGATAGTAGAAATGTAAAATATGTGTGTTGTAATATAAGTTTTAAAATACTTCTGATTTGAAATGAAACTGTTTTATTCAGCCACAAGTAAAAAAAGAAAAAAAGAAAAAAATTCCCAACACCTAAAACTTAGTACATCAAAATGACTGAAAAAAGCGTAATTCATTTAGCGACAGCTTTTGTTCTCCTAGTCAACACATTTAAACAAAATATCTGGAAGACAGACCCTGCTTAAACAAAACAAAACAAAACAAACAAAAAAAAAGACAAGAACATCATTCACTGCTTCATCATTACAATGATAGCTTAATACATCAGCCACTAATTCGATCTTGATTATTTTAAGCATTTAAATTGAGCTACATTTTGGTAGGACATTTATTTTTTCTAGAAAAAATGGTGTGTGAGTTATAATTTCCCCTAATTCTAAGAGAAGTGTAGAGTAGGATTTGGATATCTTCTTTGCTAGAATTGTTTTTTCTTGTGACTGGCATAGAGTGGCTCTTTGTTTTTTGAAGGTCAGGTGACAATTACACATATAAACATTCATTCTGTCCTAGTGTTAAGTGATTTCTACTTTAAATTGCTTCTAAATCTTTTCTCACCTACCTTATATCCAATATTTATTTTAACCTTGAGCTGACTAAGACCTTTAATAGGAAGCTTCAAAGCATTTTAAAAATCGTATCCTTTTTAAATCTTTCTCATTTGAATGCAAGTGCCTTGAAAGCTCAAACAGTGTTGGTTGTTCTTATTGAAGTTGGTAATGCTTTAGATATTCAAATCAGCTCTATGTCTTCCATTTGTTATGCAAATCTTTAAACTTTATATACTGCATGGTGTATCTACATTAATACAGCTTTCACTAACAGGTCTTACCAGAGCAGACATACACTCTAAAGGTGCACACTTTTAGTGTCTGAATTACCATAAAATCATAAAAATAGTGTGTATTGCTTTACTCTAATCAGACTCAGTTTTATGTGGTTGTTGAAAGCCCTTTTACATTCCGTTCTGTGTCTGGAGGTCTGTGTATAACACTGATTCAGAAAAAGCAAAGTGAAGACACCTGCTGGCTTATAGCACAAATACTAAAATATCTTAGAGCCTGCTGAAAGGAGAATTGGAACAATATGTCATTACTGAAGGCTCACTTGCAAGTTCTAATGTATTATAATGAAAACAGTATGACAAACCTAATGAGACAGTGAAGATTTGGGTAATTGTTCCTACAATGTATGGTAACTTTTCCAGCCGTTATTGGCAAACATAAAACCTAATGAGATTTTATTAATTTAAATGCAGTACATCTGCAGAACATTTCCTTCCTTGCATTCTCCTCTGATAGTCTTCCTTTCCACATGGACTTGATCCTTTTAAGTTAATTGTTCTGTGTAGTACACTCTCCAAACAAAACACTTGACATCAATGTGAATCAAACTTTCCGTTTGTGTTTGTATACATTGTCCCAAAGCATAACATTACATGTGATCATATGAAGACGATCAGTGTAAGATATAGGAATAGCGTCATTTTAATATTTATAGTAAAACTATGTTTTGCTAGAAACAGAGTTTTCTTAAATCTGTACAAATGTTGTTTCTTCTTAATCTGTGAAGGGAAGAAATTAATTTCCTGCTATTGACAGGCATATGTTTTAAATTGTCAAAAGACTCAAGATGAACAAGAAGCAATACTCCGGCCATTGCCTGTTATTTAACTAATCGCAGTTCAATAATTTTGCAAGTACTGAAAGTAATGAGAAGCTCAGTCACTTCTATGAAGCATAAATTAAAAATTTCTACATATCTTTTAATACAGAATGCAAAGTGTTTTCCTTTAAAAGCAAGGATGCTTAGTCTCATGTAATTCTTAGTGTAGCACTCTTTTAAGCATGGTAAACCACATAAGAATGTGAATTTGCTGCTATTAACCTTTATTTATTTATTTTTTCAGCCCAATTTGCTTCCTTCATGTCTTTTCCAGCTACAGTGTCATCCACTCACGATGAGTAAAATCTTGACTTTGCCATGTTAGGTGAAAGAACATTTCTTGATGAAGGCGCCAGTAACACATCACTAGCACCTGGTAGAGAAAGCAATTGACCTGTCAGGAAGTTCAAAAATTATATTGTCTCTGCTAGAATAACTGGAAAGATATCATATTTGTATCCTCCCTGAGTTTTGCAGGTCATTGTGAATTTACAATATAGCCTTCTATTGCAGTTTGAGAACTTTATATAAAACAAAGTTGTCTAGATATTTGTTATCTAACATATGTATTTTATGTAATATGCATGATGTATATTTATGCAAATGTGTATAATTGAAACAAAATATTTTAACTATTTATCTCAATATTTTCTCCAAGCTCTGATTATGAAAATATTGAAAATAGCTAAGTTTCCTTATTTCTTATTTCCTTATTTCTGACTATATTAAAAATGAGGTAGGTTTGCAAAATAACTTAAATACTTAAATTGCTAATAATTTTACAATAACTTCTAACAAAAAATTGTTATACACTAAAAAATGTTAATAATGAATTTAGGGCAACGTGTTCTTGAATTTACTATGAGTTCAGTAAATATTGTTTGTTTGCTATGTATTATGTTTATTGGTTAATGGAAGCATTTTCTAGAAGGTTTAAGATTAATTTGTATTACAAAAGAGAATGTTGGCAGATTTTTCACTCTGTTTTTGATTTCATGAGAAGTTGCTATGTACCTAATTAGTACACTGTTAGGAGTTCAGTCCCAGTTCTAAATTATATATGTTCAAATATATAATCATATATATATATATATATATATATATATATATATATATATATATTTGTATGATTTTGTATGTGTTCAAAGATACAAAGCTTAGGAGATATATACATATAATACTTTGCTTAGATATTTCAAAGATATATGTTCTTTTTTTCTTTGAAAGTGAAAATCCTAATGATCTTACATGCATTTATCTTTTTATCTTCTAGAGGTAAAGTTTTATCATAAGCTAGATCTTACTACTAGGTATGTCATTTACTTACCACTGTCATTTTGGCAAGTTATTATAATTTTCTGACCCATATCTTGCCTATCAAATGATGAATGCTTTGCTGCATTACAGAAAGTATTACTTGAAAGAACGTATGCAACCTCTCTGCCAGAACCTAAGTGCCTTCTTCCAACCATTGTTGACTTGTTCTGTTCCATCTCTGATCACAGCTAAATGTAAGTCAAACCACATTTCCTTTTCAATGGACTCAAAAATGGATTCAGCAGGTTTGACTCCCCTGTGCCACAAAATCATGGCAAGGTGTTACATGTCTGCAGTCTCAACATAGGGAAACTGAAACAGGAAGATTATTGTGAGTTTAAGGCAGCCCGGGCTACATAGTGATGTCAGGACAAACCTGGACTACAGAGACTTTGTTTCAAAAAAAAGCACTTTGTTATCCACTGATTTTTACACTCTTATAGAAATTATAAACAATGCCAGTGATAACACTTTTCACTCTGAGGAGTTTGAACCTATCATGCCACTTATGTTAAAGATGGATTTAATTTTATAGTTTCAAAATGCAGAGATGGAAATCATTTTTCTCATTTATAATTTGGACAATGATTGACCATTGACATGTGGGGTTTTATTGGGGTGCGGGTTTGTGACCTTCATCACAAAGATTACTTAGGTTATACTCAGCATAGTTTGTAGTTAAATGTGTCGTGTGTAGTCTTTCTAGAGAAACAATGTATCATACAAAGAAAATTAGCTAGCTTAATTTTCCCTGCAAACATATCTGATGTTCAATTCTGGCTAAAGTGTTTCTCTTTGACATTACAGCAAGGGACAGTGCTTTATGCTTAACAAAATAACCTAACTTCTTCCATAACAGCTGGTCATATGATTCCAGTAAGACTTCAGAAAATATATTGGGAGAAAACTGGATTTACTATGAGACATCATTTTGAATTCATATTCCATTTTATAGTAGTTGAAAAATGTGTAATAAATGTGTAGATTAAATACCACTCCAACTAAGAATAATCAATCAAAACTGACAGTTGATTGATTTCTTTTGTAAATGAGAGTATACTTATTGTTTAATTGATTTCAATATGCTCCAAAGGTGATTTGAAAGTCATATATTCAGAAATATTGCAGCTCTTCTAGTGAGAATTTTACAAGTTCAAAAATGTGACTCATTGAGTGACTGGAATTTATTTTCCTTTGTCAAGACATGAAAATTTATGACATAATCACTTACTTTAAATTTACCAGGAACGTAGATAATAATAACTAAAAAAAAAAAAAAAAAAACTCATGAAGAACTCCAGTTTTTTATTTTATCAACAGTTTCTTTTCAGGAACTTTGGAGTGTGAACCAAATTATTTTTAATGAAATGTAGAATATTTCGATAGCATTAAGAAAAGTAAGGTGAAGATATCTTTTGTGTTTTAAGATTACAAAATTTAGGTACCAGGACAATCAAGAAATATATTCTGCAGTGAAGGGTAATTTTAAAACATGTACAGGCTGGAATAAAATTCTAACAAAACAGTTTTGATCACTATAAGTATTATTGATTTTGCCAGTTAAAATTATTTCATAGGTTCCTGAAAAGGAAAAAAAAAGAACTAGTGCAAAATATGATAAATGTGTGATATAAACTACATTAGTTACAATGAAGTTATTTCACCTCCCCTCAAATATGAATAATATTTTGGTTTCATGAGAAATGGATCATATGTTTTTTAACTCCTCTCACAGAATTTGAGAAGGCTTATTGCATATCTCAACTCAATTTTTTCATTCTAAAATAAGTTTGTTTGTTTGATAGATTGACAGCCTAATTCATAAATGCCCACACTAAGCACTTTTTCTTCTGGTTTAATAACTGCAAATATTTAATTGATCATGTAAAAGCAGAACTCTTTTTGTTGTGATGTAAGTTAAGATATGATTAAATATATATAAGGGGTTATCTAACATAATCTATTATGTCTTTCTATGAAGATCTATATATAAAGACATTTAAGGATATAAAAGATTTTTCTTTCTCTCTATCTATCTATCTATAAAGAGATGGAGAGTGAGAGGATAGAGGTTTAAACACATATAGCTAGATTAAATGTTGACAAAGCCATAAATATTAACTATGAAATTTACATGGAGTATTATTGGGAATGATTGGGATATAATTCTAAGAGGTCCACCTAAAGTTTCTTTTGTTAGGAATTTGAAACTCAGCTTTTCAATAGTACCATATGTGTAATAATCATTTACAATTTTATTTGTCATCTGAAAAAAAATCTATTTTTGAGGGGGGAAAACCCTAGCAAAACATTTTCTTCACATTTTCTCAAGACTCCCATAAAGATATAAACATTCAGTCCTCCTGGAAGAGATAGCTTTTTTAAAAATCTAAAGGTATAAAAATAAGACTTGCTGAAGTTTTTACCATCTTAAATGTTACAGATTTCAAATTATTTTCCAATGTTGTTTAGATTCTTTTTCTCTGTGCAAACCCACGGTTGATCATGCATACCATGAGTTATCTAGGTAAGAGCTTTTCACTTGGTAGAGTAAGTCCCCCAGGTCTACCTTCACTGTGGATTGCGTATCTCAAAAATGGAGCGCATGGCAAGGTTAACAAACAGTGTAAAATTTGCCAGTTTGTTGGCTGGTACTTAAGCTGAAAAGTGAAATATAAGGAATTGGCTAAGCAGTATGCGAGACACATTTTATAGACAACCTAAAAATCTCATCGAATGGCCCTGAGTTCTCTTCCCAGTGTTACGTCTCTACTATCATCACTAACGAATCTTTTAGCTCTTCTGAGTCAAATTTTCTCATCTATAAGTTAGGGACTCTAGGAATAAATTTAATAGTAACTGTTTAACAGAATTACTATGGCATTTAGATGACAAACTATACCAAAAACACTAAGGAAACAAAAATTCAGAATTCCTTCTAATACTGATTTTGGGCCACCAGTTGCTTCAGTTCTACTTTTTTTATTTGGTATGTCCCTCTCTATTTTTTTTGGCCATATGACTTTGAACAAGTCACTCAACATACTCATTGTTTGCAAAACAAAATAATTCCCCAGTTATTATTTTATTGGTATTTATTTGCAATACACAATAGTTGCTCAAAACTTGAAAAATGGTTGCACATGCAAATTGCACCAACATCACATTAGATCCTCTTTTTCTTCTCCACCCTCCCACACTCTTCCTCATCCTTCTCCCTTCCCACAACTCCATCTACTCACCTCCCTACTTCCTTCTAACTTTCTTGTTAGGCTGTATCACATGTCTGTACTTTAAAAGTATGGGTCAAATGGAATATCTTTTTTTTTTCTGTTTTTTGTTATGAATTTCCGTAATGGTTATACCAGTTTACAGTCCCAAGAGCAATGTAGAAATGTTCCCTTCCCACGCACTTGCCAGCATCCATTGTTCTTTGAGTTTTTGATCACAATTGTGATCAGTGGGGGTAAGATGGAACCTCAAGGTTGTTTCAATTCACATTTTTCTGATCACTAAAGATACTGAGAATATTTTAAGTACTTGTTAGCCATTAGTCCTTCTATTCATTTCAATTGCTCATTTTTATTAAAGCATTTATTTTACAGGATTTATTTCTTTCAGAGCTTTGTACATTTTGGTTATTAACCATATGTTGGAGGAGTAAGCAGCAATTTTTCCCATTCCAACAATTTCAGCTGTACTCATTCATTATTTCTTTTGCTTTGTACAATATTTTTCTTATGTGATATATTGTTAACTCCAGAGATTATTACTTGAGCAGCAGGTTTGCTGTAGAGAATATTCCTATGTACTCCTATATCTTCAAACATTTTCTCTTTTACCTATAGAGCAAGCTCAATGTTTCTTGCTTGACATCTAAGTCTTTGCTTCATTTTAATTTAATTTTTATAAGGTGAAATATATAATTCTAGATTGATTCTTCTGCACATGTAGAACCAGTTTTCCTCACACCACCTGTTACAAAGCTATTCTTCCTTCTATTATCTTTTGTTGAAGATCAGAAACCTGAATGTGCTCAAAGTTGTATCTGGATCCTCAACTCCATTCATTGGTTCTCTTGTCTGTTTTTCTGCCAATATTATAAAATTTTTATCAATGTTTTTGAGGAATATATATTAAAATCTGGAATAGTGATGCCACCTGATTTTGTCTTATTGCTCAACATAGCTTTGGTATTCTGGGTTGCTTCTGATTCCATATGAATTTTAATATTGTTTTTTCTAATTCTGTGAGAAATGTTGTTGGTATTTTGATAGGAATTGCATTACACCTGTAAATCAGTTTTGGCAATATGAATATTTAACAATATTAATAGTACTTGTCCAAAATCAGGGGATGTATTCCTATTTTTCTAATATCCTCTTTAATTTTTTTTTCAACAAAATATAGTTTTCATCCTAGAAATGCTTTATCTCCTTGATTTGGTTTTCTCCTAGGTATTGGGATTAGGGTGGTACAAAAAACAAGATCATTTTCTCTCATCCCCATCCTCATGATTTCATTTTAAATATATAGGAATGCCATTGTTTTGTAGTAATTTTTTAACCTGCGACTTGAATGAATTTGTGAATTGTTCTAAGTGTCTTCTGATGAAGATTTTTCGTATCGTCTATGTAAAGGGCGGTACCATCTGCAAATGAGGATAGCTTAACTTTTTTCTTTCTAATACATACTCCCTTAGTTTCATTCACTTGCCTGATTGCTATGGCTATGGTTCCAACTACTATATTTTCTCCTTTTATTATAACGTTGGAGGTAGGTTTGGCTTAGATGAATTTGCAGTCAGGATTTTCTATTCCTGTTTTTGCCAGGGTTTTTTCATGAATGGATGTCAGATTTGTCAGAGTTTTTCTGTTTCCATTGGGATGATAATGTGATTTTTGTCATTGCTTTTGTGTATGTAGTGTGTTACCTTTATCGATGTACATTTGTCAGACTATCCTTTCATCCCTGTAATCAACTTGATTTCAACTTAATTCTAATGCGTGATACTTTTAGTGATTTGTTGCATCCTGTTTGCAAATGGGTTATTGAAGATTTTTACAGCGATATGCACTAAAGAGATCAGTTTACAGTTCTTGTTATTTGTTATGTTTTTGGCAGATTTTCATATCAAGGTAATGTTGGTTTCAAAAAAGGAGTTTGACGGTGTTCTTCCTCTTTCAGTTTCCTGAAACGTTTGAGCAGTATTGGCGTTATATTTTCTTTGAAGTTCTGATATATTTCTGCAATGTCTCTGTCCAGTCCTGGATTTTCTTTGTAGGTAGGGACTGGCTCAATTTTATTCCTTGTTATTGGGCTATTCAGTCTTTTATATCTACTTGGTTCAATTTTATGGTCTCATATATCTCTTGAAATTTGCTTATGTATTTAAGCTTCTCCAATTTGTTGGAGTGCAAGTTTTCCAAGTAGTGTGTTATAATCTTATCAATTTCAGCAATGTCGGTTGTGATTTTTTTCTTTTTCATTTCTCGTTGCATTAATATAGATTATTCCTTTTCTTCTTTTGGTAGATTGTTTAGAGACTTATTAAACACATTAATCATTTTGAAGAACCAAGGCTCATTTATCATCTCTAAATTTTAGTTTCAATTTCATTAATTTTCACTGTAATCTTTGCATTTTCTTTTCTTCTACTATTTTTAGATTTAGATTGTTCTTATTTCTTGTTATTTATTTGAGATTTCTTTGAGTTTTTAATTTATCAATTCATAAATACATATTTCCCTCTTAGCACCACTTTCATTGTATTACATAGATGCTAGTATGATGTGATTTCATTGTTATTTACTAGAGGTAATGCATAAATTTTTCCTTGGTTTCTTCTGTGACCTTTTATCTGTTTACTAATGTTATTTAATTTCACATATTTACATAGTTTCTGTAGTTTCCTTTGATATTGGCCTCTACTTTTATTTCATAATTACCTGAAAAAATACAAGGTATTATTTTGATTTCCTTGTTTTTATTTCAGCATGAATTGTAGCATAAGATATCGTCTATTTTGGAAAAGGTCTTATGTGCTGCTGTACAAAAAAAAAATCTATTCTGTTGATTTTGGATGAAACACTCTGTAGAAGTCAATTAGTGTAGGTGAACTCTAATTTCTTTGTTAGGTTTTGGTTCATTTGGCCTATTTAAGACAGTAAGCCAGTGAAATCCTCTACTATAAATGTATTCATGCCTACTTGTGTTTTCAGGTCCAGAATGTGTTGTTGTTTTACAAAATCAGGTGTCCTATTATGGCCTGTTGGATTACTCCCTTTGCCAGGATGCAATGTCCATCTTTGTTTCTTCTGTTACGTTTTTACTTGAACTGTTCTGCGTCTAAGGATAATGTAGCTACTACTGCTGGTTTTCTGGCTCAAGTTTCACGAGATACTGATTTCCAGCCCTATATTTTCAGTCTATACATTTCTTTATTAGTGAAGTGTGTCTCTCAGAACAAACAGATTTAGTTTATTTGTTTTTTGATCTGGTTGCCTTTCTGTGTCTTTTGATAGGAGAGTTAAGATGATTGACATTGAGCATTACTTTCATGGTATAAATGCTCTGTCCTTTCATTGTCTTAGTGATTCAGTGTTGATGATTTTTTTTTACTATTGTTCTTCATTTTTGTTATTTTCTTTTCCTCTTCACTTTTTGGAACTGTTAGTCTCTTTCTCCATAATTCCTTCAAGTATTTTTGTCAATTGTCATAAATTTCTTCAGGATTTCTTTGTTATGGAAATTTCTATTTTTATCTCAAATTTGAAGAATACTTTTGTAGATTCTAACAGCCTGGGTTGACATTCACTTTATATTAGAGCTTAAAATATTTTTCTCCATGCTCTTCTAGACTTTAAGTTATTTTCTAAGAAATCTGCAGTTATTCTGATGGATTTGTCTTTGTAGGTTAATTTCTGTTTCTCTCTTGTAGGTTTTAATATCCTCTATTTAAGCTGAATAGCTGGGATATTTATTATACTGCATAATTGAGAGGATTTTTTACTGCTTGAGGTTAGTTGGTGATCTATATGCCTGCTAGAACTCTGTGTCAATATCTTTTGCTTGTTTTGGGAAATTTTCTTCTACAATTTTATGAATATGTTCTTAAACTTTTTGTGCTATCATCTGTTTTTTCTATCTATTGCATAGAGCTGAAGTTTTTTTTCTTTTTTTGAGTCATCTTCATGTGTTTCACCAATTAATTAGGTCTCTTGTTTTTTAGGTTGTCAATGAAGATATGTCTTAGTTTGTAGACCTTATTTTATAGATATAATGCTTTGTCTTCATAATTTTTAATTGACTTCCAATGTTTTCAGCTGAGTTTTCATATCTTGGAATTCAGCTTGGAATCATTTTAATCAATATTTCTACTTCTTTATTAAAATACTCTTTAATATCTTGAATTGCCTTATTAATATTTCTGTTTCTTTCTCTTAGATAATCATTAAGTTTCTTTTGTACATTAGAATTATTGTTTGGTTAAAAGATCTCCAAAACTACTATGCATCTCTCTAATTTGTTTAAATATGTCTTGTTTTAGCTGACCGGCCACTAGTTGCAAGGTATTTTTTTTTTAATACTCCAACAGAATTATAGCAGATCTGAACAATACTATGAAAGAAGTAGACTTGACAGATATCTACATAACTTTTCATCCAAAAATAAGAAAATACACATTCTTCTTGTCTGACCATGGCACATTATCTAAAATATACCACACTTTGGGACACAAAATGAGCCATAAACAAATTCAAAAAGATGTCAAAATAATACCTGCATCCTGTCAGACCATATTTGAATGAAATTAGAAATAAACAACACAAACAACAGATATCACTCAAATAAATTCAGACTGAAGAGCCTACTATTGAATGAACAGTGGGTTATAGAAGAAATTACAGAAGAATTCAAGTATTTTCTACAGAGAAATAAAATTAAAGTAAATCACAACACATAATTGAGATAAAATGAATGCATTTTTTAAGAGGAAAATTCATTCATATAAGCACAGATAAAAAAGAACTAATTGATCTCAAATAAATAACATAACAAGATAACTCAGAGCACTCGACAAGCAAGAAAAAACAACTCCAAAACTAACAGAAAAAATTATAAAATTCAGAGTAGAGATTAATGAGATGGAAGCATATTTATATACATACTATATATATATATATATATATATATATATATATATATATATATATACTATATGTACATATATACTATATATAGTATATATGTATATATAATGATATAGAAGCACACACACACACATATGTACACACACACACACACACACATATATATATATATATATATATATATACACTATGAAGCTGGTTATTTGAAAAGGTGGACAATTCTGATAGACCCCCAGCCAAATTCACAGAAAAATAGAAAACTTTAATCAATGCAATTAGAAATGAAAAATTTGAAATTATGACAATCAGCACCAAAACTGAAAGGATTAGAAGATGGTATTTTGAAAATCTATAGTCCAGTAAATTTAAGAACCTAGAAGAAATGGAGAAGTGTGTGAATACTTATCAACTTCCTAACCTAAAGCAAGAAGAAATAAAACAGCAGAAAAAACAAAAATCCATATGAAAGAGAGGAAGTGATAAATACACTTTCAGCAAAGAAAATCCCTGTTCCCTGTGGACTCACAACAAAATTCTAACAGAAATTCAGGGAAGACTTAATGCCAATACTCAATAAAGTTCATCAAGAAACTGAAAGGGAAAGAAAGCTGCCAAAATTATTCCTTTAAACCAGCATAACTTTATGAGTAATGCCGGAATAAATAAATAAATAAATAATTAAAGGGCCTTTAAAAAAGAGATAGGAGAGAATGACAGAAAATGGAATCACATCCATGTTTTTGCAAAGAAAGAAATAATATTTTCCAAATGGTTATACACCAGAAAACTGCCATACTGATTCAAAGCATTATCAAACAAATTAACAATAGCAGTCTTCATAGAAGCAAAAAAAAACAAAAACAAAAACAAAAAAAACCTTGAAAACTTATATGGAACCAGAGAAGATGCAGAACTTTCAAAAACCTAAGTAACATAGGCAAGACAATCACAATTCCAAACTTCAAAATATAATACAGAGCTAAAATTTTTAAATCCACATGGTACTAGCACAAGAACAGACAAAATGTTCAGTAGAACAGAATTGAGGATCCACAGAAAGACCCTAACACCTTCAGCCATAGGATTATTCACAAAGGGAGCGAATCATTCACTGGAGAAGGAAACATCATCTTCAGCATAGGGTGCTTGGAAAAGGGGATATCCACCTTTCAGAAAGTGAAACTAGATCTGTATCTGTCACCACATATGGCAATCAAATCAAAATGGATCTGAGAGCTGGATGCTAAAAGGGAAACACAAAATCTTCTAGAAGGTAAATTAAGTAAGACGACGGAATGACTTCATTTAAAAAAAGAACTGAAATGAAAAAAAAATCTGTAGGGAAAAAGGAACACAGTTATACTGTTGGTGGGACTGCAGTCTGGTGAAAACCATTATTGAAAGCAGTGTGGAAATTTCTTTGAAAGCTGAGAATAGACCCAGGGGCAGGTCTCCTGTGCATTATTTTTCTCCAAAAGAAATAATCATCAACTCATGAAGATGCTCATTTATAGCAGTACAATTCATAACAGCTAGATCTTGGAAACAACTTCCATACCCAAAACGAGAGGAATGGGTAAGTAAAATGGGATAGCTACACAGAAGGAATATTATAAAACCATAATGACAGATATAGAGCACTTGAAAGAAAATGGAGTCAACTTGACACAATAAATAATACTCAGTGAGATGGAAGAGACAAAAATAAATTTCATAAGAGAGAGAGAGAAAGAAGAGAGTTCACAGACTGCTAGGAAAAGATAGGGACACTGAGAATGGAGGTAGAGAGGAAAAGGAAGGTTAAAAGGAAGGGAAAGGCATTGGAAATGGCTACATATGGGCACAAATTCCCAAGGAGTATATTATTAACTTGTAATTGAATTTGTATTTCAATCGTATTCAAAAGAAGTAGCATTTAATGTAAGGTATTTCTTTATCACTGATGTGACTAAATACCCAACTTCCACAACTTACTGGAGGAAAGATTTATTTAGCTTAATGTCACTGAGGGTCATTGAGGGTCACTCGGTAGCAATAAAGGCGCATGGCAGAGACTGGAGAGTTGCTCACCCCTTGGCAAACAGAAGCCAAGTGAGTCTGAAGACTCAGGCAAAGCCAGGGCTTTCCCGGCAACAAGCATTACTTGTTCATTGTTCAAGCATTAAAATGTCCACTCTTTCTTCCTTTAATCATTTCCAATTGCTAATCCCCCCCCCCCCAGCCCCCTAGGTGCTCCCAATACCAACCAGTTAATGCAATCTTTCCAGGTCAAACACCAAGCATCTGCCCCTTCCAGCCAGGCTCTATCTTCAGGTTCCACAGCACAGAGTTCAAAGTACATCAGGCTTTTGGGGGACACTCAAGATCCAAACCTTTTAAGTATATGAGGTATTATAACATTTATGCCTCTGAGATTAGAGATTCGATAAGACAAACTCTATCTTACTGATTCAGTCAATTAAAATGCCATGCCATGTCTTGTCCATGAAAATAGTTTTAAAACAAAAGGCTTAAAAGGGTAAATAAAAATACAATGTTTGGGGTTTAAAAATTCGTGCACATTGGCAAATGGTTAATTGGGTAGGTTCTCCATATAATCTTATTAGCAATAGATTATAGTTACAGAAAACAATTACCTACCATGCTCTTTATTTTTGTGTGTGTGTGTGTTAAAAATTTTCCACAATAAAATGTTAATCTTTTTTAAGTATCTGTTCTAAAGGGCATTGAAAAAGCTTTAATTCTATTTCTAAATAAATGTATCAATGTCATCATGTAACACTGGGACTAGGATGTAACCAGGGGATATTTGTAATTGTATAAATACTACAGCTCTTGTTAGGATTTTATTGTGTTTCTACCTACTATGTTCCTTATAGTCAAAACTAAAAGACAATCCCCCAAAGCCCTTTTAAACAAGGAGAACATCTCCATCAGTAAGAATTTTAAGTCACAGACGTGTAGTCACAGTCTTTCTGGTGTGGTGGCAGTGTCAGATAGTCTGCCTACATTTTCTATTATTAGAACGAATGTCAACACAAGGAAAGGGTGTTCGTGCTGTCACGAGGTGTATACTTAGACTGCATCTGAACATTATTTTTCAGGAAGAAGTCTTCAATGATTTGATCACTTGTCAGAAGCATCTCAGTTAAAGATCTTGCAAAGCATGCAGGTTCCTTTCTCTGTTTTCTCTGAAAAAACAATGAACAAAGGCTCCAATCGCTTGAATGGTATGTTGAAATCCAAGTGTTCTGTAGAAACCTTTCTGAGTAACAGAAACAATACAAACATTCTCTGCCTTTCTCCACTTACATCACCCTTGTTCCTGATTCTGTTATAGTTATGCCATTGTCACAGGCTTACTCAATGTGATTTGCTTTGGTTAGGCTTAAAAGGAATTCAATGGAATTTCATGGTAAAAAAAAAAAAGAAAAGAAAACTTTAAAAAGAATTCTGCAATCAAGTTATGTACCAGATAATGTTGATGAATATATTATGGAGAATATCTTTTAGCAGATGGTACCCACAGTGGTATATCTACAATTTTCTCTAAAATTGCCTTCTGTCTTTGAGTGAGCCATACTGTAGCTGGAAATGAGGCTTCAAAAAGCAATGCCTCTAAAAAAGATGTCACAGTATGATAACTACTTCCCCCTCACGGGAATGTTGGGTAAACAAATGAGACCATCGATGAGAGAGTCCCTTGAGTGCTTCAGGAATAGGTGGAAATCAAAAGTCTTATGTATTATTACTACATATTATAATTTGGCAAGTACATAGGAATATATGTGTTTGTATACATATATATGGAGAGAGATTCAATAAAAAAACTCAAAAACCTCATTTTAATGTTGCACCAAAATCAGTACTATGATATACTTCCCAAATTTTCCAAATAGATTTGTATGTTGATGAATACTAGATCTTAATGCATGCTATTTTTATCTTATGGAACCTAGGTATGTTTGCTGAGACCAGGAAATCATTCTTTGTCAAGTACTGATTGGATATACACATCGTGTTTCTTTCCTTTGAATACAACACCCTAAAAGTTCGAATTTGGATATTCTATTAATGATTACATAATACTCAGATACAATGTATGTCTTTGTCCAAAACATGGAAATTTACATGCACCACTTCTTTTGCACAAGACAAAACAGGATCAAATTTCAAAAATCATTTTCTGAAGTCCCTATTTGGACCAATGGGTATATCTCCAGCAAATTACACCTTGTTTACCGATTGAAAAATACAATAGAGTTCTAAGTAACCAAATTCTTACTCCAGAACAATAGTAAATGTTAATTCAGTCTACCTTTCCAATATTTCCGTCTCTGTGGCCTACTTGTATTTTATTTACTTATTTATTTGTTTTCTGTCCTAACATAAAATACCTCATTCCAGTTTAGTTCTGTGTATTTATTGTCTTTTTATATAAATTTATATAAATTTACTTGAAAGGAAATATACTCACAAATCTTTTCAGAAATTGGCCTAAAGAAATCAAAAACTAAAATTTGTCCAGGACCAATGTTTGGAGTTTCTTATTACAAAATTCAAATTTAGTATCTACATTAAGTGAAATAAATTGGGGTGGGTCAAAATTACTTTAAAAGGATCATAATACAGAATCTTGGGTTCAATTATTAGGAAGTTTCACTGAAAGCATTTGGACAGCACAGAGGAGGCCTCATGGCATCTTATATAAAGGACAGAGAGAGACCAAAATCGAGTGGCCTGGTGATCTTACACAAATATTCAAGTCCTGCATTTTGATTTATTTCACTATGTTTTAATTATGCAGAATGATCTTGGAATATACAGTAACATTTAATATAATTGAAAAGTAAGATGCTTTAAAATTCCAAAAGAAAATTATTTAAAAAATCTATTTCTATTTCCAACTAGTTAAAATGGAATTTTCAAACATACAAAGCTGGAAAATTATTTATTAGAACACATAGATGTGTGCATGTGTGTGTGTGTGTGTGTGTGTGTGTGTGTGTGTGTGTGTGTATTCTTCCCTACCAAGCCTCTTGTAAGTTATAGCACTCTTATTATGATTTATGATTGAAAAATCTAGAAGATTTGGGAAGGAAAAACTACTGAGCTTCTATTTACAAGTATTCATTGACTTGATTTTTGTTCTCAGTACTGTTTTCCTATTCTGTAGTCTTTTGCTCATGTGTGTTTTTCGTTAGGTGAGAAGAAGGGGCACTTCTATTAGCCTCTGACTCACTCTTTCTTATAAAAGGAAAGAAACCCTTATCACTGCACTGATACCAAAGTGTCTACTACACCAAAATTCACGCTGACTTTTCAAATGAACCATGTTGTTTAGAAACCCCCAAATGTGACACTTCACCTATCTATCTACCTATCTATCTATCCATCTATCTACCTACCTACATATTTGTCTTTCATCCTTATAAGAGGAATAATTGGGTTTTGCCAGGTATAAAGGAGAATAGGTAAACTCACTGAATTGCTATGTTTCTGAGAAGCAAATTTGCATGATCTAGAAGCCCTCAGGGGAAAACACCACAAAAACATAGACAGTTCTAGAAGCTCTTTGAATCAAAAAGGTTGGTTAATGATTGATGCAGCAAAATTCCACCAAGCCCCCAAAATAAAGTTGCTGTGAAAAAGAAAAAAGCAATACCAAGTGTAGAAACCTAAATCCAAACACAGGGAACAGGAAAGACGTCTTGTTGATTGCGCCAAGTGGAAACGTTCTTGTTCAATGTGTGCAGGCAAGGAATGGCAATCTTCCCTTTCAAATTACATAGTTCATATTCTACCAGGAAAAGGATTTATTATCATTTTATAACTCAATGATATCTGTAGTTATTGCATACAAACTTGGTTTGAAATGCTCTCTCGTCACTCATTACCTAACGTGTTTAACGTTTTCATTTTGGCCATTTAGTATTAAAATCATCACCATCGCACGTGCCACCTTCCTATAAATACAGGCACCTTCCTGATTTCTAAAGTATAAAATCAACATTCAAATAGGATTCTCTTTATTTAAATAGACTTATTAGAAATTTAAAGCAGATGAAGATGGTTTCAATGAAATGAATAAATAATTAAGGCAAATCTCTATACTTGTCAGAAACTCCATGTTAAGAATCAGGTGAGGGGAGACAGTCTTCTGACAGAGCTGTCACTTTTTTTAGTTAAAGGTAATGTTAATTTTTAAAAAAATCTTGATGTTCTTTTCAAGTTTACTTGATCAAACCAAAAGCCTCCCCCCAGAAGCTGCCAGATAGCTTACACAGGTGATAATCAGAGCCTTTAATCAGACATAAAAAAGAGCCATTCAATTCTATGTATTGCAAAAATCATCCACTGGTTGGGAAGGCAAATTTTGGTACTTCAAGCAGTTTTAATCATTGATCAGGCTGTGAAAGAAAATAACAGATTGCATTTTACAAACTGGTCACTAGTGCTGTCTCGTCAGCAGACCAGGACCATAATCCCTGAACGTTGTAGGACCGCCGCTGTTAATAACCTGGCTTGTTAGTTGAAAGCTGGCAAAGTCTCAAGCATTTAAGAGGATTACTGCCATAAACCATATTAATTTTTTTTAACATTCAAGTCCATGGTGATGAGGAGCTTTTGTAATAGAAATAGCGAAGTCAAAGACACAACAGAAACCCACGCAATTCCTTTTTGGTGAGTGTAGGATTTTACAGGACAAAAATAAAAGTCAGTTTTCATTGCACTAAATTGGGATGTAAATTTTTGATGAAATCATTTTAATTGCAAATCCTTAAAAATAAAATAAGACATTATTTTAGAGAAGCCTGCCAAAATGATTGATTTCTATTAAGACTTTTTCTAACAGATTTTTTTTTTTTAATTGGCCACTCTCACTCAGTAAAGAAAGAATTAGGCAAAACCCCAATAAAATGAAAGCTTCCAACTTTTGACATCAAATGAATTTATCAGTCTAGTGTCACACACAGCAAAATGTAACACTTAAAAGACACAAGTGGACAAGTCAGGACACCTGATTTTTTAATTCTGATTTCATCACTTGGTACTATCTGCCAGATTTTCAGTGAATCACATAATCTCTTTGTACTTCAGTTTTCTCACCTGAAAATTGAAGATGGTAGTAATATCTAATTCTTAGGATGTTTCTAAACATTATACAACTAATTGTGTGAATAGTTTATGAATTAATACCTATACATGAGAAATATTATATATATTCAATAGTTAGTAAAATTGAAAAAAATAAGGATATAAAGATATTTGAATCAAGATAAATAGGGTTCATGTATTGACCATGGTTTTGGGCTGTACTTTTCAATTAAAAAATATTCAATGAAATATACTCAAAGCAGTTCTTTAGAGATGCAACCAAATAAAATTTAAAAATATATACATCTAAATATTCTATGCTTATGATGATTACTATTGAGCCACAGAAACATTATGCCAACTCCTCCGACCAGAATTTTTGAAGAAAAGTGTTCAGTTAACCTAACAGTTCTTAAATGAGAATATTAAATACTATGTCCAGTATGAAGGTCTTTAAGAACACAGTACTACTTTTTGAAGATGTATGCAAAGGATGAGAATACCATAAATTTCTTAACAATGACAACAACAAAGTGCTTAAAAAACACATCAGCAACCTGTTAAATATAGTCTTATAGATTCTAACTTAAGTGTTGCATTATTAAGAGTATAGGTGGACCTTATAAGAGGAATCATGGCTTTTATTGAAAGTCTCATGAGAACACATTTTGGGAAACAATATGCTATCTCTTACTGTTGCTATAGAGAGCATTAGTAGTTTTTAAAATTTATATTACATCTACAAATTGATATGTAACTTGATGAACTCATAGAATCTAATGGTCTCCTTACTCTCCCTTTAAAATATTTCACTAAATAATGGTACTAATTAAAGAAAGCAGGAGCTCACTGTCATTATTAGCATGCCAGGCGATTTAGACTGCTAACTACTGTATGATTAAGCCTACTGTGAAGGGAGAGCGGACTAAGTGCAGGCTTGTGAAGGCAGCACTTTGTGAAGACAGTGAAGGGGGGTCACAAATCTGAGCCTTGCCTGGGCAACTTAGTGACTTAGCAAGACTTTGTCCTATAGTCAAAACTGAAAATGGGGACAGGATGCAAATATTGTAGATTTGACCCCCAGCACCACACACCCAGACGACACTCATACACAGGTCCATAACGATGACACACACTAACAATTATAATGATAATAATAATAACAAATCAAAAATGATATTTAATTCTTTATTAAAGAAGTAACAGCATATTTTACAAAAAAAATAAAATCGTTGATTCATAGAAGTCGGACTGCCTTAGCCTTCAGTACATTCTATTGTATTTAATTTGAATAAAATGATCATAATTGAGTGTTCCGGTTTATCTCCATCACTGTGCTTCTGCACTATTCAGTGGAATGTAAACAACAGGCTTCTGTGGGTCAAAGCTGGGGAAAGAAAGCAAGTGAATGGCACAAAATGTCCAAGTTTATATTATTTTTTCTATTAATTTGTGTAAGATGTTATATAACATCTTACACAAATTAATATATTAATATATATATATATATATATATATATATATATATATATATATATATATTATGCCATTTTAGCCAATGGCATGTTTGCTTATAATGTCATTCATTCCATAATTTTAAATTTCACATAGATTCATTCAGCATATTTAACAAGAAACACAAAATAGCACTGCCTGTTCACCAGATCCTCTGCAATAATTTACTCATTGAACATACTAAAGTCATGCTAATTTTTACAAGATATTTTCATCATTACACAAAATGTTTTTAAGGTCCTTTCACATTTTGTTCTTAGTTCTCAATTATGTATGTCTTCTACTCTTGACCAAGGGGATTTGATAAAATAGAGAATAGTCATCTTCTTTGATGTTGATCAACTAGCTCTGTGTAGTTCAATCTTATGTTGTAACTCATACTCAGTGCAGTTTGCCAAAATTTAAATAAAATCTGTTGAGTTTCATGAGTTCTTAGTATGCACAGATCTGCTCTGCATTATTACACTTCATCCTCATGACCTTGACAAAATATTACTATTATCTTCCCTGCTTTTTCAGATAAGATGAATGAGTTTCTGAGTGACCAAATAATCTGATTAAGGTTACATAAATCATAATTGGCAAAACTTTGGCCTCCATGCCAATTTTGTGACAACAGACAATTTCTTATAATTACATTCTCAATCTCCAACTGGAGTTAAAGTAAGCAAAATTATTTTATTATAACAAACACATGTTTATATTTTAAAATAAAGGATATTACAATAAAGGGAGACACTATTTTCTACTGTGCTAATTTGGAAAACTCATCTTTTGTCCCATTTCTGCACATGCTTATAAGGAAAGTTGTCTTTTGTTCCAATTCATGTCACCAAGGCACCTTTTAATACACTCCTTGTGCATCACTTGCAACAGAAAACTATTCATTATTTTGTGACTGTGCACATGCATTTGATGACCTTTTAATGATTGTGTACGGAAGAGAGGAAATTCTCTATGCATGGAATTTTTATCTAGCTTTCTATATCAGTACCAACAAACTTTACTTTGCAAACCAGTAGTCTTCTTTAAGACCCGCTTTCAATTCCATTCCATAGAGGTGAGTCCTTAATATTGAGCTCCTAGGTTTTGTTTGTTGTTTTGCCATTTCCTTTGGTACAACACCACATAGCTTACACTACTGTATTTGAACTTTTTCCACTGTGCTGTAATGAATGCCTTTAAGCATTCCTCCACAAGACTGTGGCCAATTTAAGGACAGCTATTACATTTATATACAAAGTAGTTCCTATGCCTCTTGATGCTTAGAAGACATTCAAGGTGAGTAAAGATATTTTTCCTATAGGTAACTAACAGGTAGATTTCACAATTTTTCTACTCTTGATAGTTTTCTACTCTAATATCCAAAGAGGAAATCAAATTGTGTTTAGTCATTATTGCCTTCTCTAGTCTGTAATAATTTATCTGCATTTCTCATGTCTATCATAATTTTGACAACTTAAAAAGAGTTGATCATTCTGTAGAAATTCTCTCAATTAGATTCAACTCTATATATTTTTATTATTAGTCTAGCATTATGAGACTTCGCAGAAGAAGGCCATGAAGATGATGTCTCTTTCACATAACATGGTATCAGGCAGTACATGACATCAACATGACATTCTGATGATATAAAATATTGGCCATTTGGTAAAAAAGTTATTTGCATGTTTCTGTACCACACAGGTACAATTTTATTTCACTGAACCTTTTTTTGATATGTGAATATTTTAATTAATATCTAACTCAACTAAACAATTCTTTTGAATCTTCTCTTGATATTCTGTACATATATACATATGTATGCATACATATCATCAAAATCACCTCAGTATCTCAGTGTTTTTATTTATCACAAGAAGAGCTCTGACAGCAAATATGTTTTACTTTTAGTTCAGAAAATTTGGAGCTATGTTTATTATTTTTACTCTTGTTTGTTAAGTACCATAAAAATTGAGACAGCTTCCAAAATTTACCTAGGTTGCAATGTTGAATGCTTTCAAATTTCCCAGAATTCCCATTTGCTCTATTTTGATCACTTTGATAGAACTTGAATATACAATCCTTAAGTATGATGGAACCCAGGTCTGTGTATCTACTTGGTTAGTTCAGTAAGAAGAACATAATCTGAAGTGTATTTTCAAATCATGTAAAAACTGTACTGTCCTGTTTTCTGAGGATCATCAGAAATATTTGTTGTGAGTGATGAACACAATATATTTTCTACATACGTTCATTTCCCAGAACTATTCAGTCTTTCATGTATTAAGAATATATAACATTTTTAAAGGTTCTCAAACCTCTGTACCTTTTTTGCTCATTAGTAAATAAAAAATAAGCACTTTTATTGATGCTTCTTCAAAATTTTTTTCTAAAAATAAACAATGATTTCTGAAAGTCTGTTAATCAATTTTGTAAATGTCATTCTAAGAGAATGATTAAAAATGTAATATTTCAACATCCAAAGTCAAATTTATTAAATTACATTAATAAACATTGCAAAAATGCACATGATAGTTTCAAATTCTTTTACTGCAGAATTTAAGAATTTATTGACAACTCTATTTAAAACACTATTAAATACAACTGCAATCATAATAGTATAATAATAATAATAGAATAATACTAAATATGGATTTAAAATTGTAACATCTCACGTCTCAATTGAAGGTCAAATTTGATTTTATCTACTGAATAAAATCCATCGTATAGATACATTTATCTAAAATTACACTTCTGTATGATTTAACTACAAGTTCGCACATTTTTCTGTTTTCCAAAAGAAATAATCATATAGAAAGAAGTGTAAATTTATACCAACAAAAATGTTTCTTTGTAAGTCAATCTATGAAAAAAATTCCATAAGCTGTATGGCATGACAGATTAATATACCATAATAAAAACTTAGATTACCTTGAGCCTGCAAGTCTGGAAAATAATTAAGTAATATATAGAAACATTCTGTTGAGAAATTCAAAGATTCAGTTTGCTGTGTAGATTAATAATGACATCTTTACTACTAGTTTAAATACAGGGAGCCTAAATTCTCAGCCATCTGCTGTTTTGGATCTGTTTTCCAGGAATTGCTGACATGATAGCTAACAGATTTAGAAAATACATTCAGCTTGCAGTGACCCAGTGTGTGACAATCTTCATATGTCCCACTATAAGCACCTCTTAGAAAAAAATCGGAACACTGTAATGTATATGTAATTATACTTGTGAGAAAAATCATGAAAATAATATAGTCAGCTTTTTCTTCAATTTCAAATATAACCTTCCGAAGCATAGAGACAGAGAATCCAGAGAAGACATTAAATGCTTGGTTTTGATGTGTTTTTGAAATGTGTGGAAGAAATTTGTCTTGTTGCTTTATAATTAACATAAAATTACACGTCCCAATTCTTACTTTCTACAGGGTTTTACAGGAATCATGTTACTTGTCTCTTTCATAGTAGATTTCAGTGAAAGAGCCTGAGACAATTACTGGTGCTATCTTTAATAAAAATACAAAGAAAATGTGATACAAAACAGTACTTTTTATTAATTTTAATTGAAAAACCAGCCATTAGTTATCTGAAAAGACAACAGAAAACCCAAATTCATAATGGTTGGTATAGTATAAAGGTAAACTAAATTAAGGAAGAAGATAAGCATTTTTACTAAACTGGCATTAGTGTAAGTGGCATAGATAAAATAATAATAACAATTAAAAACTCCTAACATTCATATCTGAAAATTTTATTTATCAGAAGACCTGAAAAATGAATTCTCAGTACCTACTTGGCAAATGATTTATTAGCATAATAAAACTCAAATACAGATATTTCTACTCAAAAGGAAAACTTTTTTCCAGTCTGTTTACATTAAGTTCTTTCGTTGCTTTGTAAGAAGGTAACCAGATAAGTCTCTATGTGGGATTTATCTGTTGGAACTTGCAATATTCCAGGCCTGGTCACTAATCAGCTGAGGGCTCTTTTTCTCAATCTGGGTGGAAATCACGATCAGTACAGTGCAGCTCCATTGACAACCTCAGTCTGCGATGTTGAAAGACAGGTGTGTGGTGAGCTAGAGATGTGCTGTAGAGTGTGGTTGTGTGACACATTACTAGAAATGTGACCTGGAAGTGGTGGATCTCTGGGACTTACCCTGGAAGGGATGGGAGACTGAGGCTGGAGCCAGACGGAGCAGATCCATAGCACATGACCTGGAAGGGCGTGTGTGGGTCCTACCCTTCCTCCCTCCCCTGGCACCCACGTGCCATGCCACGAACAGCTGAGCCTCTGCCATACACCTCACCATTACCAACCACTCACGAGTGAATTGTGACCTTCTGAAACTGCTACAGTAAATCTTTCATCCCGGAAGATGTGGACATTGGGTATTCTTTCCCAGAAATGAGTAAGTAACTGAGACATGAGTAGAATTATGTTGTATGTACATATACATATCACACTTTGTTTAATCTTTCACATATTATTCACTAAACTTATGTAAATCCTATAGTATGTAGAAATATAAATCAGATTTGATGTTTTCTTACACTAAATCATTCTAATTATGACATTAGGTGCATTCTTTCTTTCATTTTTTTAAAAAGCAAAAAAAAAAATATTTGCTCATGTTGTTTCCCACAACCTTACACACAAATATATATATATATATATATATATATATATGTATATATATATATGTATATATATATACATATATATATACATATATATATATATGTATATATATGTATATATATATACATATATATATACATATATATATATATACACATATATATGTATATATTTCTATCATAATAGTAGCCAGGTAACTGTAGCTTAGAGTCTCCTTTTTCTGCCATTTCCTATGACGCTACTATAGAAAAGTTTATTCTTATCAATGCTCTTTACAGTGGCATACTAGAACTTTCGTAAAGCTGTGCTTAATGACACTTTGCAAGAAGAGAGTAAGCCACATCATAATGAAACATTAGGCATCTCAGGAAAGGGGTACTAGAACTTAGCATGGACTAGAGTTTTTTTCAGATGTTAAGGTAGAACTGAAGAAAGTGTAAGTTTGCTTAGATTACCTGCATTAGAGAAATGGAGAAAAATATTCTTGTCCAGAAGATGCAAAGATCAGAGCAAGCCTGACACTGATATTGACAGAGCAGCAGGGTCACGGATGACAATGCTAGTTTTTTCATATGGACAATGTGGTTTTTGGGCTTCTCCAAAGCATGATTATGTAAGATTCTTATATTTGTCCTGACCCATGGCAATTACAAGATAACATTGTGTGATAGTTATGTTTTGGTTTTCTTAATACTCAGAAAAAGCCCCTTTCTGCAACACAGTTCAGCTCCTAGAGATTCCAAAATGACAAACAAAAGCAACCATAATTTTTTCAGCTGTTACAGGCTGCACTTAATTTCCTCAACTTCTCATTTTCATTTGCTCATTTGTAAAATGTGCATTATAATTAGAGTATTTTGTGAAAAAAATTTAGCTGAATAAGTTAGATGGTAATTAAAAAAATAATAAGCACCTATTTGTATTTTGAAATTTTTCACATTTATTTTTAGTATGTTTAATTAATGGCAGTGATTGCTATTGATAATTTTAAAGTATATTTTTATAAAGGAGTTAGGAGAACTTAATAAATAATTTAACAAAGAAAAAGTATGTCAAAACAAACTGGAGGTTTAATATGCATTCTTTGGATGAAACTCTCAGAATTTCTCTACCATTGACTGATACCAGATCAAACTCAATGTAATCATTTTTTTTTTTCATGACTCTTCGGTGGTGACTTCATAAGTTTAGACTTAAAATATTCCATTTAAGTTATTGGCTGAAATTGAACTGGGATAATTCATCCTACATACTTGAAATACAAAAGTATTAAATGATCAAAGATCCATTATAAATAAAACAATGTAGCTCAAGCGAATGAATGGCCCAGGAATTCAGGGATAAAAACTAAAACTAAACTTTGGTCTACTCAACCACCCTAAACATTCTGCAATATTTCTCCAAAGAAAATCATGATGGGAAGTGAACATATAGTCATGTATTCTAGAGTAAAATATTTTATTTATTATTTTTGAGACTTTACATAGTTAACTAACAGGGAATGCAAAGAGAAGCTATCCTCCAGAATGCTTTGCTTCTTCTGCATAAAAATGCAGAAAAGTGATCTTAAAGTTTGTTATTATCCCTTCAGCTTTGTATTTCCTTTGGCATTTCTACTGTTTTCACTTTAAGTGCATTCCATCTGAAAGACAATGAAGCATGTTTTTAGATTTCATCTATGGCATAATATATTTTGAATTTTATAACATTTAAGGAAAAATGTATTTTTGCTTTAGAATTTTGTTAACAAATGAGAATAAGGAACACACACTATGGTATAAGAAACTTTGATGATCATAAGCTAAGTCATTAATGATAGCAGTCTGATTAAACTAACTCTGTGCCTTAGGGATTATGCTGTATGCATCTGAATGTTTGTATTAGCTCTGGGAGGATGCACATATCTTGGGTTTGAGAAGTTTTGTACCTGTAAATGGCGATTTAGTTTTCATGTTCTGGAAATAGAGATTCAATCTATTTACTTGAATTTAGAATACTTAGCATTAGATTAAAGTAAAATTCAGCAAGAATGTTGTCAGTCTGCCTCCTAATAGCTGTAAGAATTTGCGCACAATTATTTAAAACCATCTTATTTTCATTCTTTAGAAAATGTGAAATATGGCCAACCTCCAGAATCATAGTAAAAACTAAATAGCATTGTTGCAAAATTAGTGACAAAGATTCAGTCAAGTTAGAGGTCATTCTCGGAAACCATGGTAAATAACAGTGAGGTGAGATGGAGAGATTGCATTGGTTGCTGAGGTTTGTAATGTCTGGTAAACACCACTGAGAGATTCTAGAGTTTAATCCTTCTGTATTAAATGAGGCCTTCAAACTTATCCCTCCTCAAAAGTAAGGAGACCATCCTCTAACTAGTCTGGTGATGTTGGAAAGAGTGTCTGGTGATGTTGGGAAGAGTGTGTCTGTGTGTGTGTGTGTGTGTGTGTGTGTGTGTGTGTGTGTGTGTGCTTTTTGATGTGTAGGTGTATGTGTTGTTACTCATGCCAATAATTTTATTTCAACAGGGGCTCTAATCTCAAGGACAATCCTAAGGCAAAGAGATAGAGGTGAAAATTTAGCCTATGTGGTTTGTAAAAGGCAGGGTGTCACTAAAATTGCTTGTCGTCTATTAAACCATTCAGTGTTTAAGACAGACAGATAAGTGAGTGGTGGCTTTTAGTATTGTTCCTGAAATTCCTTGGTCCCCATCTCCTGGAACAGAAAATATCAAGACACAGATCTTTCTCAGAAAGTCTCTGTGAAATTTCCATAAGAAAATATTTGCAGGTACACTAGTAGAATCACGAAGTTTTACTTTTATTATTTTCAGCTTACCAAGAAAGCAACTATATTTAATTCAAAAAGTTATTCAAGAAATATTAGAAGTGCATATGGAAATTCCTTATAAACTTTAAAAACTCAAGTAGTAGTTAATGTGAGGAGACAAAGACAGTGTATAAGACACAATGGTACTAAGTGAATGGTAAATGTCACCGTGGAACCCAAATGTAAATTGAAGTTTTAACTATTAAAATAAGACTTTTCTTCTATGTAAAAACCTAAAGGTCATAGAACACAGAAATAATGGCATAGAAAAGGGAAAAAGAATCACTGATTTTGGCGTCCACAGGGCTGTGTTGCTCAGATCAGCTTCAAGGGAATGAGCTTGCCACTTGCCATGTTGAGCAGGATTCATAATCGGCGAACTTACTTCCTTTTTTGACCCCACCTCTATATCCCTTCAAATCAAGTCGTACTTCCACAGGTGCTTCCATTCAAGGACCGAACACAGCCTTAATACTAATAGTTGTATCCTTGTATGAGCTGAGTCTCCCCTAAAGAGCAACTCTGGCTTGAAACTCCACCATGGCCTCGTGGATGTTTCTCTGTAGCTATGCTGAGAATCGAGTCTCTCGCCCTTCCCGCTCAGTTCCCCCATCCCGCTTCATCTGCAGATGGAGCCTGCCTTATTGGTAGAGAATTTCCTTGACATTTCTAGCTTCTTCTCTTTTTATCCCTCATAGACTCGTTCTCCATTAATCTCCCATAATTTGAAACTAATCTTGACAACTGTTTCTTAAATGACTCATACATATCCACTGTCCCGCCAATCAGAGATTACTTGCACTTACCTTTGGTATGGATCCTGGGGTGCTAGAGCCACCTCATGCTGGCTTGAGAGACTTAGGGACATCTCAGACCTAGTGGCTTCCCAAAGGTCCCATGGATAGCTTTATACCAGCCATGAAAAGGATAATTAGAACACAGAAATCATTTATTCTCCAGATGTGGCACAGATAAAACATTTCCCAGCATACCATTGATAAGTATTATTATGTAGATATATTGCTTGGTAAGGTTATTTATTTCAATAATAAATGCATGATGAGTGTCAAATAGCAATAGCATTCTACATGTATTTGAATAATTTTATATAAAGCATATATTTGTTTAATCTTCTACTGCTAAGAATTTATTTACAGTATTATTTTATCAAAATATAAAATAAGGAAAATTAAATATTCTTAAGTTTATGTTTTCTTTCTAGGTAGTTTTTTTAATGACAAAGAATAATTTCATCATAAAAACTTGCTACAAAGTCTCATGATGAAAACATAGAAACTTGGTTTCTACACAGCTTAGTGGCTAGTAGCATAGACTCAATTAGCAGACTGTTCTGCTAAAACTGAACCCTGTAACTTACCTGTTATGTGACTCTGGAACTATTGTGCCCCAAGATAATAACCTGTTTCAAGAGACATAATAATGGAAGTTTTGCAATATTCAAAAATGGAAAAGAAATATATTGAAGTGCATTTGTGAAGATCTAGTTTTTCAGATATAAACGTGATCCACAAACTTGAAAAAACTGTCCTTTGGAATAAAAAGGGATAATTGTCCCTTTTGGGATTGTGTTCAGTGAATTTTAATAACCATAATAACACTTGGCTTCAATTCAAGTTGCATCACATGAAACAAAATTGATTCATATAAGCAAAAATAATTGATAATTTTTTCCTGATAGTAATGTACTAGGATTTAGGAACTCTGGAAACACTACACATTAAAACCGCACACAGACAGGTTTTGCATTTCTTTTTTTCTCAAAAACAAAGGAAAGAAAGAAAGAAAGAAAGAAAGAAAGAAAGAAAGAGAAGGAAAAAAGAGATAAGGAAAGGAAGGAAGCAAGGAAGGAAGAAAAAGAGAGGTAAGGAAAGAAAGGAAGGAAGAAAGAGAGAGAGAGAGAGAGAGAGAGAGAGAGAGAGAGAGAGAGAGAGAGAGAGAGGAAAAAAAGACTTGAGCCTGAAAAGTAAATTAGTAGATTCGGGTTGAAGGGGAAAGGGTGTAACAACTGCGGAGATGATAGGGGAGGGAGAAGGACGAATGTAACCAAATCAGGTATGCAAATGCTACAATAAAACATATTCATATGCACAGATGATATGTGCTAACAGCAACAATAAAAATATTTAAAAGTATATAAACCTTTCCCTGAGAAAGTTCACAAAAACTGATACAGTTTTCAGCACACTCAGATCTATAGCTAAGTCTATTGAGCCCGATGCTTTGGTTTGCATGTAATTTTAATACACCACATTCACAATAACTTTTTTCTGTATCATCTGTGTCTGATTTGTCATGCAATAGCAGTGGAATAATTGCAACAGAGAAAAAATGCTGCAAAACATAAAATTTTTACTTTCTGGCTCTATATTTTTTAAAAAATTACCTATTCCTTCTCTAAAGATGCAGATATTGGTATTATGAAGATTAAGCAACAACATACAAATAAAACATCATTCATTTGTCTGAAATTTCTAAGCACAACAGTAAATTGATAAGGTCAACATCTAACATAGTATTAATTTTAGTAGACATTAACAAAAATAATTCAGGTTTCTTTGTAACAGCAACCAGTATGACCTAAAATATATTATAGTCCTTTCTGTAAATCAAATTCATAGTTAATGTGCATTCAAATCACAGATAAGGTCTACAAATATAACGAAGTCAGAGATACTATTCAAAGTATGCTTGAAAGCTTCAGATTTTATAGAAAAGGCAAGTGAAGAATTAGAGTAATTACTCGGAAAATTTTGGACAAAACTGCACATTTGCCTAAATTACGAGCAATTTTCAAAATTATATTGCATGTTATCAGGCGGTAATTCGTGAAATTAAGAGCAAAAACCCAAAACTTCTGGCTAGAAAATATCATGTTTAATATTTGAGTGGGTTTGTAGTATAAAAATCTTTGAGGTTAATCTTGATCTTTAATGCAAATTGCTACATTTAATGTGTCATTGCTAAAGGTAAGAAACAAAAGATCTCGGTGGCATCTAATTGTTAATTATACTCACCAATTCCACTTTCATAGTATTAATGTTTATTTGACTTCCAATTTTTAAGCACTCTATGTTTATCACAAACAGAAACAAAACAGAAGATGCTTTTAAAAACTTAGACAATCTCTTTCCTTCTGGCTATTTACCTTGAATGTATAGACTCATAGGGGGAAAAAAAAAAAAGGCCTTTGCTAGAAAAACTCCCTAGAGGCAATTCTGGGAACCATACATCTCTGTAACTAAGGTTTTCGTCATAGTTTTAAGTTAATAAGCTAGACTAACTCAAAAGCTTTAATCTAGATTGCGGTATTGAAGAACGTGCATTGGACAATTTTTGTTTTAATTTTCACAGTGCTTGATATAAAAAAGGTTTTCCCTTTTACATTTGTTGAAGAGTATTGAGGACCTTAATGCGCCATATTGACAGAGTAATAAAAACAGCAAATTGCATTTCAGGCCTTGTGCCAACATCATTAAACTCCCAGTCATACCCAAAACAATAAGGAGGGGAAAACAAAAGCTGTAGCTCTCTTCCAGCTCGGCCCTGATCCCTTCTGAACTACAGTTAGGAGGCCCTGTTTTGAGGGTTTTTTCACACTGAACTATTGGACCAAAATCCAGTGTATTATGACTTCACTTATGTAAACAGTCTCTCCTCCTCCTTCTAAGGGTTTCTTTTTCTTTTTTAAATTCATTGATAACACTACCTGTTCTGTAAATTAGCTGCTCAAATTATTACTATTACAGAACAATTGAGTACCCTTTACTCTAACCCAGCCACCTCACTCTTTCAATTTACATGTGAAGAATTTAAATGTGCCAGAATTAATACCCTTTTTATTTGAATCATTGACCCAAAACAACTCATTCTGCTATTTTAATACTGCACTTGTCCATGGCAAATTGAGCAACAGAAGGGGCTGTTTGACCCTCTCTACCAAAATACCACTCTGTAAGTTAGCAGAATAAATTACAAACTAAACCTTTAAAATGGTTTACGCCATTTGAAATCAATATATGAGAAAAGTATAACATTTTATGGTTGCATTTAGAGATTGCTAAAAATTTTTACTCCAGATGATGTAAAACAAAGAAGTAATAAAAAAATAAGCTTTAAAATTTGTAAAGAAGAAGCTCCTCAAATATTTAGGTATTTAAAAATATTGTAGCCCTTAACTCAAGTTTTCATTACATTATAAATCAACTATATTAGCTTTTATTTAAAAATTTAAAAACACTAAAATATTTCATTTTTTTATTTATAAACAACTTCTTTTAAGTACATAACATGTTCCACTTATTCAAAAGCATTTTTAAATTAAGTAAATAAGGACCAATGAAGTTATCAGTAGGCGAAAATTTCAGGAAAAGCATGCCATATATACTCAACACAAAATTTTGATCTGTTACTTTTTTGAAAACTCTTTGTAATAGAGAACCGTTGCGTATTACTGTTGAACATTGCACCAGCCATCTTCAATTGCCTTGTACAATATCTCAGGAAATGGTCCAGCAGGTTTGCAGTAGCTCAAATGAGATTCATCTCCAATATCGATTCACTTATCCCATGACAGCACTCCCATCTTGAAAGTCTTCAGATGCTTTGAAATCCTCATTTTTGTTCAGTTGACTGTGAACTTAGCTGCTTGTTCTTTGACAATTGCAATATACGGGCAAGATTTCACTAAATTTTCATGAACCATTTAAACCAACCTACATTTAAGGACCTCTGGAACTACACACTCACAATTTTTAGGGTTTTTAAAAATTTGAAATAAAAACTAATAATGAAATAATTCAAACATGAAATTATAAAAAAAAAGAAATCATGTTTGTTTGTTTGTTTTTTAACTATACAAAGTGGTCTGCTTAATAAAACATATAATTTTAATTAACCATAACAGAACCCATACATGCAATCTTAGTGTTGGTTACATTGTGATAGGTAGAAAGTGTGAATCAATATTTCATGCTATATAAACTGAAAGACAGTATTTTTAGAGAGAAGATTAGACCTAGTGGGTGTGTCTAAACAATGGGCCCATGTTGGAACCAAACTAAAGTCAGAAGTAGATTGTGAAAAAGAGGAACAAGTTATGAAGGAGTATCAATGAAAATTTAATATAAAATTACGTAGTGTACCTGCTATAGAAAAGAAAAAAGGACAAAAAATAGAAAAATCTGAATATCAACATTTAAATCACAGTTTGGAAGATCATATTAGATTCATCTTGACCAAAATTAAATGTTAAGTCATTTCAAGATTAGGGAAACACCTTATCAGAGACTCCGGAAAGGAAAACACACCAATCCAGAATAAAGGGATATCAGATGAGCATTCCCTGTTTAAGATGTTTGATTGCCTCATTTGAAAACCAAAACTTTATAAAATAAAAACAAGAACCATCCCACCATATTTTGCTAAAACCAGATGACATTAAGTAGGTGGAGAATATCTAAGAAATTGTCTATGTGGGTTGATAGATGTTTATAATTATGGCATATGAGAAACCATCTTCCTAGGCTAAATAGCTCAGAGTTAGATTCCATATATAAACCTTATGAAGAAGATTTCGATTGGTATTTTCTGGTATCTCTTTCTGCACATTCACAGTAGAGCTCTACTTCTTATTTTCACCATTTTCCGTGGCCTGATTAATATACCCATTAAAATTTCTAGTCTTAGTTCAAGTATAAATGACGATGAAAATGACATAATGTGGTTCTTGCTAAGACCTTGAAAGATAGAATTGCCCTCCTCTTCATGCATGAACACACGATTAGTGTGGATCCTCACATGCCTTTCAAAGATATAGATCTAATGGAAAACTTTATATTTGCTAAAGAAAGGTAAAACTTAATATGAATTGAAACTCAAATTAAAAAGTGAAAATCCATTGTGACTTCTATAGGTTTTCATTAGTTTACATATTTAAGAATACTGTGTGAATTTAAAATCATGATGGAAATACCTGGACAGTCACAAAATGTCACATAGCTCCACGGACATCATTTTGAGGTCTAAAGGGGAAAACTACTTAGAACTTTCTACAAACTCTACGGGAAATAAGCAGAAAAGCATTTGTAGGCTATTTCCACAGAAAAGAGTCAAATCTCTGCTCGTTTTAACTGAGAACGTAATATTTGTGAGAGCATGTATACAAGGTGTAGTCAAAATATAAGTTGAATGTTTAGAAAATTATTACAGTAAAAGATGCATTGGCATTACTTTCCACCATGAGTATTCCACTTTGCCTCGTAAACTCTTATCACATCGTCCTTCCCAATTTCCTGCAAGACCTAAAAGCCTTCTTCCTTGTCTTCACTAGGTGTGGTCAAAACTACACTAAACTCATCTCCGTGTATCAGCCAATGAAAAAGCAGGATCTTAAACAGGCTTTTGTCTGTTCTCATCCATCTTATTTACCAAATCTGGCTGGCATTGTGCGACGTTTATCTCTTCCCCGAAGTCAAAATGACTACAGAGGGCTGGGTGGAGTATCTCAGTGCTTAGCTGGCTTGACAAGAATGTGCAAGGGCCCTGAGTTCAAATATCCAGCACCACATAAAATTAGCTAGAGTTGGTACACACCTGTAATTGCATTCAGGAGACTGACACAGGATCAACAGTGATTTAAGGATCAATCAGTACTAGAGAGAGAGAGCCTCTGTCAAAAAAGGCAAGTACACCTTCTGAATTTGGGCAAAATACCCAGGCTTTCACATAATCACAAGTAAAGATTAATTCCAGAGGATTTATGGAACTCGCTCTTGGAAAGAACCGTGGGATAGATGTGCTGGAAATGATGCAAGGTAGATCAGGTGACAGCAAAGAGGAGGATTAATGACAAAGTGACTTTTACCTTATTAATTTTTTTATTTAAGAATTCACAGTATCTTTGAATATATCTTGTCTACAAGTAATTCATTCAAAGCTGAGAATATTTTAATCATGATTTCAGTTATATATTGCAAACTAGATGTCAATTCACTGGCTTAAAATCATCACTAAAATCTCTTATATATCTGTTCATTGGTTAGGCTCATGGGGACAGTTTTTCTTTGTGCAGGTGATACTGGTATGAACTGTGTGAACTGCAGTTATGCAGAAGATCCATTAGTCTGAAACATCCTAGAAATCTTTTCCAAATAGCCAATATCTCGTTCTAGCTGTTGAAAATTCAGCTTGGGCTCTAGTGCTGAGTCCCTCATTTCTACACATATGGCCTCTTCCTGTGTTTTGGGTCCTCACATGGGAGGGCTGGTAGGCAGGAGGGAGCACTCTATGTGTACAAATGTGGAATCTGCCATTGCCTAAGGCTCTGATTCAGAGGTTATACAATACCATTTCTGTTATATTCCATTGGTCAAGGCACTTATCAGTCTAGCTCATGCTCAAAGGGAAGGAAAATACATCCATGACTTGATGCATTGAGAGGCAAATAATTTTAGGCCATCAGGAAACCTAGTTCACATAAGGTATTATTCATTCATTTACTTTTCTCATTTAATCAAAATACAAATATTTTTCATGATGGTTTAGTTATTTCTCTGGATAGTATAAATACGGATTTCAAGAGATAATTGTAATTTTATAACTACATTTATTCTATTTTTTTTTTTTAGCTTTCCACTAGAAACTTTTAAAATGTTAAATCTAGAGACTATCCCTGGGATAATTTTCATGTGCCATTGAATACATTTAAAAGTTCCTAAATTTTACCCTTATGTCTCATTTTTAAACATAAATCTATGAGAATTTGTGAGTTATAATGTGTTTACCTGCTGCACAGTACAGTTGTATAACAAACCAATCTGAAACTCAGTAGTTTGGAGCAAATATAATTTATCCTTGTGTGAATATATTTATTAAACATCTATACTTCACGTGGAACTGAAATTATCTAGAGTTAGCTGGGCATGATGACAAAATAAAGTTTGAGTCCAGGTCCTCTTCAAAATTTGTCTGTCATATTCCCTAGTTAGGTAGGGCACTAAAGGCATGTTTTTCTTCATGGCCACAGTAGAAAAGGAAAAGGTTGGTTCAAATGTGCAAGCAAATTCCCAGCTCCTGTTTATGTATGTATAACGGTAGCCTTGTAGTCACAGCCCTTGCAACATCCAAGCACAGTACTCCACGTCTAGTACAAGAAATGCAGAGGGTGAAAAGAGGGATGAAGAATAAGGAACAGGCGAGCGATCCAGCTCAGGTGAAAACAACTCACTAAGCAACACATCTACAATTAGTATGGATCTCACTAAAATTTGTGGAAAGATTAACATCGAATTCTCTATTCCCTGTCAGTTTTTTAATGAGCATGATCATTTATCAACTGATAAAATGTTTACATTATGTCACTAGGATAAGGAAAATTTTCATTTTTGTAGCCTAAATATTAATACAATTTTATTTTATTCACCTCCTGTTGATGAACATTTATTTATAATTTATAATGCTATACATAGTACTTTCTAACATTTTCTCATTTCACATTGAATATTTGCAATAAAGTGTTCTCTTGGAAAAATAATAGTTTGACTGATATTACCAAATCACTGAAAGAAATACATATAATTATTGAAATGATATTTGCCTGGACTCAGAACCAAATATGATTGATAAGTCAAAAGAAAGACTTTATCAATGTCATGGAAAACTTCCATTGTTTATTGTAGATTTTTTTCTATGAACTGTGATTCTGTTGAACTGTTCTCCGTCTCTCCTATCCCTACACGTTAATAGTACCTTATGCAAACATGTAAAATTGGACAAGATTACAGCATCACTGTGAGACCTGTTGGGACTTCAGTTCTGGATATGACTTCTTGTGTCAGATTTGAAATCTCAGGCATAAAATTCTTCATGTGGGTAAAGAAACTAGGAAAAATTCTAGAATACTGTCATTCTCATCTATTTTAAATATTTACTTAAATATTTATTTTAAATATTCTAAATATTTACTTAAAGGACATAGCTTGATCTCTTAAAAAGCTTCAAAGGTAGATTTTTTTAACTTTGCAAGATGTCTCATTTTTTTGCACAAAATATATAGTGGCCATGTGAAATTATATTTCTTGAGGGGAAACATAATTAACCTAATAAAAAAAGTAAATTCAGTCAAATAATCATGGAGAATCATTGCATTAGAATGTAATTGAGTAATATTTAGCCACAAAATCCTTTAACCAAATATCAACTCATAAGACACTCTTCTCTGTTTTGAGTCATTCAAAAGATTCAAACTAGCACATTCTACCATGTCAATTTACTCTGTTGTAGGAGAGTAACCTTGGTGAACTTTGGTCAATCTATAGTTCTGAACCATCTGTTTCCAAAAGAGAATGATGCTTTCTTCAATGAAAGACATAAAAACACCGAGTATATGCCTAATTGCCCAGCTGGCTAGGTTTCGAATAAAACACTGCAGAGCTGATTGGTGAATTGATTTTGCCATTTGCTGTGGTTTTCTGCAAGCATCTAATCAATTGGATAGTTTGTGCTGACCCATTTTTGGGTTATTGTGTTTTCCGTAATATTTATTTTCAATACCATTTTAGCCTTATGCTTTTTTGTACATTTGTAAAATGAAAGCACTCTCTGTATGCTGATTCCATATATTTTGTATGCCAGATACATATCATGGAGAGACACGTATATTTTTAAAAATTAATTCAATGTGCAATATAAAAAAATTCCACATCAGATATATTAGTATAGAAAATTTTAACTTAATCATACTACGGAAAAATTTTTTGAGATAAAGAAATTTGAACACTATGACAATGACAAATTTGAGGTGTTTTTCCCTGTATGTTTGTCCCCTGAATTTTTAGAGTCTAGAATTTGGAAGTAACCTTAAATGTCCTCTATTCCAACAAGGCGTTTAGTGCTTGAATTCCCTCTACAATATCTCCACCATGTGGTTATTTGGCCAAAGTCACCACCAGTACCAGGATACATAATACATATATCAGGGAAAGTAGTCTTATCTCTTCATTCCTCACTATTTCAAAGATTCCCTTTATGCTAAACTCACACTAATATGTCTGACACTGCTAACAACTGGTTGTAATTATACTTAATAGTATCCAAGATTTTAAGCCTAAACCATCGACTCGTGCTTTGTTTGCATTGAAGTTCTTAAATAGAGATATTCGTGCCATCTAAATCCTGCGTGTTTCTCACTGATCACTTATGAGTATTTTGTGATGTGTTCTTATTAAAGATTAGAGCTGGAAATTGTACACTACATGATACATAGTAGCTGATTACCAGATAAAGATAAATTATTACTATATCTGCCTCTGTTCTCTACATGGGATTCCAATTAATACAACTTAAAGGAACATTGCAGTAAACTGCACAGTACCTGTATTGCTGTCGAGGTCTGTAAGTTGCTGAGGTATCGCTTCCTCTTTCCGTAATTATTCAGGTTGCCTTGGTTTCAGCTGCTAGAATACACTTAATTTGGCTCGTACTATGTTTTCAAAATTTAGACTGCTGTTCAAATTAAAGCTATATAAACTTGATTTAACGTATTTATTATTCACTAATTCAAATTCGCAGCTACTTATAACATAACATAAATAAATTTTAAACAAAATGAAAATTTATTGCTCTATCTTTTGCAGTTTTAGGAGGCAAATAGTCCAAGGATTTCAGACAGATTTCATGTCAACACCACAATAGTTCTATTTGTTCACTTATCTGTTTATGTTTACGTGTGTGTGTGTGTGTGTGTGTGTGTGTGTGTGTGTGTGTGTGTAGTACTGTGTTCCAAGATTTTCACACTGAGCTATATACACACCCTGATTTTACTTTTGATCTTGAAATAGAGTTTTGCTTAGAGACTAAATTGCCCAGGCTGAGCTCGAACTTGAGATGTTTTACTTCGGCCTTCCAGAGTACTATGATTATAGGCTTGCATAACCAGATTTTGCAAACATAAATATAAAAGTTCTTATGAATGAGGGAGAAAAGTTTAGGAGAATTTAACTTTTATTCTGAGAGTAGTTTCAACTATAAAATGGCATTCCCCTTGCCAAAAAGAAAAAGAATACACTCTTAAAAAAAAAGAATGAATGTCCCTTGTATACGAGTGAGAATTTTTTCATCATTAAGGAATAAATAAAATCATATATCAAATCCCCAAAGAACAAGAATCACAAGACCATATTTTATATTCACAAAATTTGATGTTTTAAGACCAAGTAATGAAAATTTTTATAGTCTTGTCTAAATGAACCTTTAAGGAAACTAAGATCCCCTTTAATTATTTTATCACATTCACTGTTCATAACCTATTGTTTAGCAACATATTCCAGGTAGAATTTCTTAAATACGTCTTCTAGGACCTAAGAAGTGAGTATTTGTTATAGCAAAAATTTAAGGGCCCAATTGTTCTGAAGATAATGTAATAAAATCAAAACCAAGGATATACAGAGATAACCCAAACCATTACTTGAAAATCACCTATAAGTTAAAATTAAATATCAAAATGACCCTGTATTTTTGTAAGTTAATTAACCTACACTTCATAAAAATCAACCATGATGCACAATATAGCATTCAGAAAAAAAGTGATAATTATAATTTCCTTTTTTGTTAAAGAAAACGAAAGCAAAGACATGAAAATTCTTTTCCTTTTCCTTCATTTCTTCTCTTTTCTTCTCTCATCTTTTTTTTTTCCTGTGACTACATCTGACTCTATAATCTAGGCTGGTCCTGAACTCGTTATGTAGCCCAGGCTGTCCCACCGCTCAAGACAATGCTTCTGCCTCAGCCTCCCAAGTGCTGTGTGTCACCTTGCCCAACTATTATGTGGAAATGGGGATTGAACCAGGACCTCTGACTTCCTAGGCGAGTGCTGTAATCACTAAGCTATGCCATAAGCTCTTAGCATTCTTTTTTTAAAGTAAAAAGTGGAAATTCATTAGGATGATGAGTAAAAATGAATTAGTACAGGAGGCAAAAACAAGTATAAGCTTCACTTTGCTAAATATGAAAGGGTTGTGTACAAACCGCATGGAGTGGAAGAAGCAATGAAAGGGTGTAAAATGTTAAAGGAAACTAAGTCAGAAAAGCAACACACTGAATATGAAATGAGCAAAGTGTCACTTTAAACACTGAAAATGTATATAACCTGAAACATTTGCAATTAACTAAAAATACCAATATTTGTATATAATAATTGAAAATTATAATAGGTAAGAAATAAAACTTGCATTTGAAACCTATCAATAAACAATACACTGGAGTAACGTCACCTCACAGTTAACATTGTCTATGGAATTTGGAGGGTATGTCATTTCTTACATGGAAAAATCTGAAGTTTCCTGATTTGTTTAATAGACAGGCATACATAGCAATAAACTGCAATAATGATAAAAATAATTTTCAGAATCCATAACTATCATCTAAACTATAAAATATAATCACTTCTATGAATGCCGACAACAAAAATCAATTCTTTATCGAAAAATTTTATCAGATATAATAAAAAAGACAAAATATTGTACAATATTATATTAGCATTATATCTGCACATATATATATATATATATTTATTTGTATTAGTTACAGATGCATTACTATTAGCAATATACTTGTATATATGAAATATACTCAATCAAATTAAGTAAGATATTGAGAAAATTAATATAGGTTATCATTGGAGACTATGAGATTGTGAGGAAGCTTAAAAACATTTGTATAAAATTACAATATCAATGTAAATTTTGACTATGTTAATTTTATGTTTTGTATCAAAATACTAGAAAAAATGATGCTAAGTGGAAATAGTTAATTTTGGCCCACAGTGTCAGAGATTTCTGTTCATGAATGATTGGTGCTCGCTCTGGGGCCATAGAGAGCCAGAACTCCATGGCAGGAACACGGTGTAGAGCAAAGGTGTACCACGGCAGGCAGGGGAATGGGGAATCTTGCTATCCCCTCCAGGACACATGTCAATCGCCTTGCTTCCAGCAGGCCCTGTCTCCTGAAGGTTTCACCACCTCCCAAGAGTTCTAGTCATGTCAAGCTGATGATCTAATCTTTGGTGTATAAGCCTTTGGGAAATGTATAATATTACCTTCCATGTTCTACTTAAAATAATTTCCTGTTTTTTTATAACAATATTCATAGCCATGTCAAGAAGAAACACAAGGTGGACATAGTTCATACCTGCGAACACACATTCAACACATCGTAATGTTTCTTCAAAGGTTGATTAAAATAGAATGAAACAAGGGTGAAAAAATTTAAGAAAGAAGAGGAGAAGAGATAGAAAAATATCAAAAGAAAAAGGTGAATGTACTGTTAGGTGATACATTGATACGTATGTTTGTCACCTCGGACCCCCCAAATTGAAAATAAACATTAGCACTTACAGCATACATTAAAGAGAAATAATAGTTTTGGGAGTGGGAAAAAAAGAATCATGCATATCATGGCCTATGACATAGCAGGTTCTTGTTAAAATGTATTTAAGTAGATGGTTTTAGAAAATAACACATTAAGTGTAGATGACTGTTTCTGAGATTTAGGAAGCAGTAAATTTTAAGAAAAGCCAAAACAATACTATTGTTTTACATATAATCACACTAATTTCATTATTGCTATCATTTCCTTGTAGCTATCAAACAAGTAAATACCATTGTGTAATGTTAGCTTCCCGATTGGTGAGACCCAATATCTAATACTATCACATTAATGGAGGTCAGATTTAGTTTGGCTCATAGTTTCAGGGCATCCAATTTGTGATGGGCTGGGTCTACTACAGAAACTTCATGGTGGAAGGGCAAGGCAGAAAAGGATACTTAGTTCATAATGAGCCAGAAGCAAAAAAAGGGAAACGGGCCATGGGCTACACATGGGACCCTATGTCACAGCTGTCTGACACACACAGATACACCCAAAAGTGTACTCTATTAATTTGCTGGGCATTTCTTAATTCAATGAAGTTAGCATATCTTGAACAGTGGTCACAACACGTCTCATCAATTTATACCCAAACACATGTTTCTTGCAAAATTAATCTCCAGATAAGAACAAGAAATCAGTAATTCCACCTAACACTATACAAATACCTTGTATATAACTAAAAATGAAATAATTCCTTCTGCATCATTATTTTAAAATTCCAATTCAAAGTATTCTTCTGAAAATCAAGGCAAACTCTTTATATTAAATGTGTAAAATTTTAAAAAAGTAAAAAGCAAGTTACAGAATCCTAAGGTAGAAGGACACAGGGCAAACATTCCATTCCAAACGAAAGAAAATGGACTATAGAATAGAATAGAAAGAAAAGACCCAAACACGGTTGGGAAAAGTCCTATTGCTTCATATGTGACCTCCAAAGTACAGAATGGGAAGATGTGATTTCCAAGAGCTTGGGGCTCCCAACCTCAATGAACTTGCTAGTTGTAGCTCTTATGATGTCTCACTTGGGTTGGCTCCACTCGTGTTCCATGGTATTTCATCAGATGTTCCAGGCTTATGAAGTTTCCAATTCCCAGGATCTTACTGCTCCATTGGCTTCATTCCACAGTTTTGTGCACTGCCCCTTCAAGAGCTCCTGGTTTCCTACCAACAGTTTGGACTTCTGAGCTTCCCAGGCTTTCCTTTGAAGTATGAGTGAAAGCTTTTCTGATGCTACTACCATCTCATGCTGCATGCTTAAGCAGCCACTGTCATACAGATGATGTCAAAGAATGCTTCCACCACGAGTAGTATCTGGGCCTTCTTGGGCCACGACTAAAGAAGGTTCTGTGTGGTTGGATGCTCGGACATGTGAAATCAGTTGCAGGAAACCAATTCCCTAGGCAAGGACTTTAGGTGTTCTCTTTTCAAGTGAAAGATTGACACTTTTGCACCCATCAGATAGTAATTTGTGAAGGATGATGGACACTTGGATGGCCTCAAATCATCTTTCTCTTTGTCCTGATTCAAAGTTTTTAGATTTGTTTTCATTGGTGATAATCTCCATTGGCTGCAAATTTACACTTGTTCCTTTCGTGACAAATTCTAAGGTTTTTAAGTACTTCTAGCTTTTGTCCCCAGTTCTCATTACAAATCTGTCTAAATGCATCCTGAAAGACCCTTACCACAGCCTGAAAATTGAGCTATCTTGAAATATCCTTTACCTGATCAATTAATTTACCACTCTCAATCTCAGTCGCTATCAAAGTCTTAGAACAGAGGAAAAATGTAGACAAATTTCCTGTCAGAGTGCAAAACCCATAACCTCTAGTCCAGTTTCTAGTAGAGCACTCACAAGTGGAACTTCCTGAGCCTGGCCTTTGCTGTCCACGTTCCTAGAGCAGGTCTGACTTCTGAGATGTCACTACAATCATCCATTAAGCTTTGCTTTCAGCATTCTAGGTCTTCTCTAAGCCGTATGCCTAACCTGCCTAAAGGTGTACTGACCATGTGATAGTTACAATGATGACCTCACAATTCTTGGTACCGATTTTCTACATTATTCATCTGTTTTAATCACTGAAACTCAATACCTGGTATCTATGATGTAAAGGAGGGAAAGTTTAATTTGGCATGAAGAGGAATGGTGGAAAAAAGCTTTTTAGCTCATAGTGGCTGGGAATCAAAACCAGGAAACAGCATCAGAAAAGGAAAGGGCCAGGAAACACAGAGTTTTCCTGTCCCGCCCAAGCTCTTTCAAATAATTTGCTAGAAATTTCTTAATCCAATGAAGTTAAAATATGCCCATTCAATTTCAGATATCTTACTAGAATCCTGTTTCTATGGTCTTAGTTTTAATCTGCTATTGAAGCTCTCATTGGAATGCAGTACAATTAGTCACTTGAGTTTTCCTTTAAGGCAGCCAATAACATGGCAACTACTTTAATTCTTTAGCACATTTTCTGTATTTTTTTAAAAAATAAAAAAAAATCTGTCAATGTTTGAGTTGCACAGACTAGGGCAAATCTTTATCATTAGCTAATGTGGTATTTAGTCTCAAAAGACAGACACAGAAACTGTGCAGGATGTTTCCACATCTGTCTCCTCCAGGTGGCAGTTGTGTCCCTTTCCCTACTGTTTTCTTCATTAACACTAATCTAGTCTTTTAAGAATTGGCAACAGTTCTATAAAATTTGAGCATTTTTCCTCCTTTGAGGAATAGATTGGAGAATATGTAGGATTGATTAAAAATTTTTTTTAAAAATATAGTTATGTAGTAAGCCGCACGACGCCAAACATACTGCTTTCTGCTGCTCAACCTGGGAATGCAGCTTAGCTGCATGATCCTCAGTACTATAAACAATTCTTTAGTCCAAGAAGTCTTATTCCATGAGGAGTTTAGATAAGTAGCTTGCAAAAAAAGTCTGTTCTTTTATACAAAACAAGGACACTGAGCTGCATTTTAGGATGAAGCACACGCATTTTCCCAAAAATCTTTAGAATATTTAGATTGTAACTGACATAGATACTGCAAATCTGCCCAGTTTGACCCCAAAGGCCAGAAGAATATCAAACTCTTATCTGAAGAAGGAAATGTCTATTAAAATAAGATTTAAGAATTATTTTCAACATTCGCTTTCCAAAAATTGGGACAGAATAATTGTATTTCCATGTATTCATTCATCCACTCAATAGTGGTTGCTAAGTTTCTTCTACACTCGTGCAAAATTCTGTGAAGATTAAGTATCAGGAAATTTAGGTTTCAGTATGGCCATTTATGTAGATATATTATTTCTGGTAAAATATAGGCAACAGTAATAATTTAAAAGGAAATGCTGACCAGAAGGCAAAGGGTGCATATGAGGTGATTCTTAGAGTAGGCAGCTTCCAATATGTCTCCCTTCTGGAACTTACACCCTAGGCAGTTTTTCTTTTCTCAAGTGTGAGTTGGGCCTTCGGATTTGTTCTTATTGACAGGATAGAGCAACAGTGATGGGTGCCCACACAATGGATTGTTATAAAAATCTAGATTACATATTGCTTGGATGCCTTCTTAGATTATATATTGAAGAAATTTGCAATGCTGTGCAGTGTTCATGTGCAAAAGAACAAGATTATCTCGGGCCAACAGCAAGCAAGGAACTTAGGACTTCAGCTCACAGGATATGAGATAGCAATGGTCATGTGAAAGAATTGGGAAATTGATCTTATCATAGTTAAACTTGAAATGACTACACTCCTCATGGAGGTCCGATCATCTGATCACAGCCTTGCAGGAAATTCTGAATCAGAGCTCAGTGTTATGCCTGTAACGTATTCCATAGAATTCTTAATAAATGATATACTCATGGCATGCTGAAAACGAGATATGAAATGTTTAAGGTATGAAACAATACACTTAAGATGTGCTTAAACTGATTTAAACTGTAGACTGCATATACATATAAAAACTTCAAGTTGTATTGCAGATATATGCATATATGACATTTTATGCATTTATATATCAATAAAATGTAAAATTTTTAAATAATTAAAATTTAAAAGTCTCTAGGAGTAAAATTTAGTGAAAAAGGAATTGCACATGTTGAACCAGGGCTGGAGGAATAGCTCAGTGATTAAAACACTTGCCACTTGCCCAGTAAGCACGAAATATCTGAGTTCACTTCTCTAGCACCATATCAGATCTTTGTAGTGGCGCATGCCTGTAATTCCAGAACTTGGGAGGATGAGGCAGGAGGATTGCCTTGAGATCAAGGCCAGACTGGGCTACATAGTGAGTTCTGAACAAGTCTGAACAAAGAGTGAGACTCTATCTTTAAAAAAAAATAAATTAAATACGAGGTGAACATTTTGTAATAGAACATTACTGAGAAAGTTGGTATGATACATATATGTACAAAATATCCAAAGTCATTGTAAATACTATGTATTACATTTGTATATTAATAAAAATAGTGGGGGAAAAAGAGTAGTAAGGTTTTCAGAAAGTTTAGAAAGGAGCACTACAAATCACGTTTGGCAATTTAGAAATGTCCCTTTTCTTATTATGAGGAGGAAGTACATATTCTAGAAGGTCATATAAAATAGAGAGATGATGGCTTTATATTAAGAGAAATGTTTAATGGTGATAGAGTGGAGATATCCTATAGAATGTAGTCAAGTGGGACATTACAACATGAAAAAAATCATAAAACATTTAGATATTATATAATTACAAAATATGTATTGAAAGTAAAGTTATAATGTTTAATTATAAAAAGTATTGACCATGAGTTGCTCCATATTAAACATTTTTATATAATGAGAGAATGTTTTGGGGAAAGAAAATTAGAAAGTAATTAATTTTAGTTTGCTACAGAATTGGCAATGTATTATTGTTTCTACTCATATGAAAAAAAACTTATAAATTAAAAGCTTATATTAAAGCCCTCGACTTCTGCCTAAAATTGTTGCTAATACTTTTTAAAAATTGATAATTTTCAATTGTTCTAGTACTAGCATAGCTATAAAGATAGATACAAATTAAATAATCATTTTTCAAGCCCACATGAAAAAGAGGCAAAGATCTGACATATAATAGCAGAGTTATTTCTCTTCTTTGTTCCAACATTTTCTCCCAGAAAGATCAAAGTTCAGGCAATGAGTGATGTATAGTGGTATAAAGTCAGACAAATTAAAAAGTTAAATCTATCATTGAAAAATCACTTTTTACATTGTTCTATAGATACCAGAGGATAATACTACTTAATCACTTAAAAAAATTCTTCCCTAGCCAACCTTGTATAGAAAATACTGTTTTCATATTATGGAATATTGCATATTAATCATTTACACAAAAATGTTAGGGTCAAATGAAATGTTTCCTTACCACATTTTGGGTGATAAGACTGATTATTTTTTATCTTATTGGACAGTTCCAAAAATCACTTAAAGAGAAATAAAACTCACATAATTACCTGACATGGTCCTTTGCTGTTCATTTTACCTAAGATAGATGAGGAGCTTTCCGGGATTTTTTCCATTTACATATTATGTTGCACAAATCAATATATGATAATGAATATATTGCAAAATCCAGCTTCAGTTTTGTACCTGTTTTAAAGTATTTTGAGACATAAAATACATATATTTCTCTGCAGAGGACTATGGAAAATTAACTTTTCTAAGGTATGTGCTCCTATTGAAGGAAATTTTGTGGAATTAATGCATTTGTTTATGTCCTCTTAGTAGTTTTTGAACGGTGACACTCAGAAATTAAGCATTATTTTGTGTCTGATACCACCTTTGAATCCAAATTCTATAATTCTCCTAATAAAGAACATATTTTAATAAAATCATGTTTTGCCAAATGTCGGAGCTTTCCCAGGAGTCTAGTTCCCTTCTTTCCTTTAATGATTATCGGGCATAATTGTTCGAGTTTCACTGATTAGCGTCTGTCACCTTGACAGCCGTTTTAACCTTATTCTGACAAAGGGCAAATACTCTCTCATCCTCTTTGGGTTATTACACTTGCTTCACACTCAGTGATTATTGACTCTGTACCTCTAACTCAGATTTAAATAAAAGGCCACTTACGCCATATGAGACAACTCGTACTTTCATTTTACGAAGGTCGTGCTTATATCAGTAGCTGTTAAGCTATCAACCCACTCCTCAAACATCTGTTCAGGGTTAGCATAAAACAGACCCCCAGAAACATATGACAGAACAATGAAACTGTGGATGGAAAAAATACAGTATATATTTATTATTGTGTCAAGCAATGTTGAATATGAAGCTATTTGAATTTATATTTGAAAAATTATTCTAGTAATTGTAGCCTACGGTCCACTCAAGCTTAGTATATGAACATTTATTCATCACTTACAGAACAAGAAAATCTGCGGAATTCTAAAAATGATAGAAATAAATAAAGAGTACAACTGTTTTCATCACTTAAGGAGTTTTCCCAAAACAAAAATAAATGTAAAACACTATAGTAAGAATATTTATGAGAAGGTAGTTGTAAAGCTATGATGCTAAATGCTGTATTTTGCCTATAACCTTAACGAAAGTGCACACATAAATGTCTTCTGTATGAATATACAGTTCTGTAATGTTGCTAAAAAATTAGAAAGTCTTGGTGAGGGATCTGTGCTCTGTTCTAAAGGAAATACCTGCCTTTGTCATGGGCCCGCTGGTTTACTTTTGAGAATTGTTGTACAATGCAGTTCTTAAATGAATAATAACCGCAACAAGCAAGAAAAAACTACAACTTGTTACAGGAAGAATTCACGAACAAATCATTGTTCCCATTTTGCAAATTAACTATAGTGTCCACTCATTATTGTATTTGTTTTCATAACAAAATTAAGCAAAATATTTTTTGTTTTGTTTGTAAGGAAAAGCCTCTAAAGATTATACAAATTCACCCAGTTAGTAAGAAATCGAGCCAGAATTAAATTTGGATCTCTTTGATAACAAATAATAAAGAATTGGTCGAAATATTAATCTTCAAATTAAAGGTCACTAACCCCTTCTGATTCTTTAGAAAAAAATTCATTATTAGTTTGACTCATAACAAAAAGAATGGGGTAGATACTTCGATCCCACTGTTCTAAGATATAGACTTCTGATTTGTGAGTGTTTTAATAGTACACATTAACTCAAGCATTTTGACCTTTATGGGTACAATTTACTGGGATTTTTGGATTCTAACAATGCCAGAAATTTAAATAAGTCATGTAGTCTTTGCACTTCGTTTGTGCAAAAGTTGATATATAACTAATTAATACGTAACTGATTGTAGTTATTATTAGGTATTATTCAAAACAGAGGCTAGTCGAAGCTAGGAGGGGCTGGGCCAGAGATCAATGGTTACATGCTTGTCTAGGTTCTGGGTTGTATTCCCCAGGCTGCATAAAAATTAGCTGGATGTGCTGGCACACCCTTGAAATCTCATGTACCCCAGACTGAGTCTGAGGCAGGAGGATTGGCAGGAGTTTGAGGTCAGCCTGGGGCACATGAGTTCAGGAGCATGCCGGACTACAGATTGAAATCCTGTCTCAAAAACAAACAAGCAAACATATATATATATATATATATATATATATATATATATATATATATCCCAAAGTTTATTAAGACCCTTTTTTATGAAGGGATAGCATATGATAGAAGCAATACCACAAATTAAAGAGAAAAACAAAGGCTACCTTGTAAAAAGTTTTTGATTTACTACTTGGAAAGGAAAAATACACTAAACTTTACCTCACATTGTTTACAAAGACAAATGACCAGAAAAAAGATTCAAGATCAATATATGAAATGTCAAGCTTTATAATAATATAAAGAATCATAAAAGATTGGCAATGCTAGGTCTGATAGCTCCGGCCTTTAATCCCAGCATTCAGACAGGCTGAGGCTGAAGAATAGCAATTTTGAGCTCAGCCTGGGAAAATCAGCTACTTAGTGAGGCCTTGTGTCAAATAAACATTAAAAAGTAATCTGGGAGTGGCTGGATACAGCTCAGAGTGAATGTGGTGAGTTGAACTTATAGAAGCACAGAGAGAGAGAGAGAGAGAGAGAGAGAGAGAGAGAGAGAGAGAGAGAGAGAGAGAGAGAGAGAAGATTGGTGAAGGAAAGAAAATTAGATGGATTTGATTATGTGGAAATTAAATATTTCTATTAATTACATTTGTCTTTTTTTGAGACAAGATCTGACTCTGTAGCCCAGATTGGTTTTGAACTCACTATGTAGGCCAGGCTGGCATTGGACTTATAACAACTCTCTTGCCTCAGCCTCTGGAGTGCTGGGATTACAGGCGTGTGCCACTATGCCCATCCAGCCTTATGTGATGTTGTGGAATCGAACTCATGGCCTTGAGCTTGCTAGGCAAGCGTTATAACCGGTGTGAGTTTCTTCCAGCCACTATTTCATTTGTGTTAGTCTTTACATCTTCATGCCACACGACTCTCATGTCCACCATGCGCGCTGCTGCCCCAGCTCCCTGGCTTGTAGCCTCCTGTTTCTGCCTTTGCTCATTTACTGTTTCCTTACATCATAACAATTAGAGTGTGTTCTTTTTAAATTTTAGATCACAAATCAGACAATGTCATCCCCCGACTTGACAATTGCCACTTGAGTATTATTGCACAGAATAAAAGCTATCTTTCTTTTCTGATTAGACCACCGAGCACAGTACACTCCCTCCATAAATCTTTGTTTACCTTCCTTCTGGGATGCTCCTGCAAGTGTCAACATGGATATTACAACCAGCATCCATAGATACGTCAAGTCTTTATTTAAATGTTATCTGCTGAACATTCTATGTATTGCTGCAACTCATCAGTTTCCCAGTTTTCTTACCATGACCTACTTTTCCCCTGTTCCTAGTGCCTGACCCTTGTCATCCTTTACAACTATTTATTTCTCTCGTTTACTACAAAGGCCTCACTCGCTCCCACCCCGTTACCGTTACTTTGAATATAAGATTTAGATTAAGATCTTGTGTTTATGTTGCTCAGCAGTACAGTCTAAGTGGCTAAAATAATGTCTATTACATGGTAAGTGATCAATTAAAATTTAAGTAGTGCTTGCATGAGATAAAACTGAAATTATAGTTTAATTCCACATCAACAACAACATGAATTCTGGTGGGGAAAAGAAATGCTCATAAATACATTGGCCATAGAGGAAAAATTTGTGCTTAACCACAACTAAAAATTCACCAGAACAATAAAAGCTAAAGTCTTACATACTATAATATTCCCTGTAAGAGACTGCGACATCAGAAAGCCAGTAGCATAGTGTGAGCATGTGGAGAGACAGCACTCTTCCCCATACACTGTCCAGGGATATGAACTAGTCGTGGGACATAGACAGACAGCACTTGTTACTGTGTTTATCAACCCTGGCTCATTGATCCTTTGGCTTGATGTGTATCCCTGAGGAGATGCATGTGAATATGTTTATAACAGTATTTTGTGAGCCAGCAAGAAAGTGAAAGTGACCGAGTTAAACATGACAGAAGAGGCGAGTAAGTCACAAAAACAGTTGTACAACATAGGACCTGTGAATTTCCAAGAGACATTAATTCTACATACATCATGCAAAATAGAGACAGCATAAAAATGAGAACTAAAAATGTGAAGTAGAAGCATGACTGAAATAGAATTTCAATGAACACAGATTAACAGCAGAAACTAAGTTATTTCACAAGGAGAAAGAGTAATTAGAGATACAGATCAACTATACCACAGTGATGATTTATTAGGGAGCGAGAAGAATGTATGAAGTTCAAAACAACTGCACTAGCATCTCCGATGGAGGAGCCATAGGTAAAGTGTCCCAGGGTCTACTCCGGTGGCATTTGCGAGGGAGAAGAGTTCTTCTGTTCCTTCGATTAGCAATTTTTTTTTTCCTGGAGCCTTTGAAGTCCTTGTGTTGCCTTTGCTCTAAAGTATTGTATGAGATCTGTGGAAGGGTTTCTCATTTTTTGATTTGATTTGCTGTTACGAAATACTTATGGCACTAGCTTTGTGTCATTTATTTAACACAATACTACAAATATGAAGTAAAAAAGAAAAAGAAAACTAAAAAATGTAGAGCCCTAGAGTGTAGCTCTTAAACAGAAAAACAAATAATTTAAGTATTTGAAATCAGAAAATATTTGAATATCTTTTCACTTAAGTTTGGAATTTTCCAATAATTTATTTTAATATTATAATATATGTGAGTGCATTTATTTATGCATTCTCTACCTTCTATTATCTATCTATCTATTAATACACATATGTACAAGATCTGAGAAATGATTCTGGCCTATGGTACTAATACTAGAAAATAAAAAGTTGCCCTCAGAATGGAGCATATTTTGAGTGGAACAATTCTTTTATATGGATGAAGTGTTTATATGAAGAAAATAGTTGCCATGTCTCTGTTTCTTCTTTTACCCTGATCCTCTGGCTCCCTCCCTCTACTCCTGTCCTTTCTGTCTTCCTTCCTTTATCCCTTTCTATTCTTACTTCCTTGCATTTCTTTTTCTTCACAACCCTATTTTTTCTAAAAAAAAAAAAAAAAAAAAAAAAAAAAAAACACCCAAGAAGGGATTTATGCTTCTTATTGATGGCAGGAAAGCTGTTCCTTCTTCAGTTAAAAGAATGACATCTCTTTTGTTCATCAATTCTTTCAATGTGGTTTATTATAAAATTATTATATATATAATAGCTAAAGTAAGCTTTAATTTTACTTTAAATTTGGATGACAGTATTAGCTAAATATTTCCACAGTTTTCTTTATCTAAATATTTATCTTGATATCAAGGTAAAATAGATGCCATGTGATTGCAGACTAGTGACAGAATTTCAGGAGCTGCCAAAAGAAAAGGAAACATCTGGCACAAAATATCTGTACCTTTTGTTTTTCACATCTAGTTTGTCTTGCAAGAAAGAAAAGAAAGCTATCTTTCAGGCAGCAATTTGTCAGCAGGGAAGGCAACACATTTAGTCTTTTTTTCTATAAATATAAAATATGACCTTATTCAGTGGAATTCTTAAAACAATTGACAAAAGAAATCTCTTCTTATTAGAGAGTCACAAAATGGGCATTCAGGCTTCAATCACAGTAGTATTGACAGCTGACTCCATAGATCAAAGTACTTGGAATGCATATTAATGTCTCTTGAGTTTCTGGGGTTTTTATGTGTATAACAGTATAAACAATTAATAATTTGGAATAAAATACTTCTATGTTCAATCTTAGCTGGAAGACATTGGGTAAATTATATAATCATCTCAATTCTCAATTTCTTTTTGTAAAATAGAGGTAAGCCTGATCATCACAATTTTGGGAAGAATTAAGTGAGATTTATCAAAGTGTAAATTCGCTTCACTTTATAATCATAAAAACCCTTTAATTTAAATGTGTGTGACAATTAAATAATATAATTTAATAAATAATTTAAGTAATAATAATATTTTCAGACTTTGGGTATCAAATCTTTGCCTTGTGTTGAGATCGCAAAGCGTTAGAATCCCTGGTTTGCAAATATGGTCTTTAGTGAGGACAAAGATTAGAGAAGTCAGCGCCTTGTCATCCCATGATTGCAAATTCCAAAGTGAAAAACTGTAGTATCCATTGCAAAGACAAATGTGATTCCATATAAGTTAGCCTTCCCTATAGTAAATTTACGTACTCTGGACTCAAATAAAGCCCTATTGATTAGGGCATGTGGATATGAATGCATACTAGCCTATTCAATACTAAGGATTCTCTTGGAATTTGGTGTCTAGACTTTAGCTTCTGGAGCAAGGAAATCCCACTAAGGTATCAGTGAAAAATAGCCCAAGAGTGCATTTTTCTAGTTTGAAATTGGACTTTGGGAATTGAATCGTCTTTCCTCAAAGGGAGTCAGTAGTTCATTCAGGAGAAAGGCTTGTGGAGCCAGCACAACACAGTGAAATTGACTGGTGGACTAATCACCATCCTTCCTTCTTTCTTCTTCCCTTCCTTCCCTTTTTCTTCTTTTTTCTTTTTCTCTCTCTTTCCATCTCTTTCTTTTCATTTTTCACAATATTAATATATAGCAGAAAGAAGCAATATGCATAGTGTATCTATTAGTTTTCTCTGGTAAAATAAAATAGTAGCAACTATATTTTGCCTCCATAACCACTGAATGCTGAGTACAGAGGAAGTGGTCACGTGTAATCCAACGCTGCCTCTAGCAACAATTGAAGAAATAAGAGGGAGCCTCCAGGTGCCTCCATATAGACGGTCGATATATCATTAAGTAAAATTCATGAAGTTAATCATTTCCTAAACTTTGTTTTGGGTGATGAATTCAAAGGAATGAACAGATGCTAAGTTATACTAGTTGACCCAGGTTTCGAAAGCATAGAAGAGCGATGTAAATTTGACACAGCAGGTAAGAGGAGTGCAGGATCAGCGGCAAACGAAGAGTGGAAGTGCAAGAGCCAGCTCCATGTGTCTGTTAAACACTAGCACTGGCGAAGGCAGGTGTGGGCTGCTTGAGAGGGAAAGTGAAAACAGAAAAACAAACACTAGATGAAATAATTAAAAAAATTACTGTGCCATAGAGTCTTGCTGAATTGTTAAGTTGCCCAAGTTGAGCATAAAATTGAGATCTTCCTGTTTCAGCGCCCTGGAGTATGGGGCCCCTAGGTGAGTGCTTCCATATCTGACTGCTTTTTATATTCTTAGGTTCTACTCAGAAATTCTGAAATAGCGCAGTCGATGCTGAGGTATGACTCATCTCTACAATTGCTGATACAAGGAGGGGTTTCCTCGGCCGACTCATATCTTATGATAGCCTAACTTACCATTTGCAAAAATAATCTTTTATCTTCATAAAAAGGAATGGTTATAAACTTCTATATACTTTGTGTGGCTTATATAGTGAGCCTGTGGCTTATTTTTGTTGATTAATATCCTTTCTTGGTTGTAAATGACTGGTTTTAAAGTTTAGTTTTAGAGTTTAATTGTTATAAATACTAGTGTTTTGATATGGCTTGGAATAGTTTGAATTGAGCAAAATAGACATTACTTCTTGAAAAAATCAGCAAAACTAGCAAGTGAGTTTGATTAAGTGCTCAGTAAAGTTTAAGCTGTGATTAAAGAATTAATTTAATCTAGGAATATCAAAACACATTGTTACCTACTTCAAAATACTTTCTGAAAAATTGTTAACAATGCACACTCATGAAGATAATCAGGTTCATGTCTTTAAACCTTGTTGATCATGAACCTTCATAATTTTCTTCAGTGTAATTGGAAATGTGTTGTTCTTAAAAGAATGGACATGTCTTTGTCGGGAGTCAGTCTTTGGCAACATGGTAATTATGTTCTTCTCTTGGCATAGGGCCAGCATTATTACATGTCCCCCTATTATATTTTATCATTGCATCCTGCCCTTCTTATTTCTATGTTGAGAAAATGCCATTACTTCCTTCACCTACAAGGATTTCACCTAGGAGACTATCCATCCTTACTAAAGTAATATTTTACAAAATGATTTTCTCTCATTTAAAATTAATACAAATACTGATGCAAATAATAGCTACAATTTTTATCTTTGAAAACAGCCCGGGAATGTGCCAAAATGTAAATATGTTATTTTTTTCAAAGTATTCACACCTAAATGCAAAGAAACAATCAGATATATAGGTTGTTTTAAACAGTCATATAAGATTTCCTAAGATTTAAGGTCATCATATGAATTCAAATCTACTTCAAACAAGTTATTTTTCTCTCATTATATAATCTTGATTCAATCAAAGCAAATAGCTTAATACATGTAAAAAGGAGTACTTTCAGGCCTCCTTCCTGTATGATTTGTCAGGGCATTAGTATGAATAAAGCTAATAGACCAAGTAACAATACTCAAGGTTGCATTAATACTTCACAGAACTCAAGTTTTAAATTTTTGTAAGTCTAGAAGGCTGACTCAAAGCTCAGTCTCCTTCATGTTTTTGATGGCTAGTCTTCTACCATGAGGGATTTTGAACTATTTGACCTCCAGCCTGCTCTTGTCAAATGCAAGGCTCACTATCTGTCTCATGGTTGAGATGTCTTAGCACCGTGTGCTCTTTACTGTCTATACATGTAAGGAAAACCTATACTCACCAGGGACATGGGCTTGGAGACATGTGGTAGGACATTCTAGAGGCCCACCTTCTTGGAGGAGTGCAGATAGGGCTGTATTGCAGTAGAATCAACATTATGCTTTGGTTTCTAATAATGACCTGCTCATGAGGAGCAGTAAATCTATGGAAAGGACAAGGCAGAGTCTTCTGGTGCCTTTCTTGGATCTCCCAAAGTGCCACTTCCTACTCAGCTTTCACAGGTGTAGCGGTTAAGTTTGATTGTGTTGATTTGAGAAGCTAGGGCATGGCTCAGTAATTAAAGTGCTAGCTAATCATGCTTGAGGCCCTGGGTTAGTTTCTCTACATAAAAATTAACTGGGTGTGGTAGCACTTGACAGTGATCACCAGTGCTTGGAAGACTGAGGAAGAAGGATGGCTGTTAGTCTGTGGCCAGACTGTGCTAGGTAGTAAGTTCAGGACCAGCCTGGACTACAGGTTGGGCCCCATTTAAAAAAAAAAAATGTGTCAACTTGAGTGGCTTTGGAGGGATTTGTAACACACAACTTTGGGACATTTGCATGGATCATGGAGACACATCTTTGGGTATTATATATGGTACCTGATCCTTTCCTCTCTGACTTTTTACCTCTCTCCTGCACTTTTGTCCATCATGGATCAAAGATCCCTCTGCTTGCTCCACAGTGGTGTTTCTGCTGAAGTGACTGGATCTAGGCTAAATACTCTCAAATTACAAGCCAAATTAAACCAGCCCTATTCTACTTTGTGGGTATAGAATATTGTGTTCGATTGACTGGAAATCTGACTAATATAGAAAAGAAGAGGCAATTGTCCAACTCTGGATGGGGTTTTCAGAAAAAATTCCACCCTTCTAGGAACCCTGGAAGTGCCTGAATAAATCATAGACTTTTTTCTCTAGCAATACATGAATGAGGATTCCTTCCATCATTACATAAGAAAATTCATTCATCATTTAATGAGTGCCTTTTCAGGAGTGGAAGAATAGTTCAGTGGTTAAAGAACTTGCCCATCAAGCCTTGATTTTGATTCCCAAGCACCAACTAAGCTGGGGATGGTGGCACGTGCCTATAATCCTAGCACTCAGTAGGCTGAGGCAGGAAGATTGCCATGAATTCAAGGCCAGCCTGAATTACATAGTGAGATCAGGACCAGCTTGGCCTCCTTCAGAGCAGGATCCTATATTCAAAGAAAAAAAAAGAAAAGAAAAGAAAGAAAAAGAAAAGAAAGAAAAAGAAAAAGAAAAAAATCGTCTTATTTTCTTTCACCTTCATTTCTTGGAGTAACAATGAAACGCAAATTATGGAAAAAGTATTATATTAGAATAGTGAAGGAACTGGAGGGAGGTAAATGTGAAAGTGCTAATACTATTAGTGACTAGTTGAAATTTTGTGAAGTAACAGTGTGCAACTTGGTGAACTTTTTAATGAAAAGTCTAATATCAAAAAGAAAGTGTGTCGCTAGGGATATATCTCAATGATTAAAACACTTGTATGGTTTGAGTAAGGGTCTGGGTTCCATCCCCAGCACTACATAAAAATAAGCCAGGCATGCTGAAGCACACCTATAATTCCAGCCCTTGGGAAGCTGAAGCAGGATTTTTTTGGTTCGAGGCCAGCCTGAATTCTGGATCACCTGAACTACAAAGCAAGACCCTGTCTCTAAATAATTAATAAATAAATAAATATTAAATAATTGGGAGGCAAAAAAGAGGGAAAGGGATGAGATCCATATCACACCAATGTGAACAAAACTCTTGGTGTTTTGAGTATGTCGAAATCAATGAAGAGGGATGAGTGATAAGTTCTTAAAACAAGACGCTAATACTACATTCTCCTCAGGTACAGAAGGTGAGAAGCAGGCACACCTAACACATATGTCAACGGTGAAGCAATTCAGATTTTTCTATCCCTACAGCAGTTCAGAGACAATGATATATGAAAATGTATTGACTTGAAAGAAGAAATTAATTAAAAATGAGAAATTCATAAACGTGGAGGTTGTGGAATTCTCCAGGGTCACTGCCTTCTTGTAAACTAAAGTTTCTTCGGGTTCTTTCTCTGAGCTATACTCCCTCTCTGCCAACTAACTGTGACTGAAATGAATGTCCCAGCCAGATTTGTGGTTTGACTTTTTTTTTTTTTTTCTTTTTTAGTACCTGTTCAGGTAATCAGTCAGAAAACAATGTGAGCGCCATTGCCTCTGTCAATTAAATTAGGTCAAAAGTGTCACAGCAGTGCAGGAAAAAAAAAAAAAAATCAGACAGTTATGCAAAAGCCCCAGACACGGGAGCACCTTATGGTACGCGCACACAATTCACTGCACAATTTCTGGAGAGAGGAAGCTCACAAACTGTTAAACACTGCGTTCCTTTGGGTAAAATTTTAATTAAAAAAGCAGCATGGATGCAGTTTTCAGATCCTCACTATTCAAATAGCTGAGAAAGCCAGTAGAATTTTAAAACCTCTAAGTATATCATTTAAAAATATTTTTGCATATATTTAAATATGGCTTGATGAAAGTTTGCAAGAACACAGTAGAAGTATCAAAACTGAGGATCAGACTGATCTCTGTGTGAAAGTGGAAAAGTTCACAGAGGCTTGCCCCAAGAAGTTTAGGTGACAAAGGTCATTTCCTCAGGAAAATGATATTGATGATCATATGACTTTACAGATAATTTACAGTATAGATTTGAATGTCTTGTTTCATTGTGAAGCCGGGATTCAATGAAAAAATAATAAGAAATCAAATAGACTCATGGATATTTTAGGAGTGTACTAAATTACTGATGGTAACAAGGATACCAAAACAGAAAATAGAATAAACAAAAATGAGGATTTTTTATCAGAAAGGTTATAATGTATCACATAACAGAAACTAAAGGTTACAAATCGACACTCATTGAATGATAGATACATTTGTAAGGAATTTTTAAAAAGAAAACGAAGCACCTTGAGTATTTAAAATTGTACTTACATAATTCTATTTTCTTTTACTTTTTTGTAGTTCATTTAAAAACTACTATAGGCTATTTCTAGAAATAAAGCATGTTTTATTTTTGTGTCTCAAAAGTTTTATTATTATGCCCAGAACAGTCTTTACTTCAAAATATGCAATATATAAACATTGGACTATGCATACGTTTATGTGTGCATGTGTATGTGTTTGTGTGTGTATTTGTATTCTAGTGCTTTCCTTTTTATTCCTTTAATATTGTTGCTAACAAAAGCATTTTCCACAATGGAAACTGTATGTAGCCAGAAATTTATTTATGTGAATTATACACATACATAAACTAGGCATACAGATTTATGTTTTGTGTGACCCTTTTAACTCTCTGCACTTGCTGTTAAGTTGTATATTTTTCCGTGGGAGCACGTAACTCATGGGAAAATGACTAACATTGAAAACTCAGTTAAGTCTCAAAAGTAGGCATTAGTTCTCAGACACGACTCTCCTTTTGGGAAATCAAAGATTTTATTGCTAGATAAATTAATGTTTCAAATATATGAATACAGATGCAGTTTGCAAATTTGTCGCAATCTGTCTCCCAACAGAAGAATTTATACTGTATACAGTAATAGAAAACAGAAAACTGCGTATTTCACTAAATTGTAGCTGAGTGGAGAAGATTTATGTGATTATTTTTTGTCAGTGAAACACGGGCCCATGTATTTCACAGGAGTATTATAAATGGATACCATACATTTAGTTTTAAACTTATTTTACATTTATTTCACAAAATATATAATGCTGTTATTGCATTAAAATGTACCATATTAAATCTGTTCAGAGTAATCTCATTGCTTCAAAAGCGAGTTTATATTTAAAATATTGAACAGAATTTTAACATTCGGCCTTAGAAGAGTGATCCATATGATATTCTATTCAAATATTTTTTGAAACTTTGAAACTGTGTCAATACTAACAGAATGGATAGTAAATATATACAATAAATTATGGACTTATGATTTCTAACTAAACCCAAGTCTGAAAGCATTCCTAAATGCTAGCTACTGTTCTGTATAAGGAGCACTGCCTGTTTATGTAATTGTAAGTGGATGCATATGAGAATGTAAAACACCAAATCATTTTGGAATACATTGTTTATATCCTGTGCTATTTTTTATAGGAAAAACTTAATATTTTATAGTATGTCTCATGGTACTTGCACAATTAAAATATGTCCCTTAGTACTTAAGATGGACAAGAAAAATTCTCTTTTTTAAAAATAGTTCTCAAAACACTAACCTACAGATGAAACTGCCATCACTAGAGCACTGACTCTACAGTGATATGATATCCCAGAGTCATGAAGCATTGCTGTTGGAAAGCCAATAACAAAATCATTTCCAGGGTCTAAAAAAAATAAGCCAGATTTTCTACTTTAAATCAAATTGAAGCCAAGCTTTCAAAAAATTAATTATTAATCTGCAGTTTGAGAGGAAACTTTCTGGGTAAGCTGGAAGAATAAATTGGATCATAAATATTTCTTGCTCCTATATCTTACAGAATAAATTAAAAATAGTAGTAAAGGGGGAAAAATAAAGCACCAGTATCACCTAAATGAGAAATGGTGCAATTTCAAAGTGTACAACCTCAAAAGCCTCAGCTAAAGAAATAGAAAATTCTTGTTTTAGGAGACGAGACTCATTTCTTAAGCTAACCTTGATTCTCTAGAAAGGGCCTAGAGAACTAACCAAATCACGGAGCATTTGTTAACATCTGCAATATGGAAAGAAGAGGAGGATGAGAGTCTGTCAACTTTTTTGTTTGTGATTTTTGCAGGACAGAGATTAGACTAGATAAGAGAAGAGACTAAAACAACAAGGAAAGTGACTATCTCAATTTTAGAGTCATTCATGAAATCTGAGTATCATAATTTACTGAAAAAAATACAGAGAACAGCTTATTATTTAAATATCCTTATAAGAAAGAACATACAAATCATCACAGTAGAGTGTCTTGACAGAATTTGATGTGACTAATTGTCATAATTAATCTACAGTACTTCTGTTGGAGGCCACCTAGACATGACCTCTCTAGACACATACCAGCATCAACCCAAACCATAGGGCCTGCCTCTGACTGAGGCATTGGTACCTAGTCTGACGATGGCAGAGACCAAGAAAATCTTCAATACAAAGCACTACAAATTGAACGTGACTTGGTCAGTACTTGTGGAGGTGTGGAGACACAGAACCCATGAAGTTTTCCTGTGTTTGCATATCTTTAAAGTGATAAGTAAGCAGTTTATTGCTAGAAAAAAAAATTGTAGGGATTTCAAAGAAAAAGGAGGTAGGAAAGGCAACACATAGTATGCAAAAATACACAAAGTTAGACTAAGTAACAAACTTTTTATTTTATGAAAGCATAACTGAAATGTGAAGAGAATCTCTCACAAGTGCTTCGTGACTTAGGGGGACATAAGATGATAAATCAATATAACAAGCTCAAAAATACATTATAAGTAAAAAATTGGAAGTGAATGAGGGATAACAAAGGAAAATAAAAAGAAACTGATATCAACATAATAAAAGTTATATATATATATATATATATATATATATATATATATATATATGCAATAGAAATCTAGATAAATTCCTGACAAAATATTTTAGATGACCGCCATGAATACACTCGCACATTTTTGAGAAATTAAAATAATTATGGAAATAATATAGATATGAGTATGTAATAAATATATTCAATCACATGGTTGGGTAAACAAAAGAGAAATAGTACTCATTTTAAATTCTACTATAAGAGAGTGGTGCTACACCTTGAAAAATAGAATTTACCAGAACAAGTAGCGACAGCTCCCCCTGTGTGAACTGTTAAGACAGAAAAGATTGTGCTAACCAGGTTCATTGATTTATCTTGAATCTCTCTTAAAATAGCTTTCAGATAATATGTTCAATCTCAACAGAAACACAATACAGAATGAAACAGAAGGAACTGAAGAGTGGAATGGTAGGACCAAATGCCTTTCCCATAGAAATAACTGTGGAAATGAGGGAATCAGGACTGACTAATGTTCAAATCTTGGCAGTAAATAAGAAATTTACTTGTAAGCAAAACAAATAATAAATAAATAAGACTTGTTGGAAAACGTGGAGAAATCTAGTCTTTCCTTTATTCCTAGCAGAAATGAAGTAATGTCATCTAAAATTCAAATAAATAGGAAAAAGTCTTTGGTGTTTTTATAGTTCCCTATTTAATTTATAAGTGAAAATTTATGTAAATATTAGATATAGAAATAATTTTCTTTGATTTCAGCAGTTATGTTAATTCGTCTTTATTTTGCTGTCCTTATGAGGTTCAAGAAATAGCATGCATTAATATTTTATTAAAATATGCTATGAGGCTAGATATATATGTTACTGGTAGATTTTAACGCTTTTGATTTAATTTGTGCATGAAACCATAATTATTCATTTATTTGATGGTTTTCATGAATGGCCCTTAACATCATTTTCTACTATACTCAATTATAGTTGACTCCAAAGAGCGATTATTTATGTAGCATATATCAGATTCACGTATTAGTAAGTAAAGCAGAGAATTTGTCTCATAATATATCTATTTAATCAGTGTAAGTAAAAACCTACTTTATTTTAATCAAGCAAGATCATAAATCTTATGAAAAATAACGATATTTTCCAAAACATGTATTTGATAACAATATCATTGTTTTACATGCTTGTAATGTGTCCCTGCAGTATCATTTTAATCCATGTAACTTAATAGAAATAGAAATCAATCTGTTGCAGAATTTTACAGCTGAAGTAGTTGAAGAAATCTCAGTCCTACACAAAATTGCAGTTAGAAAAAAGAAAAGAAAAATACATATAGCACTAAACTAAAATGCAAAGAGTATCTTAAGGTAGAGCAGTAGTATTGAATTATATAGATTTCTCATACTATAGTATTAAAATGATTAAACAATGTATACTTTGTATAGTCCTTTAACTGTACATTATTTTATAAGAAAATATGTATACTGATAATTGAGTGCTATTGTTTTCAGTTACATACAGCTTACAAAATTGTATATTTTATAAAATGAAAAAACAAACTGCAATAATTTTCTTCACATCAGAAATATGAATACTGAAGACACTTAAAATAATAAGTACCCTTGTGTTCTCGTGTTTAGAGTGTATATAGATAAAAGCCTTCTATGCTTCCAATTTGTAATTGAAACCTGAAATGTTTCAGTGTCAATAAATATTGTCTGTTTTCTGTAATTTTTCCTTTGGGTGATAAGCTACTACTCATCCTTTTTGAGGTGTCTTCCAAGTATCTAAAGGAACAAAAATGTTTGTATATCACTGATTCTCTAGAGACAAAGTGGCATTCAATGGAATGTGTGTCTAGTTTAGCACACCATTGAAACACACATATATTTCTTAAAGATAACCAGAATATGTGGAATCTAACAGAAGTGATTGAAGTATATGTAATATGTAATAAGACGTATGAATGGTAGAGATTCAATCAAACCATTTTATCCTCCACTTTCAAGAATGTTCTAAGTGAACCTGGCTCGTTTGTTTGTTTGTTCATTTTAATTGATGATGCACTGTGAGGAAGAAAAAGATAATTACCAATGTTTTGGGTGCTATGACCTTAATTTATGCTAACAAGGTCACTGTCGTACTGACCCTTATTTTACTGTCATATGTGTAGCATCCATACAGTACAAAAAAGGTAAATATTATCTCAGTAGTCAAGTAAAATACAGTCGGTCTTGTACAATCTATAGAGTGTTATAGACCAAATTTGGGGAAATAATGTATTTTGTTTATCCATTTGTTAATGTATTTAACATTCAGCTTAATGATTACTGTTTTCGGTTTGTGGAATTTGAGATTTTTTTTATTTCTCTCTTCATATTTTGCTATGTTGCTTCAGCTATGTATACTGAGTGAAACTCTAATGAAACAATAATGCCAGATTCCTAAAAGCGAACAAGAAACAGTAAAATATTTGTTGTCTCCAGTGAACTTCAAGCAAGGTATATAAGGGGTTTTGAACAAACAGAACCATTAGAAATTACACACACACACACACACACACACACGCACGCACGCACGCACATATTATAATCTATAGAGGTAAGATATAACATATCATGTATGCCTACATATGAATTTGTTAGGATACGTTACAGATTCCAAAGAGGGCGTCTAAAATGGTTGCCTGTACACGAGAAAGCCTCAGAGTTCAGTAGCTGCTCAAACCTAAAGAAGGAAGAACACCAGTCTGAAATCTAAGGTCTGTGTGTTTGCTGCAGGACAGCTAGTCTGAGCCTGAGATGAACATCAGTACCTAAAGGTGATGGTGAGTGTATAGCTTGCACGGGAGATACCATGACCAGAGAGATGATTTCCAAGGGGAGGCTCATCCATTACACTCCGGATGTGCTGACCTCTGCGATTTTCCCAAGTGCCAGAAACCACACTGCGTAACTGTGGTTGTGGGAGCACTCTTCCCTGATCATTCTTATGCCTAAAAAAGCAGGGAGGCAGAGGAAGGATGACCAAGCCCTGACGACTGAAGAGGGTCTGTGCTGGAGATGAGCAATGTGAAGGCAGGAGGAAGCCGTGCTTGTGATGAGTGTGCAGAGATGACAGCGAAGGATGGAATTCTACCGGAAATAGAAGCTGGGCTGTCTTTTGTCTTCCTTTCCTTTTCCTTCACTTCCAGCTGACAGTCTACAGCTGAGTCCACCCACATCCGGGGCTGGTCTTCTTTCCTCAGCTTATGGGCCCTGTACCGGACACTCACACCGATAGCTCTGCCTACGCATCATCTATGCCTTTCCTTATTCCTTCAAGTTGACAGAATGATGCCAATAGTCACAATAGGATTAAAAAAATAAAAGTAAAGACACAGACTAAATGTGAGGCATCAGGGAATGTTCATTCTAGACAAAACAAAACTAAACAGGGCAAGGACAATAATAATATACATAAGAGATCAAATCAGCGAGAATCGCGTATAATTTTAGACACAAAATGTGGCCTTGGCTATCCTGCACTATTTTTTATCACTTAAAAAAACCTCTAAGAAGCTTTCTAATCATTAAATACTGATATCTACACTGAGCAAGACTTTTTCACATAAGACTTTGCCTTTCACAGAATAGTGTTCACATTCTATATCTTCCAGACACTCACAGGCGCAAAATTAAGTTAAAGGGGGCTATATGGGTGGGAAGCATGTAAAGATAAGTTCTGGGTTTCTTATCTGAGTCTCAAAATGTTGTGTTATTTTGCTGGCAAGTTGAAGAGAAAAGTTGGTTTGCACTCATTTCAATAACAAACTATCATTCTAAATGATTTTGGATGATTCCTAACATGTAGACATACACAACTTACAAACAAAGTAAACTACTTTTCTGCATCTTATTTCTACAAGGGTATCTTATAGACTGCTTATAATAATCTTATTTTCTAGTGTTGTCCTCTTAGTAGCAAAGATTAAAATTTGAAGCCAACATTTTTCAACTGTGAAGTACTGGATCCAATTACACCCAGCAACTAAAAGCAGAGTTTATTTTAATAGGATTTGCAGTAAAACAAGGCATGTAAAAATCAGATGCATAGGCAAAGATTTTTTTCATCTTTAATCATTAAGCTACCAGTACAAATTGAGCCCTGAAGTTATTTCATTCCCAAAGGAGATCAGAGATTTAAAGAATTCAAGGGGATTAAACATTCGTGTTTGAGTGAACATGCAAAGTGTTTTGTGCTTGCTATCATTAAAGTAGTATTTTCAATACTTCATTTTGAATGCATAGACTGTATTTTTTTCTCTAATATGATAGTGTATTAGTCTTTTTGGGGATTGCTGTTAAGAGCTTGCGCAGTGATTGTATTATAGTTAGCTTCCTCAGTTTTTACATAAACATATGTAAGGCCTATTTTCTCCCCCAGAATATCCTTCTCCCTTAGACATTTCTGAGAATCTAATAGTCCTGTTTACCTTTCATCTTATAATTTTTACAATAGGGGAAATTCTTAAGAAAGTGAATAAAGATTCCTATTAAACCATGGCCTTAAAAATAAGGTTTAGAGTACAACTCCATGGGAATTCAACAATCAACTTGCACAAATTTTTGAAGATTATTTGATAAACAAAATTTGTTTCATGCACATGTTTTTGTACATATTAACTTAGAATTAATTTTCCATTCATTTTATACTCATTTAGGATTATATGTCTAAGTCAAACCTTTGCTTTTCTAAGGCTTAATGATCCAGATATATTGAGAACCTAAGAATCATTGTCAGGCATGGCTGGAGTCAGACAAGTAACCTCACTCATTTACTATTTTCCACTGAATATTTTCTACCTGTCAGGGGTTATTTGAGCCACTGGATTATGAAATGTACACTAATTAAATGTCAAAAAGATGAATTTTGTAAAATAAAACATATCTGAGAAAAATCTGGATCTGAGGGAGATGGCAAAGGTTGTGTGAAGGCGAGTGAGCCTACTTAAAGCCAAAACTACTTACCTTAAAAAACACTAGATGCATCTATGGACAAAGGGCACATACCGGCCATCTTGTTCAAGCTAAAAATAGCCATGTACTGAGCAGTGTGCTAGGTGTGTTCCAATTTTTTCTCATTTATTTCGCAGTTCAATATAAGAGATAATATATCAGTTATTGTGTTCTTCTGCAAGTAACAAATAACACTAAGTCAAATTGGTTTAAATATTAAAGAAATTTAATATCTCACAATAATTGGAATTTCAGAGATAAGGCAGGCTTGGGGCACAGTTCTCTCTGTAGCTCAGTCATGTCGTCACAGGCTCACATTATTTCTTCTCATTTGTTCTGCTGAATTAACCCTTCATCCTATTCGGTGTCATTTGGCTCTTGGTACAAACTGGTCAATAGAAATTGATAGAAATTGAAAGTGAACATGCCTACATATTTGACTTTGTTTGAAAAAAAATTACATAAGAGAAGGATTTTTTTTTTTTTTTTTTTTTTTTTGAGGCAGGGACTCACTCTGTAGCCCAGGCTGGTTTTGTACTCAGTATGAAGCCCAGGCTGGACTTCAGCTCATGGCAATCCTCTTGCCTCAGCCTCCCACATGTTGGGGTTACAGGCATGTGCCATCATGCCCATTTTATGTGGTGCTGGGATTGAGCTCAGGTATTTAGTGCTTGAATTAGCAATTACTAGGCAAGGACTTTAACTGCTGGGCCATTCCCTTCTGCCCCTACAATGTTTTTCTTTTATATTACTTGCTATATTTAAGTCTAATGGTCACTCCTGGATGAACAAGAGGGAGTAAAGAAATACATATTGACATAGAATCACAAGAATTCCTACCAATCGCAGGTGGGAGATCACCATTATTGAGTTATATTTTGAAGTGAATAGATTTTTGAATAATTATATTCAAGAATGAAGAAAGATTTGTACGGAGGTAAAATCAAAGATAGTCCAGTGAAGAAAGGTTTCGTTGCTATAATTATTTTACAATGAAGTGTGCTAAGTCATGCAGCAGTGAACTAAGTTACCCAGGCACAGAGAATTCCAAAAAAAAAAAAAAAAAGAAAGAAAGAAAGAAAGAAAAAAGAAACTGGTTTTAAATTCAAGTTGCCTTGTTCATGACCCTTGTCAGCACTACAATTGCTAGATGTCAGCCTGTGGATCCTCATCTTGTCCTGAGATGTCTCTACACACCGATTCTCTAGCAGCCAGAGTCAAGCCATCATAAATTTAAAAGATTATCTTTGGGTAACAAGAATATTTGATCTTCCCCGATTACCACATCATTTCACACTAAAAGAATTAAATCAATCCTATGTTAATTGCTATCAGTGTGATGATTTCATTTCTGATTTGTTTTTTAACATTTATCTTTTTTCTCTGTAATATAACATTCCAGCGTATAAAATAATTAAATGTATATGCACCAATTCCCTAAGATAAATGTCATTATTACATATCAGTGAAATATACCAATACATGAAAGAAAATTTAAAATACCCATCATTGCCATATGTTAATTTTCATTTCCATCCAGTCCTTTTTTTTATTTTAAATATCTTATAGCATTTTTTCATTCCTGTCTCTGCATCTCCTGATATAATTATTTCCTTGCATAAGTATTTGTCTCATTTAGCAGCTATAAGAAAATACCTTAGCCTGGGTTATTTGTAAAAATCAGAGATATTTTTCTTACAGTTCGGCCTACCGGCAAAGTACAAAATTAAAGTCTAGCCAATTTGATGGCCTCTGAAGGAGTGTCTTTCACAGATGACAGATGATGTCGTCTGTGAGTTCAGTCACATAGGAGAAGTAGCCCTAATCATTTCATGACAGTGAAGCTCTCCCGACGTTTATTCCTAAAAGGATCCTTCTCTTAATATTATCAAAACACTCTGGGTAGAGAAGAGAGCACTAACATTGAGATCATAGTAGTGTGAAAAATTACATAAATTTACAGCGCATGTTTAAATTTCTAAATAATATTTTCTATTGCATTTATGTTTTAAGTTCTTATGTTTATTCATACTGCTGTCTTCATTCATCATCATGAGTTTGATATTTGCCAATGTTGAGATATAGATCAATAGATATAAATTTTATTCATTTATTTTGATTATACATCATTTAACTATAAAAATTTCATAATCTATTATTTTTCATTTTCTTTCTCTTCAGCATTTTTCACATTCTAACAACCATTTGATATTGTATACCTTTAAAATTTGCCACCTAATGTGAAATAATATTTCATAAAGGTCCAATTTTCAATTCCTTATTTACTACTGGTTGTAAGAATTTTGTCCTATTTTTTGCTTACTGGGTTTCCTTATCCTTTTGATGAGTATTTCTTAGAATCTTTAGATCCTTTTTAGTTATTCACTTGTGCAAATATTTTTACACAATCTTCAGTTTCCTTCACTTTGTGAGTTGTTTTATTATATAGATTTTTTAAGTTTAATGAATTCAAATTTATTAATCTATTCATTAATTTATGCTTGTAATGACTATTTTTTGAGTTTCTACTATGTCCCATATACAGATAAAACAGGGCAAGATGGTCCTCCATGGCCTCATGGCAACTCCGTGTTTTATTAACACATACACCAAGAATTTAAATCTAGGTTGTTCTTTCCGTAGCTATTCCTCAGGGTTGTATTTGTAGAATACAACTGAAGAAAAGATTATGTCTCTCTAGCTTATTAGTCATTTTACAATACAAATTTTGTAAGATCAGTGCATCTTAATTTCTTTTTTCTCCATTTTATTGATACATTTAAGTGCCAAATTTAAAGCTTGCATTAATCGTGAGCATTCATGCACATAGATATCATGGCAAGACCCCTCTCTCCTTTTGGCCCACCCCTACTTAGTCACCACCAGTTCCCTTATTCAGTGGATACACAAATTGTGTTATCTTAATTTCTATATGAACTCTCTGTTTATAATTCTAACCTCTCTATATTACATCTCTTTCATAGAAATTGGAGTGGTGATCAATTAGGCATAAAAACAAATATGCTGAAATTGTTGATGTTTTTATAATTTCAGAAAAAAACAAACAACAAATTTTAGGCTTAGGCCCAAATATTCTACCTTTCATCATGAGTAATTTTGTTAGCTTATAAGAACATAAAGTTACAAATCATTACAGGGTTTGCATCAATTCAGGATTACTTTACATGATGTATTTTTTGGCCTTATTTTTTTCTACTAAGAAAGCAACAACCAGGCATCAAACATTTTGTGTAATTTGGTATCTATTTTTATGGCTAAGTGAACCCTCTTTTTTCTGTGCTTAAAATGGTTCCAAAATAGAATTTATAAGGATAAATTATATTAATTTGAGCTAAGTATTCTGGAAATCTAAAAAGCTGAATACATAGCTCAGAACACTTGCAGAGCTAGCTCCAAGTTCTGAGTGCATTACCATGCACCACATAAACTGGGTGTGGTGGTGCCAGCCTGTTAGCCCAGCATTTGTGAGGTTAATACAGGAGAGCTACTATGAATACGAAGTCATCTTGGACTACATACTGAGTTCAAAATCACCTCAGACTATAGAATGAGTCTTTCTCAATCAATCAACCAATCAATAAATAAGTAAAAAGCAAGCTTGTGGCAATTTCACTAACAAAACTTAAAACAATGGAAGGTTCTTGAATGCATTCCCTGCTTTTATTTAAAATGACAAACATATTAATAGAGCTTTGGCTATGAACATTAAGCTTTTAAATATTTTTTAAAAATATATTTGAAATTGTCTCAACTATTTATTTGATTTTGACTACCAATGATAGTGTCAAAAAATAATGACATAGTACCACACACTTTGATGGCCTTCACACAGTGGCCATTAAGGAAAGTTCAAGACTAGTTACAGAGGTTGCTTGAATAAAGTTTAAACTCAAAATAATTTTATTCATCATAAGTTATGTACATATTTATTTTTTACAATGTTTATACATAATTTAATATTTAAGTCACTTGCTATCTTTGGAAATCTAGCTTGACATTTTATTCAGTAGCAACTCAACCTTTTGTTTCTAATTATATTTTTCAAAACTCTTGCTTGTTCATTTTCCACTTTCAAAATTGTTTCTGAAGTTTAATTGACATCTTAATGAATACATATTTTATATTCTTTGAGAGGAAGTCAATTATAGAAGCTTTCCTTAAAAGGTTGAAGAAAAAAATGATTGTAATTTTAAAGTTTGAGAAAATAATAGTAATTTTCTCATAAAATAATACTGTTTAGAAGTAGAATTTAGTTATTTAAATTTATGTTTAAAAAAAGCATTGTGAACAATTGCTTAAATGTTGATTCTTTTCTAGAATGAAAATCATTGGAAAGATAATGTAATAATATACAGTTTGAAACACGAAAGTTGTCTTTAAATGGTTACTTAGTTTACAGAAAATATGGACGATAAAACCTATTGGTCCTAATAAGTATCTGTAATTTAAAATTGCAATTCTACCTTTTACATCAGTATGGGCATAAAATCATTTGAATTTAATGTTCATTTATTGAAAGTTTGTATTTTTTCTTCTGTGTGATAGAATTATAATGCATAAAATTATTGTTTATTTCATCAAATATAATATAGAAATACTTTTGATACCAAACAATTGATAATTAAGCTAAAATATGCTTATAGTTCACATACATTCTGATAGTCCCACTATAATCTCTTGCTAAAGTAACATCGGTGCCTATAATACTTACATTGCCTATTACTGTTACATACATGAACACACACACACACACACACACACACACACACAAATATATATATGCACAGCAATCACAGACTTTAAGGTGGAGGATGCTAGAGAGTGACGAATCCTGAAATCAGGAAATCTTTCTAATATAACACGATTTGAGCTTTCCTAAACTTTTTGTTTCCATAGCAGTCCAGGAATGGATTACTAGTATAATAATTACTTTCATATGTAGAAAATTTTAGTTTTATTGTATTTGTTTTATAAAAATAGTACTATTTTAAGTTTGTTAAAAATTTGTTCACAGGGTCATTATACCAAATTAATCCACAACTTTATATATCATTCTTTCTGGTTGTTTTGCACACTTGGGTAAATACTTACTGACGTTAGTGCTAAACTCGAGGATGCAAAGCAAAATTCAAAAAATTTGTAATGTGTTCTTCATTGCACTTAAATAGTAGGTAAAATAGAAAATTTGACAAAGTGAACACACTGGAATCTTCATTTCAGGTTTAAAAGCCAAGAAGGGAGTTGATGGACTTCAGAGCATACAGCGCACCTGAAAAAGTGACGAAACGCTACCAGGTGAGGATATTCTTCTAGAGTAATTGGTTCAACCTGCCTCAATGTGGCACATCACAAGATCTTTAACAGAGTCTAGGGACATCTGTAATTGTCATAAGTGAGTGGGTGGCGTCACAACTGTCGCCTGCAGATGCTGCTGAACAGCCTGCGAGGCTCAGGAAAGTCCTCTTTCTCTCTGACATGAACTGAAACTACAGCAACACTTGTGATTTTCTACTTCTTCAATTGGAGCTTTGCATTGTGTTTGGCAAATACTGATTGGTTTCTCGTTAGTATGTATGAACTCGCGAATAATTGAAAAGAACAAAAGAAAAGGAAAGTGAAGAGACTAAAAGGGAGAGAGGGGACAACAAAAGGTATATACTTGGATTTAAGTTCTATAGGATTTTTCAATGCTTCCACCACTGCTGTTTCCCACACACTAGAATACTTGCCACGTATGCAGTGCTCCAGTCAATTGACAGACTTTGCTACTGACACAGCTTCCTGCTCTTCAGAGTGTGTGCAAAATCTAGATTGGAGTCTGGAGAGAGCAATGGAATATTCAGTGATTACATCACTGAAGACTGGGACATAGACAATTAATCATATTTGAAACTTTTAAGAGTCTGAAATATGAAAATAGGCAATTAGCTTTTGGGGGGATTTTTAAGAATTGTATATGAGATTCACAGAGTCTTCAAAGAGAGAGATAGATGGAAAAGAGTACAAGATTTCAAAAACAATAGAAAACTGCAACTTCTTTTTCTGGTAGTAACTTTTCTGTAAGGATATCATTGAGTATAGCATTTAATAAATATATAATATTTCATCACAGCACAATTTTGATACTTGTTCTTTATTTTTCATTCCTAAAACTTGCCCTAAATTAGGAAGTTCTAGAACATCCTCCCTTTTCTATCACTATGTGCAGATGTAAATTCGTCCTAATTTTCTCACTGGGTATGCTTTGAGAGTTTATGTAATACCTTTAATAGTTTGTGCTTTTGTATATTAATTGAAGACTTGTTATCTTAAAAAAGCTGTTTAGAGGAGATTGCATAATTAAAAGCAGCAATGTTGTTGAAGGAAACAACACACTGAATGGACTATGTTTTGTCTTCACCTTGCATAATAGCGTTGTGGTGTCATTAACTTGCAGGTGTCCATTGCTCTGCAAGGTTCTTTTCTCAGCAGATATCGAAATAGAGTTCAGAACTGGAAAAGTTGTAAAGTCAAAGTTTATTAGTAAAGAGAAAACAACAAAAGACTCCTGTTAGGAAAGGTGACTCCAAGAGGAATTTCAATTTTTTTCTACGTAGTGAGTCCTCTATTATGATTTTTTTTTTTCTTATTTCTAGACAAGCCCAAGGACTGGGATGTCATGTCACGGGCTGCTGAAAATGCTTACAACGAATTGGCCAGGTTGTCTCTTATTTCTATAAGGGACAACAATGAGTCGCTTGATCTCTGCCGTCCGTTGTTCTCTGGTCTGAAAAAAAGCCCACAAATTTTGTCGATATAAAGTTTCTCCAGGGAGCAGAAAGAACAAAGGGGCTACTGGCTAGTTGTCATTTTCCTCTTTACTTAGTGTTAATTTTCCGATTTTTGTCTATGAAGCCCATCCCCTTATCCTATCCCACCTGCCCTTTTGTCTTTCCTCACAATAGCAATGTGAATGTGCTTTGTATATCAGATATTTAACATTCGTGGTACAGTGACTCTGTAGAGCATGTAACTCTTAGAGTTAATGCAGTTCTGGCAGTGTGACCCACTGGGAGGTGCACGAGAGAGATAGCTAAGCATCTTACAGCATAGCCTCTGAGGCTCGACTAGGTCACTTTTTATACCCTCCCCTCAAGCTGCTTCTCTGCTGAGGAGGATGATAATTTCACATCTTCAAACCTAAATATTACATGGAGCAGGGCGTAATGCCCTGGGATCTGTAATTCTAGCAGTCTGCAGGGCTAAGACAGACAGAGGGCATTTTGCCCGTCTTGGGCAACTAGTGACTTGGGGAAACCACATCTTAAAATACAGTTCTTTTAAAAGGGATTAGGAAACATAGGTCAGGTAAAGGCCCAAAATTCAATTCCCATTATCAATAAAAAACATGTAAGAAAAGCAACAGAAAAAATAAGTTCTAAAACAATTTTTGAAACTAAATTTAGACTTTCAATTTTATTTTTTTTAAAAAAAAGTGTTTGTGGGATGATGAGTAAGGTTTGACTATTACTATTCTTTCAAGAAAAATCTTTAATTAAGGAGTTATTTTTTAAGTTAGAAATTCATTTAGTAAAAAAGGAATATAGAGTGTTAATACAATTTTTTTCTCAAAAATGTATTCAAGTTACCACTTCTCATTGCATTTTGTGTTTTCCTCATGATTTGTTACATCCACATTATTCCAAAAGTAAATTATTAACATAAGACCTAATTTAAAATTCCATACTACCTAAAATTACTGGTTTAGGATGATCGTTTTACATTAGTGCTCCTTTTTACCCCCATTATGTAATTTACTAATGGAAGACATAATTCCATTTGGTATTTTTGTTTGTTTTCGGTTGTCACTACAATATCTATTGTGAGCAAACGTTTTGGAGTAATTTTGCCTTTTAAGTATCATAAACATTAACAAATGTTGTTTGATTCACTTACAAATTACATGAGAAGAGCCATGAAAATTTCCTAACCTTTTCTGTAGCTCAATAAATCACAAACAGACACAAAAGTTAAGCACTACTTCAGTGGAAAATCAGCAGACAGATGTAGCACACATTCCCCACAAAATAATTCAGAACCTGTTTCAATTTATCAAATGCCTACTTTATCTGTCAAAACAATGTCCTTTCTCAAATAAAGGGCATTGTTTCTGCAGCAAGAAAACGGTTCTGATGCATTGCTATCTGCAGATGGATGGGGGAATAATGGAACAACAGGCAGTGTTTCAAACTAAGAGATCAAAGGCCAGAATGCATTACAAATCTTGTAAAAATAAATGAGAGTAAGAACATAATTCCAATGAAGACATTTACAGTCTTGACTAATCTTTCACTCTTTTTAAGGGACATTTTAAAAAATGAATCTAAATCCCACCACAAACACCAAAGTGTTGTTTGCTGCTTCTTCAAGGAAGTTCCATATTCAGATAGACAATTGAAGAACTCTGGTGCATGCAAGGCGTCGCACGCCTACATGCACTGACATGCTACAATTATACTGACACTGCTGAGTTTTCTGTTTGTTGCATTTGTCCATGCATGCAGTATCCCAGAAAAAAATAATTCTTGATTATGTAAGAGTCAAATCTAAAACATACTTAATGGAGAAATGTTTAACCAAATAAACATGCTTATTTTGTGAAATTAGTCTTAAAAATAAATTGCCTTATTATAAGCATTTTTTCTTAAGTCATCTTTGTACTTGATTTGAGAAATAGTTCATTGAAATCTTTAATGACTAAACTAAGATAAAGCACTTCTTTTATTATCTCAAAAAATTCAAATGCAATTATACAATATTCAATATTACAGATGTGCTTTACTGTATGTACTTAGCTTTCATTGGTAGCTACTGTAGCACTCAAACATTTGTTTCAGCATAAACATGAGACCCTTATGATGACTGTAGTCTAGTTTATCTGACGCTGAAATACAAGATAAATCTGTCTTCTGTGTCATAACAGAATGCTCTTTTCCTCATTATTTGTTTTGTTTACTCTTATATTTTTAAGGTAATCATTACCTTTATCAGTAATCAGAGTATATTATTAAACGTATTGAAATCTAGTCTTGTAAGATACTCTTTATTCAGAAATAGCCTTTGGAATTAATAATTATAAAATATACTAATTCACACTCATCAAATGATACAAATGTGTTTGATTATGTATTTTCATAAATCCTATACTTGAACACTCCATAAACTGTATTTATTAGATTTAAATTTAAATATTAAATTTATATTAGCCACATCAATTATCTTAGAATGACTCCTCAAAATAAAGTTTCCACATAATGTAACATAGATTGCTATATAATCTGTCTCTCATTGAAATGGTAAGATAGTATGAGTAAGCATAGTTTTGCCTCCTAAAACTTAGTTTCCTCAACAATACCAATAAATAAATGAGATAACCAAGAAATATGAATAACTGAATTAAGAAAGAACTATTTAAAGCAAATATGAGTCATGAAGTCATAAAAATGTTAGCATTGAGTTAGAATTATGACTTTACTGATAAAATCATTTATATTTTGAAATCATAGGTAAAGAAAAGTTCTCATGAGCACACAGTGTACTTGAACTTCTATATAACTTACAAAGGGAAGCCTATCAGTGTTCCTTTGAGATGTTGACAATAAAGGTATCTAATCAGTTGTAGAAATGTTTCAAAGTGTTTAAATAAATAACACAATCAATAATCTGTGCCAGAACAAACATCCCTAGTTATGTAACTGTTGACTGTGGTGGGTGTAAGAAATGTAAATATTCCTGGGACTGCATCCTTCCTTCAGAGGAGGTCACGCAGGCTAAAATAATGGATTGAACCTCTCAGGTATCTTGTTCATTCACTACTGCACCATGGACTCTCAGTCATACATTTATGTGATTTAAAGAAAGGAGAACGTGTTATCCCTAAACCTATTGTATATATGTATATATGAGAATGCACACACACACACACACACACACACACACACACACATTTATACATAGATACACATTTATTCATGTAGGTTTTTTCTGTTCATTTGCAAACCCTTATCTATCCGTCTAGTGACAGTAATTACGACTCAAAACAAAGTAGTTTGAGTTCAAATGGTGCTCCCATTCCTTTTGAGCTCCAGAACAGCAAAAACATCAATACGTCTTTCTGTTCCTCAATATACACCTCAGTACAATGAGGAAGTAATTAATGTTAGCTAATAAGTACACAATAATTATTAACAATTTTTATTAACAATAGTCTTTCCTAGACAACATAGTGTAATGCTTCTGCTGACAGATTTGTGTAAAAGATCACTTCAATACTTGGGTTCATATTTTACCTGTGCTACCTACAATCTGCGAGAATCTGGGAAAATTTTTTTATCTGTGGATATCTCAATTTCCTTCTCCAACAAACAAACAAACAAAAAAACATAGTACACATTAAGCAGAATGTTTGGTACTTGTTATGCTTAAATTTGTTTGATAGTCGTTATGATTATATTTAAATAGATATTAACTACTGTAGTTTTAATCTTCTGCTAACTGTACTTTTTTGCTTTCTAAAAAATTTGACAATTCTAAATATCCATTAAAATTATTTTCTTACTGCTCAATTTCCTAACATGGCAGAGGGAGGTGCTCTGGCCAATCTAATTGCTTTGACCAAGGGCAGAAGTGATCGTGGCATATTTCATTCATAGTAATTTTCTGTGCCACAAGTCACTGAGCAACCAGAGAAACAGAACTCACTTTTTTTCTTCAGTAAACCTAAATCCTACAACATTTTCTCAAAAATAATAAGATTTTCTTAGTTTATCAAAATATAAACTTAACATCTGGCCGATCTGGATGCTGTAATCTTCCGACAACATCTTTTGGCTAATTCCCTTTATTTCCAATTGTACACTGAGCATTACACAACTGTGTATTATAGGGAGAAATCTGACCAAGGTTCCCAAGAAAATGCTTGTATTTAACAATATACATTTGTAAAAAAGATTGGAATTTTCTGTTCACTGTCACAGGTTTTTGGACTGAGATCTTTCCTTACCTTCTACTCATTGTATTTCTGTGCCTAAAACTTGTTACTTGAAGTAAAAATATATAAGAGAGAGAACAGAGAATCTAACAAAAGGTTTATGAGAAATCCTTTGTCGAAGCGAAATTTCTGTCTGGGAGGAAACTCATGGTCTCTTCCCATTTGGACCTTGAGGTTACCCTTGGGAAACAGGAAAGTCCAAAGCAATAACGGTCCCTCTAAGGACCTGGCCACCTAGGAGGACAAAGAGAAGCTAAAGTTTTAGGCTCCAAAATCTATTGTTTACCTTGGTTCCTTGCATAGACAACACAAAGGTTAAAACGCAACTACAATAATATTTGGTGTAATCTTTTATTCCATTATAAAATTAACTTTTAAAGAAACAGGGAAAGCCCTTGTCACCTTGACAAGATATGTATGTGCACAAAATGCTCAATTTCATTGTAAACCTTGAATTTTTCATGTATACATATCAACAAAATGTGGGGAAAAAAGAAAAAAAAGGAAACAGAAACCTGTTTATTAGATTAAGAAAATAAATTCCAAATAAAGTTAATTTGAAAATAATTTTCTTTCAATTCATTGTTAGGAAAAATCAGTCAGAGAAAAAGCAAAATTTCCTTATACACAATGGGAGCCCACAAGTTCCTGATAGCAAAGCTCAGTTTGAAAACACCAAAGAGGAATGTAAGAAGGAAACATATTTAAGGAGCAAGTTTTGTCTAGAACAAGTTCTAAATTATCTGACTACAAAGTAAACAGCCATCACTTGACTTACACATGGTATCTAGACAACAGGTACTCTACAGTTTACCTGGTGGAAATATCAACATAAAGTATCATTTCATGAAAAACAAGGAGAAGTGTTAAAATGAGTGACTCAGCAAAATTAATATAGTGCATTGTTAAAACTGAATCAATTTATGAAAATATTAATAAATGAGCAAGTACTCTAAGGATTATTACTGGAATTGCTAATTTTTACCAACATTTTATACTTTTTGGTAATTTTACTGCTGATCTTGTTTTAAAATTTTATGGATAACAATCAAAATGCTTATAAATCTTAAAATTCTACAGCATTAATACATTTTTCTAACAAATGAACTCCACAAAAATAAAACAGTTTTCACTGTAAGTTCACCTAGAGATGAATTGCTTATTTTATAAGCTTCTGATTAATATAAAAATATTAACAGACCAAAGCAGCTGTAATAATGCAGTGATTTAAAACAACAAAAACGTCTCTATAAATATTAAGTCAATAATTTTGAAATATAAAATGTGCTTGACCAAAATTAATATGATTTCTTGCTTGTAAATTAACATACTTTAAACAAAAGGTATCTTCTAGAACCATTTTAATCTTTGCCATATTTTACATATAGTGCTTTCAAATTCATATTTCACTGTTGACATATTTCAAATAAAGAAAATGGACTGTAGTAATTCTTTGTATGGTGTTTTCATTCAATTAGCTCTATCTTTCTTTTCCTAAGCAAACAAGATGGCAATTTACTCAAAGTCAACCCATAATAACATATATCAGAGAGAGTTGAACAAACACAGTGGAGCTCATGCTACACCTTTTAAAATCAAACAATTTTAAATAAAAGCAAACACGAACATAAATAGTGTTTCCCTTTGGAATTTGACTGTTGACAGAAAAATGATAAAAACATAAAAAATGGTTTGCATTTGGAAGGAAGTTAAATAATTCAGGAAATGTTTTATTAACTGATAGCAGAGAGAACAGGATTTGGTCTTCGCATTATGCAGCAATGGAAGAATCAAATATATGATATGTGGCTTATTTTTTTAAAGTGCTTCCTAACTGTATTAAAGTTTCACAAGCTGCTTGAAAACCACATTCTTATCAAGGACTTTCAAAAGTACAATTCTGTTTAAATATCTACTTTTTTTTTTTTTACTTTTAAATGTTAGTTGCAACATATTGAATAGTGAATAAAAATTTTTCAGTACATAGTTTTAAAAAGAGGTTGTGGTTTATATTTTCAACATACTGCAACAGACACTCAGAGGAAGGAGAGTTTCAAACCACAAATAGATACCTTTATTCCTTTTAATATTTCCAGAAGGCCTCTAGGACTGTTTTTCACAGGACTATCATGTAGTTATGGCTCTTTAAAGACAAATATAGAATGTTATGATAAACAAAATATTATTGAACAATTATTTGATTTTTCATCAGGTAATGCCTTATTAAAATTGTAAAGAATGAGGTTTTTAGGTAAAATTTAAATAAGAATTCATAATATTAAACTTATAAATTTGCTAATTTTAAGAAATTAAATTTTATTTTGATATTGCATTTGACAACATCACTTGTGAGAGTAAACTATAAAATCTATCAAAAATCAGAACTTATATAAATTTTCCACCTTCTTTCATATGATCCAAATTAAATATTCATATTGAAAAATGTGGAATTATTTATACACTCATAGACTTGGGTTCAAGATCAGACACTGGGATGAGAGGAATAGCTCAGCAGTTAAAACACTTGTCTAGCAAGTGCTAAGTAATTGAGTTCGATTCCCCAGCACCACATAAACTGGGTGTGATGGCATACTTCCGTAATCCTGGGAAGCTGAGGCAGGGGAATTGCTGTGAGTTCAAGGCCAAGTTGGGCTACGTAGTAGTGAGCTCAGCACCAGCATGGACTACAGAGCAAGACCCTGCCTCAAAAACAAACAAGGTCAGATATTGACTAGCTACGCAGCAATTGCTATGTTACTATGACTTCTTTATCTACAGTTCTGTTCAATCTGGAAAAAACATGACAATAAAATAGCTTTGGTGAGAATGAAATGAATAGCTTTGTAAAAGCTGTGGCATAAAAGAGTGGCATTTCTACCTGGTGGGTTTTTATTTTGGTCATTTCAGTTTGCTCCTCTCTTCGTGTAGGGCTTTCTCATGATTGCTGATCAATGTACAATTTGGACTGAAGAAAAAATTTCAGGAAGCCTAACTGAAAGGAGCTAATTATACAACTTCAGTAAGTTGTGTTTTCCTGTGAGCTAAGTATTTTAATTATAGATTTGATCAAAATTCTCCATATATTTATACAATTTTATTCTTGAACTTGCTAGACATTTTGCTAGATAGTACAAAAGTTGAATGGGGTGCCTTCTAATTAAACTCGTAGCATTCTGACTTAGTATAGGTTGTTTGGTATGTGGAATTTGGTACACCGTTTATGTGCTCCATATAGTCAGAGGAAGAAACATTTATAAATTTTGGTATAGTTATTTGGTTTCTAAGAAAAAATAAAATGTAAGAGAGAAAATACAAAAAAATTCATCCATAAAGTTGCCATCATGGAATTGCTGATTATGAAGAATCATTGGAAATAGTCCTTCAGTGATTTTAAAAATAAAAGCTCTTAGCACAATGTTGGATCAATAGTGATTATTGAATGTTAGAAAGTATGGGTGAAAAATTATAAAAGTACACAATAAAATTATTTGCAGTATTCCCTTGATTAAGGATTCTCCACCATTTTGATGAATATAAAATAACATGCACATAGGTTCCTGTTATTACAGTTAATATGCAATACATACTAAGGTAAAAAAGATAATTAATATGATATCTACTATGAGAAGCAAACCTATGAGAATATTGGTGAAATCTTAGATTGACAAAGATTTCTTATCTTCCATTTTTGAGTATTTTATATTAATTTCATATTTTAACAACTGAGAAAAACATTTCTGGAATTTCCAAAAAACATAGACTCATATTTTTATTGTGCCATACATTTCACTTATTTAGGGAAAAACGATCTTGTGTCTGTTTATTGCTACATATTATGGGGGCAATAGGAATAACAAACATTTATGCGAGTAGAACATCTTCTTTGGATATGGACTGTTCAAATTTTCCTACTAGAAAATGTACTAAATATATCTCAAGAAATATATCTTGTGTTTATTATAAAATAAAGTAAGCAAACAAAATAGGCCTATCATGAACATTTGTAATTTTCATCTTAGAGAAGATATTTTAAGACAAAAAATAGCACCTCTGAGGAAATGTCTATGTCCAATCATGTTTTTAGTATATTATTTTCAATTTTTGAGGAAGCTTTCAAGTGTAACACAGAAAATTTTATAAATCTTTTGGTGTCTATATATGAAAATAAGAAATAGGGGCTGGAGGAATGTCTCAGTGGTTAAAGCAGTTGCTAGCAAGCACTAAGTACTCACGTACGATTCCCCAGTACCACATAAGATGGGTGTGCTGGCTGGTGTATGCTTGTAACCCTAGCATTTGGGAGGCTGAGGCAGGAGGTTTTACCTAAGTCCAAGGCCAGTTTGGTCTCCATAGTGAGTTCAGGCCTAGCCTGGGCTACAGAGTGAGACCCTGTCACACACACACACACACACACACACACACACACACACACACACACAAACTAGAAATATAAGTTGATATGAGCTATATAAGTAGAACTGTATATGCATGGATGAAAATTCTCTAGTTCAGAATAAAAGTGCCTCTAGAGTGAAAACAAAATAAATTTTTTCATGTCAATGGAAATTATTGAAACTTAAAGTTTTTGGTTTTTTTAAATATTTTCTCTCAACTCAATCCCTCACCTAAATTCTCTTCTTCATAGCTGCGTTGGGAACACACAAGTAAGTGACAACTACTGACATCTGAAATGCATTTCATTATAGGGTTTTTATACATATATAATACATATATAACATATAAAGGAATATATGATATATAAATTAATGTAGATTTAAATAAATGATTATATAACAAGTATATTCAACAAAGTGTATATATAAATAAATATGTATATATGCTTAATTACAGACTGCTAGATCTTCTCTCAGAACAACCTATTTTTAAACTTGTTGGCACTATTTAAGGTCTACTTCTAAACACTGTTTTTCAAAATCCTAGAGAGAAAATGGAGTAACATCAAATCGTTGTTTGATTAATTTCACTAAGTAAAGATCTTGATCAAAGGTCATAATCCTAGAGATCGATCTAGAAATTCTAGAATAATAATAGAAATAAGAATGAAAATTCATTGAAACAAATCCAAAATGGAAAGAAATTTTAGAGTTAATTACATGACAATTTTCTATGTGCTCACTTCTGAATGAATTTTATACTTATTAAGAAGTAGCACGACATTTTTATTCATATTAAAGCTATAAGAAAGACACATCATGCTTAGTGAAGTGAGTCAGAAGCGGAAGGTGAAACACCGAATGGTCTCTCTGGTATGAGAGTCCCAGACCACAACTCTTATGGAACTTAAAACAAAAAACAAAGTGAACCAGGGGCGTAGGGTGGGGAGAGAGGAAGGGATGGGTAGGGGGAGAGACAAAAGGAGAGAGGGAAAGTCCTTGTCACCTTGACAAGATAGGTGCACAACATGCTAAACCTCATTGTAAACCTTAAATTTTGCACTTATACTTATCAATAAAACAGGGGAAAAAGAAAGATAGATATTTTTCTATGTCTGTTATAGATGAGGAATGTAAGACTCAGAACACTTAACTTGCTGTGTTTGTCAGAAATTGAAAATCTTGATTGAGTGATGCTTGTAATGAACACAAATGTAGAAGTGTGACCTTGTTGAATACTGTTCTGGCATGCCTGATTGGTGCACATTTTATACAACTGTCTGGAGTCAATGTTCTAAAAAAGTTAAATTTTAAGAAAAAATACAGGGTTTTTTTAAATTTTGAAAAATACAAGTACTTCTAAAATATCCAAGTATTTAAACTTTTAAAATAGTTTTAATGACAAATTCTACAATGAATAAACTTGATGCTGAGTATACATAAAACAAATAATTTTGTAGTAAAATATCAACTTATGAAAATAAGTTTAGAGATATGTTTTACAGAGCTGACTCAGAATTTTAGTCCAAATTTAGAAAATGAAAAGTGTGGGTGGTTGTTGGAAGAATTTGTACCAGCAGCCATATATTTCCGAAGGCAATACTAACCATGACACTAAGTACTATAGTATTTGGAAAGATATACAGTAAAAGTGATTGCTTAATGACAACTTTAAAATGAAAAATTTCTTGCCCAGTTAAAAGCATGATAATTAATGGTACCCATATTGAACTCTCCTAGAGTCCGTATCCACTTCGAGTTACAAATCAAAATCTCAGAATGTGCTATGATTGTGTATGTGTCTTCAGTTAGGGATATATGACTTGTTCAGCATGCCTTACCTAAAACTTACGGAATTTTTTGGGTTCATATATGAAAACTGAAGACATCTCCAAATAACATCCGTAATCCAGGTCCAAGAATAGAATGATGCTATTGATGTCTTGATGATTATAATTCTGATTTCTTACTTAATAATCAGTTTGAACGAGAGGTAATTTTGACATTTAATATTAAAACAAAATGAACAAAAACTTGACCTTATACAAACATATATATTTCTGCCAAAAATTTTGTGTATCATCTTGAGATAAAGCAAACAGAACAGTTACATTCCAGTTTCATACTCTTCTGAATCCTTTTGAATCTCTGCCATTTGGATTCGTCGAGATTCCTTTAGTCTTATTTTTGCCTACTTTTACTTGACTGAAGTTATAGCAGTCCCAGGAAACAAACGGTAGAGTCCAGCACTCACCAAGTAAAGCATTAGATGCACAGGTGTCAAAATCTGAAAACTTTTCTAAGACCCTAGATAGGTTCAACACAATTGTCTACTATGCAAACAAAATGAAACAAACCAAAAACATATCAGCCTCCAGAGATTAAAATAGAGCTCAGAGTTCTGGAAGTCTGAGTACCTACAAGGCACTCACATATTTTAGCTTTTAAGGGAAGGAGGATTTCGTCATCCAAATTACTTTACAGAGCCCGTTAGCTGTGAACTTTGAACATAAAGAACTATATCCTAAACATAAAGAAATTGTGGATAAATCTTATCAAAAACAGCAAAGAAAAAAATGTGACAAGATTGAATATTTAGGCAAAGATAGAAGAAGTACTTTAGCATTTTTGTCTCCACCCCAAGCCTGGAAATAGGTCTGGAGAAATGGCTTTCAAGATTTGGCAATCTAAAGTGTATTTCACATGGAGGTTTTGGATGTTTGCATGTTCTCGCATCAAAAGAAGTAACTGTGAGTGAAGGCGAATGTGAATGTTATTAATAATGACTGGGGCTAAACTTCATTCTTTTTAAACACTTAATGGTGAATGGCACCCAAAAGTATTAATGCAAATGTATATAGTATAAGCAAAGACATGATTGATAGTGTAAAGAGTGCATAAGGATTTCTGGGAAGAGTTAGCAAAATTATGAAATTCAGTGATGTTAAGAATACCATATTTGGAGAATACCATATTTGGAGTGGGCTGGAGACAGGAGAATCATGAGTTATCTGCTCCAAAGAAATTTAGTTCTGAGGAAGTCTTGGTGGTCATAATTAAACATTAATTCTTTTTTCATTTTCTAATTGGCAGCCATGAGTCTGCGAGTGCTTTGTTCTTTGTTTATTCCAGGAGATTATTCATGTGGCAAGTTTGGGTTCTGAGGGTCAGAAAGACGAGCTCTTGAAGCAAGTTTTAATTGATTTCTGAATATTTGATAGTAATTACACAAAGCAGGTAAGAACTTTTGCAAGATCAATAAAAGGTTTCTGCAATCCTTTCACTGTAATGTTGCATATACAATTAAGTAAAATTTCCTATGTTTGAGGACAATGGTTAGTCTAAGCTTCTATCACAAATGTATCGTATAGCCTAAAGTGAAGACACTTCTTTCTCTTAAAACTTGGTTATACCTGTTGTTTTAGTTGTGCTGCTTTATTTTACTGACATTTTAAAAAGAATATATGACATACATGTTTTTAATTATAAGGCACTCCACTTGTCTTAGTTACTTTTTATTGCAAGGACACAATACACCACATTCACAACTTGAGTGAAGAAAGGTTTATTTTAACTTGCAGCTTAGGTCTCAGTGCATTGATGGGCAACTGGTGATGGCAGAAGTGGTATGATTCAGGAGGACTGCTCACGGCATTGCAAGGGGATGAAATCAGACTGAGAAAAAAAAAAAACAGGAAAAGAATGCATCCTTCCTCAATTTGCACAACTTCAGACCGTGGTGTTTTGTAAAGTGAATAAAACTTAGCAGGTTAAATATCACATGATTTCTCTAAGAAGAGAAACCCAGAACATAGGCATTATATAGAATCAAATATTTGTGATAGTGGGAACCAAGCGGGATGATGAGGGGTGGGGTGGGGGGGACCGAGAGGAGAGAGGGGGAGAATTATAATGTTGATGAACTCTAAATGTGTTCACAAAATACTTAGCTCGAGGTAACCACTATGTATTACATATGTGTGTGTGTGTGTGTGTGTGTGTGTGTGTGTGTGTGTGTGTGTATGCTAATAAAAATGGGAGAAAAAGATTATACCTTTCTTTCCAGGTTACACACAGCAATTTCCCCCACACCCAGCAATCTACCAGATCCTACCAGTCCCTACCTCCTAACAGCAGTCAAAACCCATAAATATTCTACAAATTTCAATATGTGAGGGTTGGGGCGGGCATTTATATATCCGTACCATAATACTGCTTTATTTTCTTATGTTAAAAAGAAGACCTGCAGGGCTGGCAGAATAGAACAGCTGTTAGAGTACTGCCTAGCAAGCACAAGGCACTGGGTTCCATTCACCAGCACCATATAAGTTGGTTGCAGTGGTGTCAGTTTGTAACCCCAGCACTTGGGAGATTAGGACAGAAAGATTGTTGTGAATTCAAGCTCAGCCTGGGCTACATAGTGAGGTCAGAACCAGCCTGAACTACAGCGCAAAACCTGTTCAAAACAACAACAATAACAAAAAAGACCCGTGTTTTCTTTACCTTTGCATTCCTGGACGTAGATGGTTAATTATTTTTAAAATGTTAGATTTTCAAATAATGTACTGACGTGCAGAACATATTCTTAAATTTAGTTGAGTAAAATAGAGTATTTGCTATATTGAATTAAAATATGAACTATTTTATAAATTCAAGTGTACTATGTAAAATGTATAAAATATGAAAATTACCTTTGAATGCAATTATTAGACAAGAAAACACTGCTGAAATTGTGTTAGGACAGTAAAACACCACTGGGACCTCATTAGTTTGAGAGTGAATTAAAAAATAAATAAATAAAATGAAAAGATGGCTTCACAGTTTCTGGCAGAAAATTTTTTTTCTAAAAGTCATATATTGTAAAGGATTATGATGAAATTTAAAACAATAAAGGTAATCTAAAGAGAAAATGATAGCTAACCCTTAAACAGTTTGCCAAGTGGCCTACAAGTTAGGGTTCTCCAGATTAAGAAATTCAATAGAAAATAAATGTAAAAGTATGAAAGCGGATGTATTGAATATGCTTCCAGGGTCGGGAGTGGAAGAGTTTACGATGCCTCCGGGATCAGAGGCAAACAAATCCAATTATTATCTGTGTGCTGAAGAATCGGAGGGTGCAGTAGCTACTCAGCCCAAGCTACAGTCCACAAAACAACAGGGATCAAGGACCAAGGGTCAGTTCATGGTGGAACGCCTGGATGCTCACCGCGATGATGCCCGCGTCAGAGGGCGGAAGAGATTGGAGACCGTTGTCTAAATTCCATGGAAAGTCCCAAAAATGGGGACACTTTCTTTTCTTTTTTCTTTTTCTTTTTTCACTTCTTTCTCTATCAGAGCTACATGCACAGTAGTGGCCACTTGGATCTGAGGATCTGAGGTGGATCTATTTGCCAGTTTGTTGAAGTTGTGGCAGCCACAGAAATATTCACATTGAGCTTTGGCTGTTTTTTTTTAACTCATTCAAAATGTAATTAGCAAATAGATCTGCATAACTCTAAATATTTACAGGCAAACTATAATAGCAAACAAATGAAGGAGTGCAAATTATAACATATCCATCTTGTACACCTGTGCGCTTCTCACTGTATCATATAGGAGAAAATATAAGTTCATAGGAAAAATGTATATTATGAATATCAAATAGGCATTATTACGCAGATATAATGCAATATATTTCTGTTTGAATTCTTTGATATTATTATGTAATATTTTCAGAATAACTGCTTCTTTAAATAAAATGCAATTATTTTAGCAAACTATTTAAAGCTCTATCATTATTCGTATCCTACAAAACACAAATTAAAATACCACAAACAGGCTTCTGTAAATAGAATTTCTTGAATATTGATAGAATCTGTTTAGAATATTGTTCATTTTTACTGAAGAGAATAATACAAAGTATAAATTATATTTTGAGTAGATACAAATTTTAGTGAACTTGAAGCTTTGTCTACAATAAAAATGTATTACACAACATTATAGTTACAATTTTGAATTTCATGTTACAATGTAAATGAATGGTAAAGTAAATGAATTCATAACTATACATTAATTCATAATTATACATTAATCATATTTTACTTTGAAACTCAAGCAGCATAATGCTTG